>CM076576.1:998652027-999234941 GCA_034641835.2 Pinus albicaulis
TCCCACTCATGCTTTTCAAACCTGTTATTAAGGGTGTGTGTATTTCATGTGTGGTTAGCCCCCATACATTACCAACAAAATAATATAACATAATGTTACATTTTGGGCAACTAGGTCCAACCTCCATGTTGCACTGCTCATATGATGATGATCATATTTTTGTTGGATTCCTCTTTCGGAGAGGTGCAAGATTGATCTAAAGATCGTCTTGTTTGGATGAGCATAACATATATTTTGATTTTATTTCCACACAAGTGCAAGGTCAGCCAGATTTGTAATGTAGGCTCACAAGCCTAATAGATGTGTCACACACCCTCACTGATGAATATAAGTTGGAGAGACTTGGAGGTCATTTGCTCATCAACTCATCACACATTCTCTCGTTGTGCTCTGATTGGTTCGATAGCCTTTGGAGGCCTCTTTCCTTCACATGTGTGGAGTTGAAGCTGGGGAAAATCTGTGGATCTATTTAGGGTTGTTTTGTTCAATGTTGACCAGCGTTCACCGTGGTCAACCCTTGACCCTTTGACTCAATCTTTGCCGAATCCAATTTTGGGGCCGAGAAGTTGGGCACAAAAAATCGAGGACAATGAGTGGGCCTTGGACCGAAGCCCTAAATCTTACTGCTGACTTTCTACATCGATTGTCCCGTTGCCTTTGGTTGACCAGCGTTGACTTTTAATGAGCTATCTTTGAGGGTTGTGTGTGTGACACTTGGAGGGTTGGTTGATCTAAGAAAGACTTTTTTGGTTGATGCATCCTATTGACTGCCGTAACACACACTATCCTATATCTTTGTTGGACAAGAAGAATTGTAAAATTTGATCTATATTATTGGCTTGTCTTCTGTTGATCTATTATTGTGTTCTATCAGCATTTTACTTTCATGTTTATGTGATTGCCAAATTGAATTGGGCCTACGAAAGATTGAAGTATATTTGCATTAAGCATAGAACACTCCATGTCTATCTAAATTTAACATGGTATCAGAGCTAGGGTGAAGACAAAGCCCAAGCTAGTGTGAGAAGCTATCACCGAAGAAGAAATCCTATCAAGGACCAATGGCCTCCTCAACCTATAAGGGTTTCAAGTCTGATGATAAATTGACTGATAAGTCTGATTATGATGCATGGAAGATGTCCTTGGATTTGGCATTAAAAGATCAAGATGTCATGGACTATGTGCAGGGGAAGATTCAAGAGCCTCCATCAAATGCACCTGCTGCCACAAAGACGAAGTATAGAAAAGGGGAAATCAAAGAAAAGAAGATTATCCAAGATTCTATTCATAAGCACTTGGTTGCTTACATTTTTGAGTTGAGCACATCTAAAGAGATGTATGATAAGTTGGTTAGCATGTTCAGGGCCAACAATACTAATCAAGTTCTTTTCTTCAAGAATCAATTGAAGAATATCAAGAAGGGCAAGGATGAATCCATTCAATCCTATTTTATGAGGCTCACTGAAATCAGGAACAATCTTCTAGCTATTGGAGAAGAAATAGTTGATCGAGAGATGGTTCTCATTGCGCTAGGAGGTCTCCCCCGTGATTGAATATCAAGAAGGGCAAGGATGAATCACTAATCCTATATTGTCTTCGTCAACAAATCGGGGAACAATCTTCTAGCTATTGGAGAAGAAATAGTTGATCGAGAGATGGTTCTCATTGCGCTTGGAGGTCTCCCCCGTGATTGGTATGTATTCAATACCACTATTCTTAATAATAATGTGATTCCTGATTTTGATGAAATATTGACGAGATGCACTCAAAAGGAGACAAGAATGATGGAGAGAGATCATCCCTCTAATGGAAATGGAGGTGACCCTACTGCCTTCACCGCTCATGCAAAGAAGAGGAACAATGGTGGTCCGAGAAATCAAAACCATGGAAGAGCAGGGCCCAAAGGAAGGAAGGGAAGATGTTACACTTGTAACAAGTTTGGTCACTATGCAAGAGAGTGCCCTAATAGAAGGGACTCTCCCAGGGATGATGACAACAACAACTCCAGGGGGAATGGCAATCAAAGGAACAACATGTTCAAAGGAAAAAGGAAGGCTCTTTTTGATCGTAGCGGAAATGGGCAACCTTTCAAGAGGTTAAGAAATTCCAGGTACGATGAGTCTGATGTTTTTGATAATAAGAGAAATGAATTTATTCTGTATCTGCCTTCTCTGCTGCATCTCCTCCCGACACCTTGGATGTTTGGTTGATTGATAGTGGTGCTTCAAGGCACCTCCCTGGTTATAAAGAAGCCCTCTTTGATTTGATTGAGAAGGATATTAATCTAGAAATTATCCTTGGAGATAATGCCACCTATCCCGTGAAAGGGACAGGGACTGTGACCTTTCATTTATCTCAAGGTCAAGTCCTTCGTTTATAAGATGTGTTGTATGTACCTGATTTGAAGAAGAACCTTGTGTCTATTTCGGCAATGGAAGACAAAGGGTTCAAGGTGGCATTCGTTGATGGAAAGGTACGCATCTGGAAGAAGAACTTCAAGGCAACTCTTACTATTGGTTTTAGAGTTTATACACTCTACCAAAGGAAGTCCATTGGGGGCTATGTCATGTGATACAACTCTTCAAACAGAGTTATGGCACTAGAGGTTTGCACACCTTCATAACAAAGCCCTTCCTGAAGCAAGGAAGGTGGTGACAAGGATGCTCGAATTTAAAGATGATCATGAAGGTATATGCCAGGGTTGTGCCGAAGGGAAGTATACAAGGGGACCATTCCCCTCAAGTGTCACAGAGACATCTGATATCTTGCAGTTGATACATTCTGATTTATGTGGTATGCTGCTCATGACATCCTTGGGAGGATGTTCCTATTACATGACTTTTACAAATGGCTTCTCCCGCAAAACCTAGATATATTTCTTGAAGAAGAAGGACGAAGCATTCAAATTGTTTCGTACCTTCAAGGCCTTGGTGGAAAATCAAATTGAGAAGAGAATCAAAGTTTTGGGGGTCGACATGGGACCGAGTATGAGTCAAATGAGTTCAATGAATTTTGCAAAGAAGCTGGCATTAAGAGGGAGACCACAACTGTGTATACTCCTGAGCAAAATGGCGTTGCTAAAAGAAAGAATAGGACCATTGTGGAAGCTGTGCGCGCCATGCTTTATGACCAAGGTCTTTCGAAGTTTCTATGGGGAGAAGTTGCGAACACAGTTGTGTACGTTCAAAATAGATGCCCACATTCTGCTCTGGACTCCAAGACTCCCGAAGAAGTCTTCTCTGGTAAGAAGCCTAATGTTTCTCATTTTAGAGTTTTTGGTTGTCCTGTTTACTTTCAGGTGCCGAAAGAAAAGAGAAGCAAGCTGGATGCTTCTAGAAAGAAGAGAATGTTTGTGGGCTACAATGAAACTTCGAAGGCATATAGAATCTGTGTCTGGTCAAAGACAAATGGAGATATGCCACGATGTCACCTTCAATGAAGATGTTGCCCTCAAGAAAGTAAGAAATCTTCCTAGCTCCAAGGAAGACAAAGAAGATGAAGAAGCAGGGAAGCAGGAAGAGCCAAAGGATGAACCGATGCCCGATGTTGAAGGACCTATGGATCCTATTATCAACCTCCTTTAAATAAGAGAAGACTCTCATGGCTTAGGGACACTCTTGAAGATGCCGAGAGACATATTGCCCCAAGGGGGACATTCCGTGAAAGCAAGAAGCCGAAAAGATACCAAGGGTATCTAGCAGTCGTGAGTACAATTGTACAATATGAGCTTGGATCATTTGAAGAAGCCGTAAAGCATCAAGTTTGGAAGGATGCTATGCACGAAGAATATGAGTCCATTATGAAGAATGATGAATGGGAAATGGTCCCGAGACTGGAGGATAAATTTGTTGTCACCTTGAAATGGCTTTTCAAGATCAAGCATGGAGCCGATGGAATTGCTTAAAAGTACAAGGCAAGATTTGTTGCCCGAGGCTTCTCTAAAAAAGAAGGCATAGATTATGATGATATAGCACCCGTGGCCCACTATACCACCATCCTGATCGACATCTGCCCCTGACAACGTTAAAGGATGGAGTCTCCGATGAATGTGAAGATCGTTTTTGCATGGTTCCAAAGGAAGGATGCATGTGGGGAGCAACCTTGTTCGAAGTCAGAGATAAAGACACTCAGGTATGCAGTTTGTATGCAGTTGAAGAAAGCCCTCTCAGGGTGGAAGCAAGCCAAATGGCTTGGCATGGAGAGGATAGATAGCGTAACAGATGAAGTCGCCTCACCGAAGTACGCGATCCAAATTCTTTATTTGGAAGTTGATAGAGAAAGGCCTCTCATCTCTAGTTCTCTCTCTCTCTCTCTCTCTCGTGGAGCCCATCTTCTGATGTGTGTCAATTCTCTCACGGTCAAGCAAGAGGGAGCTCGTTGCTGAGTTCGAGATGAAGGACCTAGGATTGATGCACTACTTCTTAGGCCCTGGAGGTTTGGCAGAGACCTGGCGAGATTTTCCTTTCTTAAGGAAAATATATTGTGAAGCTTCTGGAAAGATTTGGAATGGTGGACTGTAAGTTCGCGTCGACACCGATGGAGCTCAACTTTAAGAAGTTGAGTAGCAGCACTGCTGGGCCTGTGCTAGCAAATCCTACTGAGTATCATCAACTTCTAGGGGCCCTGATGTTCTTAGTGAACACTCGTCCTGACGTATGTTTTGTAGTGAACACTTTGAGTCAACATATGGTTGAGCCTCATCACATTCACTGGGTTCGTGCCAAGAATCTATTGAGATATCTTCGGGGCATGATGAACCATGGGCTGAGATACACTGTCGGGAGTTTGAGACTCCATGGATATACCGATGTCGATTGGGTTCGCGGTGTGGTGGATCGTAAGAGCACATCTGGATGTTGCTTCACCTTGGGTTCTGCTTCGATATCTTGGATGAGCAGGAAGTAGAAATCGGTTGCTTTGAGCACCGTTGAGGCCGAATACACTGTAGTGAGTATGGCCTGTTGTGAAGCTGTTTGGTTGAGAAAGATCTTCAGTGAGTTGTTTGGACATGTGCTAGATACCATTGTTATCCTTTATGATAACCAAAGTGGGATTTGTCTTTCTGAGAATCCCGTGTTCCATGATCGATCCAAGCATATTGATATTGGTACCACTTTATTCAAGATATGGCACATCGAGTGGCACTTCATAGGGTTTTGAAATGTAAACTGCTCAAGGATCAATGAGACCCTATCAAGAATCAAATAGGTAGTAGGCAAAAACCTCCCATCATGATGTGTATGGCTCAAGGGATGTCCAACACAAGCATGAGAGATGTTATCCATCCTAAGATGTCCTCCATCTTCTATCTGCTCTTGTGAGAAGGGAAGAAAAGTGTGCCGAAGTGCATCTCCAATGAGATCTCCCCTGGAGACCTCCCTTTCATCCATAGTCTTCCAAAACCAATGAGGTCTTGGATCTGAAAGTAGAAGTTCCTCTTTGAGCTGAGAGGAGCTCATTGAGAAAGTGTCATATTGAAGGGAGAAAAGGTTTCTCACTGCAAGATGTCTACCATCAATCTTCAAATCTTCAAACCCCAACCTCCAATGTGATGTGCAATCCAACAATGGCTCATGAGAATGATGGTTTGATTCCTTCTTGATCATTTCCATGTTGCACGGCGCAGTGCAACCAAGCTACTCTTGATGTGCATTTGGAACTTCTTGTAGAGCTGCAAGAGTCCCATCCTCAAAAGTGTTGGCTGCCCTAACTGTCGATGCATGTGGCTGCTCCTCCATGAGTGTGACAACGTTTTCACAAGGCTCCTCAAGAGGTGATGTGATCTCTTCTTCTCGATTAGAATTGGAAGCGCATGGTACTTCCTCTTCCTTCTTGACCTCCTCAAAGGTGGATGCATCTTCTCTGGGTCTGAAAGAGATGAGAATAAACTCATCTTCCTCTTGGGCTTAGACTCACAGGGACCAATGGATTTCCCATTCATGGGAAGAGGTGACCTTCCAGTAGTACGCTGCAAATTTGAACTCTGCATTCTAGAAACCCCTCTGTTACCATTGTACCTTCCTCCTTCATCCTGCCTGAGCTGACAGTAATATCTGAAGGTCAAAGCTGCTTTGAAGTCTTCCCCCTTGGACTGCCATTCTCGGAAATAATCTCCAAAGGGTAAATGATCCTGCTGCCTCTCTTCCTTACTCTGCACTGGAGGTAAGAATGTAGGCATTGTGATAATGTCCACAGGCTGAGCCAGAACCATGCTCTGATACCACTGTAATGTTCCTATTTAAGGAAATTAAATAAACATAGCAAATGGTACAACAATGGAATGTCTCCTTCAGAAATATTCAACAGCGCATAAAATAACAGAAACGGCCTATGCAATAGATTCACGTTTAACAGAGAAATCGCTGAGCCATTTTATTATATCGGGAAGTTATAAAGAAATACAATACATGCGCAGGTGTTAGCGCCCGAAACTTGCCCACGGCAAATCAAAAGGTATTCAAGAAATAACAGGGGTGCGGCGGTGCACCGTTCTGCGTTCAAGTGGCGGGAGTGCTGTTGCGTGCTTCTAATATGCTGCGGCTGAAAGAAAGGCCCGCTACGAGACTCCCAATTTTGCCTCACGTACTCGTTGGGCACGGACTGTCCCCGCTCCTTCACCAGACCCGAAACCTCCAAATGATAGCACTGTAGAGATCACACGAGATGGACCGCGGTCTTTCCACACAGATAGCGCTGTCACTCCTGATACTGTTCTGCAATAAGTCCAACCCGATCCTCCTACAAGATAATGATAGAACTGCCTCACCCGAGCAGGCACTCGAAGTCCCCCGGGGCTGAGGTTGAACTGCCTCACCCGAGCAGGCACTCAAAGTCCCCCGGGGCTGAGGTTGAGATCTCTGCTCGGAGACACTCGGCGCACTAAACAGTGCTGCAGACCTGCTAAACAGCCGGCGTGCTCAAGTCTTAGCGACCAATTTCAATATCATAAACATCAATAATAATAAAAAAGAAGGAAGCTCTCTCCCTTTTGTATGCGGCCTTCCTCTCGAACCTTCGACTCCTCCTTTCCCGCGCAGCCCTTCTCGGCCCCCACACTGCCAACTAAGCCCGCGTACTTGCCTTCGCGCGCTCGGGTGAGTCCACGACCCGCTCACTGATATTTGCATTTAACTGTAGGCGGCAAAATTGGCCAGAACTAATATTCCAATTAGCTTTTGCTAATTAGGAATATTACAGTCGCCTTCCGTACAGTATCAAGCCATTCACGGATGATGTATTGTGTGATGTTGCTCCTCTTGATGTAGCTGATGTATTATTGGGCCAACCATACTTGTGGAGGTGACATGCTGTGTATGAGTCTAGGCCTCGTGCTGCTATTATTACTTTGGGAAATAACTTGTACAGGATACCGGAGGTAGTACCGCCTCCTGTCATCTCTTTGACTACTGCAAAACAACACAATAAGATTGTTTCCAATTTCCAAACCAGGAAATTTATTTTCTTTACAACTCGCTCACAGCAAAAGAAGAATATTGTGGCCACAACCTCAAAACAAGGCTCCCTTGCACGGCTACAGCAGATGGACAAAGTCATGGAAGAATACGAGGACATTTTCTCCTCATTCACAGAGGTCCTTCTACACTGTCAAGACAAGCACTCCATTGATCTGACCACCGACGCACCGCTGCCTGATGTTGCCATACCTCATGCGACTACACAGACAGAATCCACACATGTACTGTCTAAGGCTGATAAAGAAACCAAATTTATTAAACGCATCTAGCATGTCCGCCTGCAGGTCCACGACATCTTCGAGAAATCTAATACCTAGTTCAACAAAATTTGCCTCATCTCATGGAGGATCTCAATGCAATGAGGACCATTGCTTCCTAAGGAGGGAGGAATGATCTAGGTGGATATCGGTGGCCACCCACCTATTCCATTAGGACCCGCATCATCAATTCTTGCAGCTTTTCACTTTCAGCACAACTTACTATTTTTAGCAGGTTTTCGGGTCCTGCACTCCTGGAGCTGTTTTGGGTCCCTAATGATCCAGGTGGATATTGGTGGCCGCCCACCTATTCCATTTGAAATGCCACCATCAGTTCTTTCAGTTTTTCTGTTTCAGCACAAATTACTATTTTTAGCAGCTTTTCGGGTCCTGAACTTTCAGAGCCATTTTGAGGCCCTAAACGTCATTTTTTGGGAAAATCGGGAGCAACATTGGTCCACACATGGGTCCATGGACCAATGTTGCTCACACCAAAAGTTGTACTCGGATAGATCTTTCTAACGAGGTATGGTGCACGTCAAACGAAGATCGTATGCCAAAGTTACGTCCTCGGGAAGTTGAAACACCAATTTACCCAAACGGGGCCCATAGTTTTGGCGCTTCATCTCCTAGGGTTAGGTTTTTGGACGTTTAGAGTTTTCCATTGTTTCTCAATAATAAATAGGCCCTCGAACCTCATTGTAACAGAGTTCAGAGGCTTGTAGCCGCCACATTTCTTCTCAAAGATAAGCTACCAATGCCCTAGCTATTTTATTTCCATTATGTCTATAAGCATATTTTTGTTATTTGATTTTAATGAAATGAAGCATTATTTCCGTTGCATCTCTGTGTTTGTGTCTATTTCTGTATTTTATTGCGTTCCTGCATAAATCCGAATCACATTCTCTCATTGTGATCTGATTGGTTCGATAGCCTTTGGAGGCCTCTTTCCTTCACACGTTCGGAGTTGAAGCTGGGGAAAATCTGCGGATTTGTTTAGGGCTGTTTTGATGTGCATTGACCAACGTTGACTGTGGTCAACCCTTGACCGTTTGACCTCCAATCTTTGCTGAAAATCTGATTTTTGTAGTCCGTATAACTGGGCACAAAAATCGAGGAAAAAGGAGCAGTTTGACCGAAGCCCTAAATCTGCAGTGTTGATTTTCTATGTTGGCTTTCTTGCGTTGACTTTTCTGCATTGACTTTCGTTGACCAACGTTGACTTTTGATGAGCTGTCTTTGAGGGCTGTGTGTGTGACACTTGGAGGGTTGGCTGATCTAAGAAAGACTTTACTGGCTGATGCATCTTGTTGACTACCATAACGCACACTATCCTATATCTTTATTGGACAAGAAGAATTGTAAAATTTGATCTATATTATTGGCTTGTCTTCTGTTGATCTATTATTGTGTTCTATCAACATTTTACTTTCATGTTTATGTGATTGCTAAATTGAATCGGGCCTAGAAAGATTGAAGTAAATTTGCATTAAGCATAGAACACTCCATGGTTATCTAAATTTAACAATAATGTTAACTAACTTCTAACTCATAAATCTTCTAATGAAAATCAAATGGGCCCCGACATCACCAAAATTGGCCCCCATAATATAAAAATAAATCCGGTACCAAAATAATTTAGGGAGGGACATTACATTCCTCCCCTCCCAAATGTTGCTTGTCCCCAAGCAACTTCAGTGCTGGATGCTCCAGTATGTGTTCACCCTCCTAGGTAGCATCCTCATCTGACAAGCTCTTCCAACGAACCAAATATTTTCTAATTGTTCTGCTTCTGAGCTACCTTTCTCTAGTCTCCAGAATGGCTTTCGGTTCTAAAACCAAATGCCCCTCATCATCAAGCGGAGGCAACTCCACAACTGCTGTAATCTGCTGTCCCAACACCTTCTTGAGGCATGAAACATGAAAAATATTGTGGATCTTGCCTCTCGGTGGCTGCTCAAACTCATAAGCTACCTCTCCGACCCTCCTGATCACCCTATAGGGTCCATAAAACTGTGTGGTTGCAGCTTCTCGCCCCCCTTTTGCTTCAAAGTGGACTGTCGATATGGCTGCAAGCGTAGGAACGCTAAGTCCCCCTCCTCAAATTGCCTCTCAACCCGCTACCTATCAACACATAACTTTTGCTGATTCTGAGTTGTCAACAAATTATCCTTAAGAGCCTTGAGGATGTCTTGGCTCTCTTGGATACAATCTTTGGCCTTTGGGGCCCGTCTGTCTCCAAAAACAATGTCAGCAAAAGACAAAGCATCATACCCATATAGAGCACTGAAAAGAGTCATATCGATGGACATACGATGTGTGGTGTTCTAGCAGTATTCTCCCAAGTGCAACCAACGAATCCATGCCTTCTGCTGCTTGGTTACATAGTTCTAAGATACCCCTCTAGCCACTTGTTCACCCTCTCTGTCTGTTCGTCTGTCTGTGGATGGTAACTAATGCTTGAGGTGAGCTCAGTGCCTACTAGCTTGAAAATCTCTTGCCAAAATCCCCCCATAAATCTGTTGTCTCTATCACTGACTCTGGTCTTAGGGAGTCCATGCAGGCAGAAAACCTCCCTAAAGAACATCTCTGCTACCTGAGAAGCTGACTACCGAGTCAGAATAGCAAAGAAATGTGCATATTTGGTTAGCCGGTCGGCCACCAGATAAATACAATCCTTCCCCTGCACCGCGGGCAGTGATAAAATCCATAGAAATGCTCTCCCATTTTCCCTCAGGAATGGGAAGAGGCTGCAACAACCTTCCTGGACGAGTCAACTCTCCCTTATTCCTCTGACAGGCCTCACACTCCTGTACATATCCCAACACATCTCCCTTGAGGCCCTTCCAGGTGAAGCGCTCTCTCACAACCATATATGTCTTCCTGAACCCTTGATGCCTCGACAATGGAGAATCACGAGCTGCATGAAGCACCCGCTCTCTCAACTGCGAGCCCAGAACCAGAAATATGCGCCACTTGTAGTAGATAACCTCAGCCATCACCTGATAGCGCTCATTTGCATGAATGCCCTCCAGGATCTCACATGCTCAATGATCCTTGGAGTACTCCACTAATAACTGTGCCTTCCAGTCATGGCTGATGCTCATGAGTAAAAGCCCTGTAGGTCTACTAGATAGTGCATCGCCTACCACATTGTGCTTTCCCCGCATATACTCAATATCAAAATCAGAGGCCTGCACCTTGCTGACCCATCTCTGCTGTTTGTCATTGAGGCCCTGCTGCCCCATGAAGTATCGAAGACTGTTATGATCTGTCTTCACCCTGAATCGGTTACCTACCAAGTATTGTCTGAACTTGGCCAATGCATGCATTATGGCCAACATCTCCTTGTCGTATATGGAATACGACCTCTCATGTGGTAAAAGCCTTCTGCTCTCGAAAGCAATGGGGTGCCCCTCTTGGGACAAGACTGCTTCGATCCCCTCATTCGATGCATCACACTCCAAGGTGAAAGACTGCGTGTTATTCGGAAGTCCTAATATCGGGCAACTACTCATCACCTCCTTGAGGCGATCAAAAGCTGCCTGAGCTCCATGTGTCCATGCAAAAGCCCCCTTCTTGGTCAAATTTGTGACGGGTGCTTCCAACTGTGAGAAGCCCTTGACGAAGTTCCTGTAGTAAGTGCAAATGCTCAAAAATTTCCTCAACGCTGTAATATCTCTAGGCATCGGCCAATCCCGAATGGCCCTGATCTTCTCCTCATGCACCTTGACCCCATCTGCGCCAATAATGTGTCCCAAGTAAAGCATCTTTGTTGGCCCAAATTCACACTTGGACAACTTGGCGTAAAATTGTTGCTCCTCCAGAATACACAACACTGTCTCTAAGTGCTGCAAGTGCTCCTCCCACGTCCTGCTATAGATCATAATGTCATCAAAGAAAACCAACACAAATCAACTCAACTGACCCCTGAACACATGGTTCATGCATGACTGGAAAGTGGTAGGGGCGTTGGTCAATCCAAAAGACATGACCAAAAAATCGAAATGCCCATAATGACATCTGAATGTTGTCTTCGGGTTGTCTTAATCCCTTACTCGGATTTGATGATAACCTGAACGCAAATCTTTCTTAGAGAAGAACTTGGCTCCTCTAAGCTCATCCATCAACTCATCAATACTCGATATGGGATATCAATTCTTCAATGTCTTCCTGTTGAGCGCCTTATAGTCGATACACATGCGTAGAGTTCCATCCTTCTTCACCAACACAACTGAAGAAGAGAAGGGACTGGAACTCGGCCTAATATGGCCCAATGCCAACAACTCTCTGATGGCCTGCTCAATCTCATCCTTATAGGCTTTGGGGTGCCAATAGGGAGTAGTAATGACTGCCTGCACACCAGGCTCCATCTCTATGGTATGCTCGAATCCTCTATCTGGTGGCTGTCCGGGTTGTATATCTCCAAAAACTTCTGCATATCTGTCCAAAACAGCCTATATGTCCGGTGGTGGAGGCTTGGTTTGTCCACCGGCCTCTGAAACCCTCAGCTCCACTGCCCACGCTATGTCCCCGTGCCTCAAGTCTGCCTCCATCCGATGAGCTGAAACTGATTGTGGGGGATATGAGTGCATACCCCGAAGAACTACTAGCTTACCATCCGACCTGGTAAACTCCATCACGAGTTGCCTCCAATCGGTGGTAACTCTGCCAAGGGAATACAACTATTGGACACCCAACACCACATTGGTGTTTGGCACATCCACTATAAAAAATGATCTGTCATCGAATAGTACTCCATGGCCACTGTCAAAGTGGGAACATATCGGTCGCACTGCATAGTCTTGTCCCCTGGAACTAGTACTGAAAAGCCCTCAAACTCTGCAGTGGTAATGCCTCTCCTCTGGACCAACTGAGCATCAATAAAATTGTGGGTGGCCCCACTATCAACCAAAACTGAGACACGCTACCCTGCACTATGCCCCTGATCCTCATGGTCAGAAATTTGAGTACCCTGCACAAAGATGCAAGGACTCCCCCAGATGGTGTAAAATATGGTCCCCTCGTTGGAGGTGGTGGTGGTGGAGCTCTCTTTGATGGTCCTTCGCAGTCTCCTCCATCAAATTCCAACTCCAACTCATCCTCCTGATCACTGTCTGAGAAAACCTTGATATAGTGGCCTTTGCCTACTGTGCACCGATGGCTTGGTGCTCACGGCTCCTGACAGGTAAACATAGTTTCCTCCTCTTGAGGCATCTCCTAGTCTCATCATCCAAATGTTCTCTCCTTGGAGCTGCTCTCTACGTTGGTGGTGGCCTAGTGTCACCCCCTCTCTGAGGGTAGGGAGTGCGTGATGGAAAAGGTGCCTAGGTCTTGGGGATGCCCCCCTGCAAATCCCTCTTGCACGTCATAGCCTCCAGTAAAGTGGAGGGTTTGCGTGACTTCACTAGTCCATGCAAGGGCTCTGTCAATCCCTCTACAACTATGTACACCCTCCTGGCATCTAACAAATCAGGCACCATGACTGAAACTCGCAAGAACTCAAAAATATAATGCTCAGGATGTCTTGTCTGCCTGAGCTGGGTCAACTTCCTGAAGTGAGTCTCGGGATCCCTTCGATCAAAATGCTCCACTACTGTTCGCGTGATGTTCTCATAGGCAGTCACGTAACACGTTAGCATGCCCCAATGTAGAGAAGCCATGAAATCACCAATCACATGCCTCTCCCTCCAAATGCAAAGTGGCCATTTTAATGGCCTTCGTCTTTGTCATCCCGTTGAGTTGGAAATATGTATCCAACTTCTCCACCCAAGCATGAGTTGTGCACTTGGTAGTGCCATCATAAGTGGGGAAGAACATCCTCCCAATGGTACGCTGCAACTCATAGATCTGCGTGCCTTGGCCTCAATGGCCCCATCCCCTCTCATTCTTCTTAAGCTCGTAATAATCTCGGAAATGTAGTGTTGCTTTGAATTCTTTTCCCATGGACTGCCACACTCTGAAATATTCTTCTTTATCAACTCCCACTTGTTCCACAGGTACTAAGGGTATGAAAGAAGATAGCGTAGCTCTAGTTGGCGCACTAGAAGATGGTGGTTGTGTAGTAGGTAGAGGTTGATCATATTGCTGAGAGGCTCCGGAAGTCTCTCCAAATAGAAAATTGTGGTGAGTGCTTTGCTCCCGGTTCTGCATCTTGATCTCATTAAGCATGTCTTTCTGTCCCTTTGCCAAATCATTTATGGCCTTCAAAAGACTGTCAAAGACCATCTCTTCCTTTCCCTTAGGCTCTCCCATATCTTCTACTAACACCTCCTTTCCCCGATCCTCGGTGTCTGGAGTGATCTCCAACTCCCGTTCTTTGCTTCGGGATCTTTGCATTCTGTAAGTGATATTCTGTCTATCTTCTTCTCTCAGAAAAAAATCCTCCCACGGCTGAGCCAAGATCTAGGCTCTGATACCATTGTAATGTTCCAAAATAGGAAAAACAGTGCTAATACAGAAAATCATAAATTTACACCATGGAAATTCAAAGCATTGCAGTAAATACTCAGAAGAATTTGTAACACGGAAGAAGTTGAGCCGTTTTATTATGGAAATGGGCAAGAGTACAAATATATAGGAGAAATGCCCCTAGGCTTGCCCTTTTGGCAAGTAGAGCAAACCCAGGTAAGACAATAAAACCCAGAAAGCTGCCCAACCAATGCTCTGCGCTGTCCCAGTGAATCTGCACTAGCTGCTGCAATGGAATGGCTGAAAACCCCACTTGCGGTGCTCAAAAAATTCTACAAAATTATACCCGGAGTCCTCAAGCTATCCCGACCAAAACCAAAAAATGGTTTGGCCTGATCATGACCCTCCAAAATTGACCTCCAATTGGCTCTACACTCCCCAGTGGTTACTGAAGCATGCAGTCTGCAGAATCACTAGCAAAATCCTCCACTACTCTCCAAAAATGCAACAAACAACTCCTCCAACACTTCCCTTATTTCTCCCGGCAAACAACGACCCAAATGACTAAGGCACTATCTCACACGTGTGCCCAACTTTCCTCCTCTGCGCTGGCCCCAGTGACTGCCAAACAACTCCTGAATAATGGTATCAATCCCAGCCTCCAAACTCACCCAATAGCTGAGCAAGCTACTGAGCCTCCTCCTCCAAGTATTATCTCGACAATAAACCTCTGGAAAAGAACTGCAATAGTTCCATGAGAAACACCATTGCGTCCTCTAAAAATATGCACTTCTGGGGCAAATTGAATGCAAATGTTGAAGATAACTCGATGAAACTCCCTCGGATGCAATGGAAGAACCAATCTAGGGTGGCACTTGAAGTCCCCCGAAGAATGGGTGAGTTCTCCGCTTGGAAAGCTCGTGCTAAACAACAAGTGACCCGGCTAAGCAACTCGAGCAACTGAGATAAAATCGATAAGCCAAGAATGCCAAATGAAATGAGCTTCCTTCCTTTTATAACTTTCATTGAGCCTTCTTCCCGCCTTTTTCCTGCATCGTGGGTCCCTCACCAAGCCAATGCTATTCCCACTCATGCTTTTCGAACCAATTATTAAGGGAGTGCGTATTTCATGTGTGGGTGGTCCCCATATATCACCAACAAAATAACATAACATAATGTTAACTAACTTCTAACTCCTAAGTCTTCTAATGAAAATCAAATGAGCCCCGACATCACCAAAATTGGTTCCCATAACATAAAAATAAATCCGGTACGAAAATAATTTAGGAAGGAGCATTACAACACATGACTAAGTTCCAAACTAGATTCCAAAACGGACTATGAGATGCGTCGGCAAAATGAGTTAAGATAACATACTGTTTGGAAGATTAGATAGAAGTTAGTTAACATTGGAAGATCTTTACTCAGAGTTTATATGGGAGAAAATTGAATGCTTTAGGTGTAGATTAGACAGGACTGCTTAATAGTACCATGTGGAGATTCATGAAAAAGCTGTACACAAGTTACTACCAAATTTTATTCAGAACATTGTGGGGCCAGTGCTTATCCCGGATTTATGAGAAACCGTGAGAGACAGAGTCCATTAAGGAAGCCACTGCAATTGCGAACCCAAAAAATGTGATCCCAATAATACTTCATGTTTAAGTGCAAAAGGAATTGAAGAAATCTTTTGAAAGTTGCCAAATAATGGACCATTCACACTGCATAATCCATAGTTGATAAACGATAACAATCATGCGATTATTTAGTTTCAAACCTAAATACCATTGACTATCTAGATCTTCAGAAATGATGCCACTGTTTGAGTTTATTTAGAGTGCTGTGGGTTATATTTATGACAGAGAAAGAAATCATCCAAATGCCATGTGAGTTTAGCAACCATAACCATCACAAATATAAACGATGCTCAGTATTGTGTGGAAATACAAAATCATAACATTCAGTGCTTCAGCATATGTAATAAAAATAGTCGTACGATGTTAAAGTGGCCGAATTAGATTTACTCACAAAAAGCAGTGAAATTTTGTTGTTGGGTGTGGAGCCTGATTATCTTTATTTTGTATCACAGCGTAATTAAACACTGCTTGGGGGGTCCAGAGGGGGCGACTGCAACTTTTTGGAGCCCCCCCCCTAGTGGGGGGTTTCGGGGGTAGTGCCCCCGAAGCTAAAAACAAATGTAAAATTGCCTTGTAAAAGTATTGTAATATCTAGTCAATCTGGGCCGTTCATTAGGCGAATGATCTGATGGTAGAAGTTATGTTTAATTTAGGGTTTTTTTCCCTAGAAGGCAACCCCTCATTTTGATGAGGGTATTGTATTGCGACTGTGTATTGTATGTGTATTCTTAGAGCGAGAAACTGATAGAGAGATTGTGAGAGAGAACAGAGTATATTACAATGGATCTGCTGTAGGTTGTGTCTCTTCATTTGGCTGGATAATAGAAAGGAAGGACTGGCTGTTCGGGGTGGACGTAGCCCAAACTGGGTGTACTACGTATATCTGTGTCTCTCTGGTTTTATGTGTTTTGTGTGTTTGTGTTTTCCGCATATTTTATGTGTTGCATTGCTCTGTAATATATAATTTTCTAACAACTGGTATCAGAGCCGAAGGTCTATTTGGCTGATAAACTCGCAGGAAAGAAGGGTTCCTGGTTCGAGTGGGAGCAATGGCGGAAGATGGTAAGTTTAGGGTCGAGAAATTTAACGGCCAAAACTTCCCGCTGTGGAAAATGCAGATGGAAGATTATTTGTGTCAGAAAGATCTGTACCTACCATTGAGTGGAAAAACAAAGAAGCCGACAACTATGACAGACGTAGAATGGGAGATTCTCGATAGAAAAGCACTTGGAACAGTACGGTTGTGCCTCGCGGCGTCGGTAGCTTTCAATGTTTCGAAGGAAACAACAACAGAGGGTTTGATTAAGGCATTGACGAAACTGTATGAAAAACCCTCGGCCTCAAACAAGGTATTTCTTATGAAACGTTTATTTAATATGAAGTTGTCGGAAGGTGGATATGTTGCAGACCATTTAAATGATTTTAATACAGTTACCAGTCAGTTAAGTTCTATAGGTGTAAACTTTGATGACAAAGTTAGGGCTATGTTATTTCTGTGCTCATTGCCAGAAAGCTAGAATGGTTTAGTTATGGCCATAAGTAACTCTGTCTCTGGATCTAGTACTTTAAAGTTTGATGATGTTGTCGGTGCTATCCTTAGTGAGGAAATGCGACGGAAAAATTCCGGTGAGACATCGAGTAATGCTTTGAGTGCAGAGTCTAGGGGAAGAAAAATGGAAAGAGGAAAGAGCTCAGGATATCGTAGTAAATCAAGGAAAGGCAGATGCAAGTCCAGATCGGGGATAGTGTGCTGGAAATGTGGAAAGAAAGGACACCTGAAGAAAGACTATAGATCTCGGAAGGGAAAAGGAGACGCACAGCAAGAAAACAATCATGAAGCAAATGTGACAGGTGATGTGTTACAAGATGCTTTGATTCTTTCTTTCGAAAATGTTACTGATTCCTGGGTGGTAGATTCAGGGGCCTCATTCCATGCCACACCTGATAAGAAATATTTTCATGACTATGTTTAAGGAGATTTTGGACAAGTTCGTTTGGGTGATGATAAAACCTGTAAAATTGTTGAAATGGGTAAAGTTCTTGTAAAACAACATAATGGAAACCAGTGGCTATTAAAGGAGGTAAGGCATGTTCCAGATCTGAAGAAAAATCTGATTTCAACAGGGCAGTTAGGCGGTGAAGGTTGTGTGACAACTTTCATAGATAAAACTTTGAAGGTCACCAAAGGAGCCCTGGTAATAGCAAATGGCAAAAATGTTGGTACATTGTATTTATGCTATAGTATTTCTAACTCTGTTAATGCTTTAACTTCCAAAGGAGCAGATGCAACATTATGGAATCATAGGCTCGGACATGAGTGAGAAGGGTATGAAGATTCTTCACTCAAGAAATTTGTTGCCGGGTTTGAAGAATATTGATTTGGATTTCTGTGAGAATTGCATTTATGGAAAACAGAAGAGAGTCAGATTTCTCAGAGTTGGGAAAGAAAAGAATAGCGAAAAATTAGAGCTTGTGCATACAGATGTATGGGGACTTGCTCAGGTATCATATCTCGGTGGCTCTCATTATTATGTTACTTTTATTGATGATGCATCTAGAAAAACTTGGATTTGTTGTATTTAGAATAAATCTGATGTATTTGATATTTTCAAGAAATGGAAAGCTTTGGTTGAGATTGAGATAGGAAAGAAGTTGAAGTGTCTCAGATTAGACAATGGAGGTGAATATTGCAGCAAAGGGTTTGATAGGTACTGTTTAGAGCATGGAATTCACAGAGAGAAGACAGTTCCAAGAACACCACAAGAAAATGGTGTGCCAGAAAGGATGAACAGAACAATCATAGAGCGTGCAAGGTGCATGAGATTGCATGCCGGATTGACTTTACAATTTTGGGCAGATGCTGTAGATAATGTTGTTTATCTAATAAACAAAGGGTTTTCAAGTTCCTTCGATGGTGCTATTCCAGAGGAAGCATGGACAGATAAAAATGTAAACTACTATTTTTTAAAGCCTTTTGATTGTGAGGCCTTTGTCCACATTAATAAAGAAAATAGAACAAAGCTTGAGGAAAAATCAAAGAAATGTACCTTTATTGGATATGGTGTTAATGATTTTGGTTATCGCTTATATGATTATGAAAATTACAAAATCATTAGGAGCAAAAATGTAATATTCAATGAAAAGGTCTTGTATAAGAATCAGTTGCAGGAAAAGAAACAAGAAAAAGAAAACAAAGAATACACAGTTTTTGATGAGATCACATAAAAAGTAAAGGTGCCTGAAAATAATAATAATCAACAACCACATCAACAATAACCACCACCACAACAACAGACACCTCAAACATCTGAAAGTGGTGTCAGAAGATCTACCAGGATAAGTAGACCCCCTGAACGATACTTTAATTCATTATATTATTTATTGTTGACTGATTCTGGTGAACCTGAATGTTATGAAGAAGCAATGCATGTTGAAACTAGGAAGAAGTGGGAGCTAGCCATGAAAGAAGAGATGGACTCCTTAATATATAACCAAACTTGGGACTTAGTCAAGTTGCAGGTAAAACCACATTGCAGAATAAATGAGTTTACAGGCTAAAGGAAGAAGATGGAGGAAAACAGAGGTACAAAGCTAGACTTGTGGTGAAGGGGTTTGCACAGAAGAAAGATATTGATTTTGATGAAATATTCTCTCCTGTTGTTAAGATGACTTCAATCAGAACTATTTTAAGTCTTGTAGAAGCGAAAGGTTTGCATCTTGAACAGTTAGATGTAAAGACAACATTTCTCCATGGAGATTTGGAGGAAGAGATCTATATGCAACAACCAGAAGGATATGAGGTCAAAGGGAAAGAAAAATTAGTGTGTAGGTTAAAGAAGAGCTTGTATGGCTTAAAGCAGGCTCCAAGGCAGTGGCATCTAAAATTTGACAGGTTTATGTTTGAACAAGGTTATATTAGATGTCACTTTGATCATCGTGTTTATCTGAAAAAGCAAAATGATGGCAGCTATATTATATTGTTATTTTATGTAGATGACATGCTTGTTGCAGGGTCTAACATGCAGGAAATAAATATGCTCAAAAGAAAATTGGCAAATTCATTTGCAATGAAGGATTTGGGAGCTGCAAAACAAATCCTTGGTATGAGAATAACTAGAGACAGGAAAAATCGCAAATTAACACTGTCTCAGAATGAGTACATACAAAAGGTGTTGAAAAGATTTAATATGCAGAATGGAAAACCAGTTAGTACATCTTTTGCTAGCCATTTCAAACTTAGTAAGGAGATGTGCCCCAAGACCCAAGAAGAAATGGATTATATGTCTAAAGTTCCATACGCATTAGCAGTTGGAAGCTTAATGTATGCAATGGTCTGCACAAGGCCTGATATTGCACATGCAGTGGGAGTTGTAAGGAGGTACATGAACAATCCAGGGAAAGAACATTGGATGACAGTGAAATTGATTCTCAAATATTTGAGAGGTACCACAAATCAAGCATTATGCTTTGGGGTGGTTCAAACATTTCTCTACAGGGATAAGTTGATGAAGATATGGCAGGTGACAGAGATAACAGGAGGAGCACTACATGTATGTATTTACTGTAGGCGAAACAACTGTCAGTTGGGTTTCAAAATCCAAAGTGTTGTTGCACTTTCAACAATAGAAACAGAGTATGTTGCTGCTACAGAGGCTAGTAAAGAAATGATTTGGTTACAAAGGTTTATGGATGAATTGGGTAAGAAGCATGATATGGGCACATTATACAGTGATAGCCAAAGTGCCATTCATCTTGCAAAGAACTCAACATTTCATTCCAGGACTAAACACATACAGCTCAAGTACCATTTCATACGGTTAGTGTTGGAAGATGGACAGTTGAAGCTGGAAAAGATACACACTAGCTAGAATCCTGCAGATATGTTAACAAAAGTTGTAACCAGGGAGAAACTGGGATTCTGCTTAGTTTCAATTGGTCTTCAAATATGATGATGAAGATGAGAAACAACCAAGTCCAAAGTGGAGTCATTGTCTAGCAAATGAAGCAACAATGGAGTTGCTACAATCAGTCTCCAAGTGGGAGATTGTTGGGTGTGGAGCCTGATTATCTTTTTTGTTTTGTATTAAGGCGTTGGACTCCTGTTCTTAACGGGGCGACAACGCCGCCCGTAATTAAGCGCTGCTTGGGGAGTCCAAGGGGGGTGGTTGCCACTTTATGGAGCCCCCCCCTTGGTGGGGGGTTTCAGGGGCAGCGCCCTCGAAGCTAAAAACATATGTAAAATTGCCTTGTAAAAGTATTGTAATTTCTAGTCAATCTAGGCCGTTCGTTAGGTGGATGATCTGATGGTAGAAGTTATGTTTAATTTAGGGTTTTTTGCCCTAGAAGGCAACCCCTCGTTTTGTATAAGGGTATTGTATTGTGGTTGTGTATTGTATGTGTATTCTCAGAGCGAGAATCTAATAGACTGTGAGAGAGAACAAAAGATATTACAGCGGATCTGCTGTAGGTTGTGTCTCTTCATTTTGCTGGATGTTGAAATTTGGTTACCGGAGGACAGGTGGTTCCCTAAAGCTTTGATCGTTGGTCTAGGGAAAAGTGTCCAACAGATTTTAATTTTTCTCCTAAAGTGACTTTATAATTTTATAAAGTCAAATCTAATTTAAAAGTGACTTTAAGTGATAAAGTTACTAAAGTCTAATTTTAAAGTGACTTTAATAAAGTCAATGTAAAATTAGAAAGGAAAAGTGACTTTGGAAATAAATGACTAAGTGGGTCTTTATTAAAGTGGGGTGAATTAAAAAAAAGAAAGTGGGATTTAAATGAGCATTTAATCTCAGCGCTAGATCTCAATCTATTTCAGCCATTGGATTTAGGGATTCCCCAAAAGTCACTTAGGGTTAGGTTAAAGGAGGAAAATGAGGAAAAAGTCATTCATTCTTTCATGAGCAGATTGGGAGAAGGAGAGCAAGAGAGCAAGGGAGATTTCTGGGCAGTGAGGAGAAAGAGGCAGCACTTTGGAACACATTCCAAAGCAGTGTTTCAGCAAGTCTGTACAGCAGAGTTAACACACAGTGAAAGGCAGATTTTGGGCACAATTTTCTAGAAAATCCGTACAACAGTTTTGGCTCAGTTTCCAAGAAGGCCGTACAGCAAGTTGGCACGAAAATCGAGGAGCAGAGAAGTTGTTTTGCTGGCACTTTTTTCAAGGGAGGTTGTATAGCAAGTGGCTATACCTTTGCATAGATTTCGAGGCAGAAATCCGTACAGCAACACTGCTGTTTTTTTGCACAGAAATCGAAAAAAATAGTACAACAACATTTATGGCAGCTTGCACACTTTTCTAGACAGTCCGTACAGCAGCATTTAAGGCTGCAAATTTGGGCACAAAAACCAAGGAGGCCGTACAACATTTATTGCTGTTCTGTTTTGCTGTTTACACGTTTTTCGAGGTGGTGGTAAAGCACGAAAAACGAGATAAGTTGTAATCGTACTTGCTGATTTTTTCTGAGTTTTGCTCTCACTGTAAAAAGCATTTTCCAGAAATAAGAAGGAGCTTTCGAACTGGTTTTCCCCAAGAGTTGTAGGGGGTTTTTCCAGGGTCACCTTGACAAAAAATTACTGTGTTATGATGTGTTGAATGGCTGTTTGTATCTGCTGATTTTTATTCCTGCATTTTCCAGCATTCTGTAAATTTTCCAGAATTTGTGTTTTCAGCAAAAAAATATTTTCTTGTTATTGAATGTAAGGATATGGAAAAGGGCATTTAACTAAAACGAGAAATAAGGTGAAACTGAAAACCGGGGTGGGAAAACAGGAAATTTCTACACTGGATAATAGAAAGGAAGGACTCGCTATTCGGGGTGGACGTAGCCCAAATTGGGTGAACCACGTATATCTGTGTCTCTCTGGTTTTATGTGTTTTATGTATTTGTGTTTTTCGCATATTTTATGTGTTGCATTGCTCTGTAATATATAATTTTCTAACATTTGTGCCCCATATTGATAAGAAAATTTTAGTCTACAGACTTAAGACGTTAGGACGTGTAGGTCGTATGACAACTTTTCAATCCAATGAGATATTTATAAATAACACTCAACCGATGTGCAAATGATATGCCATGTTAAGTTACTGTTCAAGCACTTATTTATCCACCACCTGTAATTCAAATATTTCATGTATATTCCAGCAATCTTATGCAGATTTGGGGGGTGATGTCAGCCTCAAGGAGCAAGGCGTCCAGCCCAAAAATAAATCGTTTTGCCCTTATGATGTATTAGAAGTAATTATCATGTGAAACATTGTTGAGATCTGCAATCTGTGGATTAGTATAGCAATGTATGCAACAAAGGGTTATTGCTATGTAACAATTATTGTGAATGACTTTATACATAGATGTTTGAGTACAAAAGTGATGATTGAATACAATGAGGGCCCCGTATAAATAGCTTGGCAGGAGTGCCCTTTCATAAGAAGTCACGTCTTTTGGGACATGCCCTTTTATAATTAATTATACTTGTTAATCATTTTTTTTGCGAATTGGAATAGTCTTTCGTTAATCAGAGAAAAATTACATGTAGGCTGACTTTTCAAAGTCTAGAAACTGCTGTTTATCGTAAAAGGACCACAAATCTTGGCCTATCAACCACAGATACCAGGAAATCTACTAATCAACAATACTCTCAAAGACTGACAATAACAATAATTACAACAAAGCACATACTTATTCTTTGTTGTAATTAGGTAGGCAGGAGTGACTTTCCTTGAGTTGAATAACTTTTCTCTATCTTCTTGTATCAAGGCAATGCTCTTGTGCCCCTTTTTTGGTCTCCTTGACTATCTTGGGGGGATCTTTGAAAGATTGCGTATGAATTCCTAATGGGGATTTGAAGAACTGGAACTAAACTGAGCATTATCTGTTTGATGGTTTGGCATGGATTGTGGATCTTTATTGAGGCAGGCCTTTGCTAGAGCAATCATGCATGGACCTTCCAGATCCATGTCTTCTTGGATGTCTTTAGTCTCATCCTCTTCCATTATCGAACTAGTTGGCTCCTTTTGTAGAGAATTTTACAGATTACCTTTTGGATTCTTTTAATCGGGTTTTGTTGGGGGATGCAAAGACTTGGGAATACCTCCAACAACTGACTGTGGGACTGAGTGATTAACTTCTTGCACGGGGGTCTCATCTGGAGAGGAGAGAGACACGAACCTGTTTCCAAATTTGGGGTTATGACTGGAATTTGTGGCTCCGCGAGGTCCCAAATTCCTTGTCCTTTGGGGCAATTTTCCAAGACCCTCTTGCTCTTTATGAGTTGATTGATTTGCTGCTAAATCCTTTGGAATCAAAGGACAATCTCTAAAAGGATGCCCATATTCATGACAATGCCTTCATTTATATGGGGCATTTCATAATCCAGTGTCTGTTTCCAAAGATTATCTCGATAATAAACATCTATTGAAGCTGGAAGAGGCTGTGAAATATTCATATAGGCACAATTTCTTGCATAGGATGTGTATCTCCCTCTCTTAGTTGCCTCAGAAATCTTGACAAACCTACCGATGGCATTGTTAATGCCTTCAAGGATTTCTTCCTCTCAATAGTCCTTTGGAAGAGAAAAAGAGCCGAACACATACTGGGGAAGCAAGGAAGTCTTCCTTCTCAAGATTGTACCGCTCTTTCCTAAATCGCATGAAGAACCCAACATTATTAAAAAAGTAAGGCCCTCCTTCAAAAACCCTCATTCTATCTTCCAAGCTGGAAAAAATTACTATGAAGAACCCTTTTGCTCCTAGCTCTAGATCGATTTGTCACTTGAGGTTCCATTTATTTTGGTTCCAATCGATCGGGGACTTTTCAGAGGGCCATAATCTGATGAACTTGCAAATCAGAGCATGTTGCTGCATATATTGGATGTATTCTGTAATCTTGTTAGATCTGATCTCATGCTTTGGATCTTGCACTGCTTTTGCTAGCCAACGCCCTTGAATGTTATGTTTCCAGAATGCTCCAAGCAGTGTTTTTTCTGTGTGACCAGAATCTCCATTACCTCCAGTTGAGCGTTGAAAATGACACGAATGATGAGGAGTTTGGGAGGGATTGCCAACCGATCCAGCATTCCTACAAACTCCTGATATGATCTGACTGAAAGAGTGTGCCAATCCCCCTCCCATGGAACTAGCCATGGATTGCTATACAAAAGAAACCCTAGTTGAAAACCCTAAAAAATTAAAATTATATTATTCTATACTTTTTAATCATTATTTATCATATTATTTATATTATTATATACATAGTTATGTTCATAACACACTGCTGAAGCAAGCTGTACTGTATTGTATACATGACCATTGGATTATAATAACTAAAAGCACGACTATGAAATATTATCACAATCTATGTTTGTGTGTTTGCACATGTACAGCCGCCTATTCCTTTTTAAGCATTGTAAATAGTTTTATCTAGTCTCTCCTCCCTGAAAGAAAATTTTGTATTTTTCAGACACAGGATACCTGGAGGCAAAGCGTATATGTGTTATCTTATCAGAATCAACCCCTGAAATTCGTAACATATTTGGTCGGATTTCAGGAGCTGCAGTAAGTATTTGCAAACACAATTATTTTCATTCATCTATTTTATTGATTTACTATTGGCAACGTTTTTTCAAATACTCATATTTTTTCAGGGAGAATGGGAAGCTATTGTCCGAGCTTTTGAAAAAGATTATCTGTACCTTGGTGAAGCTGCACAAATCATAGTTCAAAATGTCAATTATGAAATGTATGGCTTATGTGTCATCAACTGCTATATTATCTTAGTTTTAAGATTTGAAAAATCTGTTCTTGCGTTTCTTTGTTTAAACTTTATACAGTTATGTATTAATACAAGTCAGATTACTGAGACCATCTTTTGGATGAAAAAAATAAAGTCCTTGTGAAAAAAAGCAGGTTCTTAAAATTCAGCAACAGATGGCAGACCTGGACCGGAAAGAAGCTGAGCTTAAAAGGAGTGCAAATGCTTCAGCAATGAAATACCAAGAGGCTTGCCAAGAGCTGGGGTTGCAGGTTTTGATGTTCCATCTTTCACATAACTATTTTGCATGTCAGATGTTGCTTTTTCATGCTTGAACTGAAAATCATTTTATTTTCAAATATTTTCATTTTGCATTCAGCTGTATGCATTTAAACCCTGAATATCACTGGGTTAAGATATCAAAGATTTCAGGTGGAGCTGTGATTGTTTATTACTTCGATATACATTGGTTGTAACTTTCAGGATTAAAAATTGAGTTTTAATCATTTATCCCTACATGACATTAAGTTTATAGTTGCCTATGCAGTTATGTTGTGTGTTGTTGGATTATGTTTCCAATATACTATCTATAATGTCTGCTGCCTTTTGATGTATTTGCGAATAACAGTCAAATTCACTTGGTCTATAGGGCGAGAATGTCAGGTTAGAACTTCTGGAAATGGCTAAAACACTCCCATCAACATTTGCTGAGATTGTGGAGATTTTATGTGGTGATTCTGTTCAAAAAGCGTTGGGATTCTACCAAACGTTTGTTGATCATGCACATACAGAAAAAGGGGTAAGATGAATAATTACAACATTAAATTGCAGTCCATTGAATAAATGTTGTATTCCAGTAGTTGGGAAGACTGTCCTCATCTTGAAGGACATTTGAGTTATGTTTTCTTTGTACATAGGTAGTTTAGTAGGATCATATGGTACCTGAATTTAAAGATTAATATTTTGCATGTCACTTTCAGAAAGTTGCCGGAAATGTGCTTCCAAGTTTAAGAGATCTTCGTGACAACCCTCCTGTTCTTGATGTTTTTTCAAGTTCTGAGGTTGCAGCTACTGCAGTTCTCCTGGCTAAAGAACAGGAAAAAACATTCGAGGTGGAAGTTTCCTCAAATGATATTGATTGGAGCATTAACACAACAGCTGATGAGACTGCCGCGATTGACTGGGAAATCGGTACCATTGACCAATATGAGACTTGTAGAAATGACAAAGTGGAACAGACTTTGCATCCAACCAGTGAAAAAATGGAGTTTGTATTGCAGGATGACACTGTAAAAGGTGGATTTCAGTCATTAGATACTAAGAATGACATAATTGACCGTAATGTCAAAGATACTGGAGTATCTGAACCTATTCAGCCAGAAATATGCTGGGACATTAGCATTGAAGATGCTTCAGTAGCTGCGACTGAAGAAACTATGGAACGGGAGTCATCAGCACACCATTTGAGCAACTTCCCTGAAGCAACTGAAAATGAAAAACACGCTCTTAGCCCATTCTTGGATACGGAGTATAGAAATGAACTTCTTGATGATTTATTTGAGGTATGCACTGTTCCATATGTGTTCGCTCACACCTGTCTCTTAGTGGATGATATTTAACACTTATTTTCTACAATTTTGTTTTGACAAAGGAGTGACAAAGGCCAATTCTTTATGGATGTTGGTGCACTTTGCTTATTTGTTTAGGGTTTGAGAAGTATATTATATAAATATGCACTCCATAGTTTGGCAAAATCAGTTGAAACAAGACTCCTTTAATCATTTATTAACTTTGTCGGAAGTTTATGCTTTTCTTGATTGTGGAATATATGAAATCTCAGAACCGAATCCTGGTTTTCTAGTTTCTTTTGGCAATCCAAGAGCTTGTTGTCATATGTTTTCTTTCTTGTCTGACATTGTTGAGGATGCAATTACCCTATTGGATCCCTCAATCTTGAGATATGTGCACATGGAGAAGATAACTCAGGCTGCTGTAGGTGCATATGGGATATTGGGGAATGTCCCCTACATATTCAAGAGAATGCCTACCTTGGTTTATGCAATGAGCACAATGTGGGTATTTTGGTGCTGTATATGTGTGGCCTGATGTACATATCAGTAGAAAGAGTATATGCACTTTTAACTTTCGGCAAGACAAAACAAGTATCCTATTCTATCTATCTATGTGGGTATTTTGGTGCTGTATATGTTGACCACACTTTGTCAACGACCCCATAGCAGTACACCCCCATTTTTTCAAATGGGATTCATCATGTTCGACGTGGTCATGCCATTTAGATTCCATTATCAGTCGGCAATTTTATGAATAATGTAAATCCATTCTGCATGTTTATGATGTAAATAATCTAAGTAAGACCGTCATGTATGTAACAACCTAGGTAAGCCTAGTATGTTGGTGACGATTTCTATCCTAGGAGGTTTTTTGTTTCATTGATTTACTTGTGTTTTTCGACACAAGTGATCGGCAGAGTTTTCCCCTCCAGCCTCACCCCAAAGCTAGGGTGGATTTTGTCATCAAGATGCTAAGTGAGTCTTAGTGTTATCTATCGAGTCTTTGTAAAAGTAGTTTGGGAATAATCCTAGCTAGTTGGCTAAATTATTTTATTACAAGCTACTTGATCTACTAGATCATGTTTTGAGTCGCAGAATTGGGTATCTATTTGAGGGTCTATACGAATGGGTATTCCCCCTTCATGTGTCTAAATGTATTTATCTTATGTAAAGAGGGTTGGAAAAAATAATTAAAATCCCCTCTCAGTCAATTAATTAAATTTTCTGGTCAAATTAATTAAAAAATCTTAAGCTAGAAATTTAATTAATTTTAGGTCCTAAGTGAGTTAAAATTCTTCAAAGGAAAAATTCATTGGTCCTTAAAAAATGAATTTTTAAAGGCCCCAGGCCAAGGGAATATTGAGAATTTCAAGAAATTTTGGACCCTTGGGCCTAGGTGGTTAAGTCAAAGTCAAAATTTTGAGGTAATTAACTCAAAAATAGTATTTTTGAGTTAATTAAAATGAAATTAAATGATAAATTCGTTTTTCCTCAAAATTATAATTTCGACGGTCCAGATTAAAAGATGATCAAATCTTTTTGATGGTCGAGATTATTTTAACATGGATCAACCGAACTAGCCATTGGAGATTTTGTCTTATAAATTAGAGGTCTTGATGTAACATTTGCATCCGAATTTTGGTTCGTGCACTTGTCTTGGAAGCTCTTGTGATTTCTTTTGATGAATAAAGCATAAAGACTTTGGGGTTACAAACTTTGGTGTTCTTTTTCTAGATCTATGTGGTGATTTATTTCTAAACTCTGTTACTTTGTTTGACATTTTTATGGTTGATGGCCTTCATGGATTAATCTGCATACAGGTACCTTGTGCAGTTTTTTGGGTTCATAAAATGACATTTTTGATTTAACAGAAAGACCAGTTATTTATTTTTCTGAAGGATCTCATGTTTATTTTCTTAAATCTCTATCAATCTAAAGTCCAGATCTAAGTGTGAAGGGAATCGTTTTTTTTTAAAGGTTTGAGCGTCTGGGGAAGTCTTCAGTTTGACCAGCCGACTCTTAGATTTCGTAAATCTGAAAAAGGCCATTGTTTTCAAATTCTCAAAGCTATCTAACGAAATTGTGTTTTTCCAGGGTCTTCTAGGGCTTGTGCCTTTCTTAAAAATTTTTATTTTCTGAATTGTGTTGAAATGGGTTTAAATCTGGCCGTGAGGGCCTCAAAATATGTAAATTAACATTGTAAATTTGTATTTATTTTAGGATTTCAGGGTTTATTTCTGTATAGCTTCGGATCTGATTTGGTTCTGTGCAGATTTGCAAGGGAATTCTCGATTTTTTTAAAATCTGAGCCAGATCCAACCCCCGGAGGGCCAGATCTGATCTCAGGATCACTTTGCTGGTAGATTTGAGTGTAAAAGGGAAGATTTCAAGTTCAACATTCTGAAAATCTGAGTTTGACGAAAAAAAAATTAATTTTACTTGACGTTTTTTGAATGTACTGGGTTTGTTTTGAGGTAATCGCTGCCCCTGCTCAACACTTCCCATTCCTCAAGCTCCGTCGACTTTCTTTGCCGTCATTTCCTGTCGTCCAACCCTTCTCTTCTGCCCTCGTCCTCCTTTGTCGTCCTCTATGCTGCTGTCCGCCTTCCCTCCTCTGCATACGGTGCATTTCCTCTACGCATCCTACCTTTACCTTTGCGTTTTCCTTGTCGTCCGTTCAGCCCACATTTCCTCCCGTCGAGTCCTCCAAACTATCCGCTTGCCTTCCTCTGCCGTCGAGCCATTTGCCTCTTTGCCTCGCCTCTTCCTCTGCGATTCCCTTTTGCCGCCGTCCAGATTTCTCCTCGACCTGCACAAAAAACAAAACCAAAAAACAATAACGCATACAATAAGTCCGAAAAACCTTAAGTATATGCGTTTATTTTTGTTATCGGATTCATTTTGTGTTGGGTTAGCATTAGTTAGTTCTTAGTTTTACTTTTAGCTTTTAGATTTTATTTAAATTAGCTTTGTTTTAATTTGTTTTAGAATTTCAATTTTTTTAAATTTAATTTTTAGATTTAAATTTAGATTTTAACCCTAGTCTTAGTTTCATTTGTATATATGTATTTAAAAAAAATAAAATAATAAAAAAATAAAAAATAAAAAATTCTAAAAAATTCTTTTAGAGTCAAATGAGCTTTTAAATTTTTATCCGAAGTTTGACTATATAAAATTTTTAATTTCTAGATTGGAATAAATTGGGACATTATAAATTTGGAAATATTGCAATGATCTGGCATTTATATTTGATGGCCGTCTTATGATAGCATTGCTGTGGGTTTAGATTATTTTAATGCATAGTTGTGGTGCGTTCTATCGAATATCATTGTGGTCATTTGTGTTCTCACTAGCAACAATTATACATCAATTACTTGGCTTTAATTGCATAACGGGATCTTTTAACTCCATAAAGCACTGGTTTTAATATAATTGGATTTGTGAAATCTCGTTAATCTCTTCAAGTATTTGGTCTTTCAGCTGTGTCTCCTGAGTTGGATGATTCTCAACCAATCCTGTTTTTTCATTTCTATTAGACTCTACCTCCCTTAGCTTACAAGGAGACAACTTAGATAGAGAGATTGGGGATCAGGGTGATAGCCCCCGATCTGAGCCGTTGTCGCGGTTCCTATACAATCTGTGCGAGAAGATTTTTTGGCGTCGTTGCCGGGGATAGAGTTTTTTTTTGTCCTTGGTCTTAACAACATTTTCTAATCTTCTAATCTTCTTTCACCATTCATTAGCCCGTCACAAGGAATCACATTTTCTGGCATCACTTCATCTTTTCATCATCTTATCTTTCATCATCTCACTAATCATTTCATCATTTACACCTTTAGCACCTGGACATTTGGTTGGCTTCTTGTTTGGGTGGTGACTCCACTTATTCATCTATTTACTCCCAGACAAGAATCCCCCCCTGATATCCATCTGCTATTCTCGATTATTTCTTCTGTTTTGAATTTAGGTTCATGTTTAAGTGGCGACTCCAATTCTTTCATTTCTTACGAGAATTTCTACTAAGAAGCTCGCTTCTTGTGGATCTCTTGACTTTTCTTGAACAAGGATCTCTTTCTCTGACATCCATTTGGTTTTTTCATATAAGTAAGTCATCATGGTTGATCCTTTTTATGACACGCCAAAGGAAGCCATTCGAAAAATGCCTGTGTTCTTGGGTGGTAATTCAGTCGCTGCTCGAAAGCATCTCTTAATGGTTACTCATATAATAAACATATATTGTTTTCCTTCACAATATAATCAAGAAGATATCAAGATACGTCTCTTTGGCTGTTCCTTAGATGGTGATGTTATGAAATGGTTAAGTAATTGGCCTGGGGGTTATATTGATTCTTTGCAAAGTATCGTCAATGCTTTTACAGATAAATATATAAAACAAGATGATTCGCCTTGTGCTCCTAGTATTATGCAAAATAATGAAATTGATCTTGTAGAGAACTCAACTATCAACAGGAGTTTTCCAGACAGTACCACGACAACACAAATCCATGACAATGGTGAAGCAGAAACAAGTTGTCATATCAACGTTGACAATGATAAGCATCTTGTTAACGAATTGATTTAGATGGTAAAGGATGTACAGCTAAATCAAGCTCAGGTAGTCAAGAAAATGGAGGCCAATCAGGCTCAAATCATTAAGAATATGGAACTTAACCAAGCAAGATTAACGGCTTATCATACCAGGGAAATTGATGCTATACAAAACAAGTTGTTAGCCTTAGAGGAAAAGATGACGATCATGGAATTCAATCACTTCAATCAAATAATTGCCATGGAAGAAAAGCATATTGAAGAAATGACGATCATGGAATTTAAACAATCTAATCAAATGGCCACCATGCAAAATCATTTGATCATCATGGAAGCAAATCATGAGAAATAAATGAACTATATTCATAATTGCTTCATGGCCATGAAAGTGGGTAATGATAAAATTATAAAGGACATGGAAACCGGTCAAATGTCTCTTCAGCACAGGTTATTGACTGTTGAAAATAGTCATGCGAAGGAAATCAGTACTATAAAGGTTAAGCATTCTAATCAAATGACTGTTATTCAGAATAAGTTGGAAAAAATGGAAAGATCACATATACAAAATGTCCAACCCAGGTCAGAATTGTCAACAGATCATAGGCCTCCCAGTTTTCTAAAGCAAGCTCCATCCTATTATGAGGAGATCATTTCTTCCATTGAAAAGTGGTTGATTGAAGGCGACCCGGATAAAAGGAAAACCGAAGGGAATCCGGTTAATACATCACCCTTGACAGAGCAGATGCAGAATGAAGAGAGGCATGTCACACATATATTGTTTACTTCGTTTGAAAGTTCACAAGCAGAATGGTCCACATCATCAACAATACAATCTTCCACGAAGAAGAGCCAGAAGCGAAAAAGAAAAAGAATAAGCAAGCGGTTTGATTCGTTTGATGGATGAGAGCAGCTTGACATTTGGATAAGACAGAATCCTACCATATGCAAGATTGGACATGGCACATCTGAAAAGCAGCCAACAGACTTGCCTGAAAGCAGACAAATGCTCAACATGCACTATATTGAGCACATCTGATGCCACAGGGCATCCTTTGTATTGTATCTCTAACCTTACACCTTGTTATTTCAACATTTCATTTTGCAGTTAGAGTAGATTTACTTTTCATGTTAAGTAGAATAATAAATGATATAAGAGCTTCTATTTTTCATGTGCTTAATGTTATATGATGATATTTGGATGGACACTACTTATGTAATTTTGTGTGTTGCTTGGATACAGATTTTGGATTCTCACATTCCTCCGATGAAGCAACGTGTCCCTAAGTAGAGCCAGATGTTGACCACACTTTGTCAACGACCCCATAGCAGTACACCCCCATTTTTTCAAATGGGATTCATCATGTTCGACGTGGTCGCGCCTTTCAGATTCCATCATCAGTCGACAGTTTTATGAATAATGTAAACCCATTCTGCATGTTTATGATGTAAATGATCTAAGTAAGATCGTCATGTATGTAACAACCTAGGTAAGCCTAGTATGTTGGTGACGATTTCTATCCTAGGAGGTTTTTTGTCTCACTGATTTACTTGTGTTTTTCGACACAAGTAATCGGCAGAGTTTTCCCCTCCAGCCTCACCCCAAAGCTAGGGTGGATTTTGTGATCAAGATGCTAAGTGAGTCCTAGTGTTATCTATCGAGTCTTTGTAAAAGAAGTTTGGAAATAATCTTAGCTAGTTGGCTAGATTATTTTATTACAAGCTACTTGATCTACTAGATCATGTTTTGAGTCGCAGAATTGAGTATCTATTTGAGGGTCTATACGAATGGGTATTCCCCCTTCATGTGTCTAAATTTATTTATCTTATGTAAAGAGGGTTGGAAAAAATAATTAAAATCCCCTCTCAGTCAATTAATTAAATTTTCTGGTCAAATTAATTAAAAAATCTTAAGCCAGAAATTTAATTAATTTTAGGTCCTAGGTGAGTTAAAATTCTTCAAAGGCAAAATTCATTGGTCCTTAAAAAATGAATTTTTAAAGGCCCCAGGCCAAGGGAATATTGAGAATTTCAAGAAATTTTGGACCCTTGGGCCTAGGTGGTTAAGTCAAAGTCAAAATTTTGAGGTAGTTAACTCAAATATAGTATTTTTGAGTTAATTAAAATGAAATTAAATGATAAATTCGTTTTTCCTCAAAATTATGATTTCGACGGTCCAGATTAAAAGATGATCAAATCTTTTTGATGGTCGAGATTATTTTGACATGGATCAACCGAACTAGCCATTGGAGATTTTGTCTTATAAATTAGCGGTCTTGATTTAACATTTGCATCCGATCTTGGGATCGTGCACTTGTCTTGGAAGTTTTTGTGATTTCTTTTGATGAATAAAGCATAAAGACTTTGGGGTTACAAACTTTGGTGTTCCTTTTCTAGATCTATGTGGTGATTTATTTCTAAACTCTGCTACTTTGTTTGACATTTTTATGGTTGATGGCTTTCATGGATTAATCTGCATACAGATATCTTGTGCAGTTTTCTGGGTTCATAAAATGACATTTTTGATTTAACGGAAAGACTAGTTATCTATTTTTCTGAAGAATCTCATGTTTATTTTCTTAAATCTCTATCAATTTAAAGTCCAGATCTAAGTGTGCAGGGAATCGTTTTTTTTAAAGGTTTGAGCGTTTGGGAAAGTCTTTAGTTGGACCAGCCGACTCTCAAATTTCATAAATCTGAAAAAGCCAATTGTTTTCTAATTCTCAAAGCTATCTAACGAAATTGTGTTTTTCCAGGGTCTTCTAGGGCTTGTGCCTCTCTTAAAATTTTTTATTTTCTGAATTGTGTTGAAATGGGTTTAAATCTGGCCATGAGGGCCTCAAAATCTGTAAATTAGCATTGTAAATTTGTATTTATTTTAGGATTTCAGGGTTTATTTCTATATAGCTTCGGATTTGATTTGGTTCTGTGCAGATTTGCAGGGGAATCCACGATTTTTTTTTTAATCTGAGCTAGATCCAACCCTCGGAGGGCCAGATCTGATCTCAGGATCGCTTTGCTGGCAGATCTGAGTGTAAAAGGGAAGACTTCAAGTTCAGCATTCTGAAAATCTAAGTTTGACGAAAAAAATATAATTTTACTGGAGGTTTTTTGAATGTACTAGGTTTGTTCTGAGGTAATCGCTGCCCCTGTTCAATGCTTCCCATTCCTCAAGCTCCGTCGACTTTCTTTGCCGTTGATTTTGCTGTCATTTCCTGCCGTCCAACCCTTCTCTTCTGCCCTTGTCCTCCTTTGTCGTCCTCTATGCTGCTGTCCGCCTTCCCTCCTCTGTATACGGTGCATTTCCTCCACGCATCTTACCTTTACCTTTGTGTTTTCCTTGTCGTCCGTTTAGCCCACATTTCTTCCTGTCGAGCCCTCCAAACTGTCCGCTTGCCTTCCTCTGCCGTCGAGCCATTTGCCTTGCTGCCTCGCATCTTCCTCCGCGATTCCCTGCTGCCGCCGTCCAAATTTCTCCTCGACCTGCACAAAAAACAAAACCAAAAAAAAATAACACATACAATAAGTCCGAAAAACCTTAAGTATATGCGTTTATTTTTGTTATCGGATTAAATTTTCTGTTGTGTTAGCGTTAGTTAGTGCTTAGTTTTACTTTTAGCTTTTAGATTTTATTTAAATTAGCTTTGTTTTAATTTGTTTTAGAATTTCAAAATATTTTTTATTTAATTTTTAGATTTAAATTTACATTTTAACCCTAGTCTTAGTTTCATTTGTATATATGTATTTTGTTTAAAAAAAATAATAAAACAATAAAAAATATAAAAATTCTAAAAAATTCTTTTATAGTCAAATGAGCTTTTAAATTTTTATCCTAAGTTTGACTATATAAAATTTTTAATTTATGGATTGGAATAAATTGGAACATTATAAATTCGGAAATATTGCAATGATCTGGCATTTATATTTGATGGTCGTCTTATGATAGCATTGCTATGGGTTCAGATTATTTTAATGCATAGTTGTGGTGCATTTTATCGAATATCATTGTGGTCATTTGTGTTTTCACTACAACAGTTATACATCAATTACTTGGCTTTAATTGCATAACGAGATATTTTAACTGCATAAGGCATTGGTTTTAATATAATTGGATCTGTGAAATCTCGTTAATCTCTTCAAGTATTTGGTCTTTCAACTGTGTCTCCTGAGTTGGTTGATTCTCAACCAATCCTGTTTCTTCATTTCTATTAGGGTCTACCTCCCTTAGCTTACAAGGAGACAACTTAGATAGAGAGATTGGGGATCAGGGTGACAGCCCCCGATCTGAGCCGTTGTCGCGGTGCCTAGACAATCTGTGCGACAACATTTTTGGTTGCCATTGCCGGGGATAGAGTTTTTTTTTGTCCTTGGTCTTAACAACATTTTCTAATCTTCTAATCTTCTTTCACCATTCATTAGCCTGTCACAAGGAATCACATTTTCTGGCGTCACTTCATCTTTTCATCATCTTATCTTTCATCATCTCACTAATCATTTCATCATTTACACCTTTAGCACCTGGACATTTCGGTTGGCTTCTTTTTTCGGTGGCGACTCCACTTATTCATCTATTTACTCCTAGACAAGAATTCCCCTGTGATATCCATTTGCTATTCTCGATTATTTCTTCTGTTTTAAATTTAGGTTCATGTTCAAGTGGCGACTCCAATTCTTTCATTTCTTACGAGAATTTCTACTAACAAGCTCGCTTCTTGTGGATCTCTTGACTTTTCTTGAACAAGGATCTCTTTCTCTGACATCCATTTGGTTTTTTCATTTAAGTAAGTCATCATGGTTGATCCTTTTTATGACACGCCAAAGGAAGCCATTCAAAAAATGCCTGTGTTCTCGGGTGGTAATTCAGTCGCTGCTCGAAAGCATCTCTTAATGGTTACTCATATAATAAACATATATTGTTTTCCTTCACAATATAATCGAGAAGATATCAAGATACGTCTCTTTGGCTGTTCCTTAGATGGTGATGTTATGAAATGGTTGAGTAATTGGCCTGGGGATTATATTGATTCTTTGCAAAGTATCGTCAATGCTTTTACACATAAATATATAAAACAAGATGATTCGCCTTGTGCTCCTAGTATTATGCAAAATAATGAAATTGATCTTGTAGAGAACTCAACTATCAACAGGAGTTTTCCAGACAGTACCACTACAGCACAAATCCATGATAATGGTGAAGCAGAAACAAGTTGTCAAATCAACGTTGACAATGATAAGCATCTTGTTAACGAATTGATTTAGATGGTTAAGGATATACAGCTAAATCAAGCTCAGGTAATCAAGAAAATGGAGGCCAACCAGGCTCAAATCATTAAGAATATGAAACTTAACCAAGCAAGATTAACAGCTGATCATACCAGGGAAATTGATGCTATACAAAACAAGTTCTTAGCCTTAGAGGAAAAGATGACGATCATGGAATTCAATCACTTCAATCAAATAATTGCCATGGAAGAAAAACATATTGAAGAAATGACGATCATGGAATTTAGCCAATCTAATCAAATGGCCACCATGCAAAATCATTTGATCACCATGGAAGTAAATCATGAGAAAGAAATGAGCTATATTCATAATTGCTTCATGGCCATGAAAGCGGGTAATGATAAAATTATAAAGGACATGGAAACCGGTCAAATGTCTCTTCAGCACAGGTTATTGACGGTTGAAAAGAGTCATGCGAAGGAAATCAGTACTATAAAGGTTAAGCATTCTAATCAAATGACTGTTATTCAGAATAAGTTGGAAAAAATGGAAAGATCACATATACAGAATGTCCAACCCAGGTCAGAATTGACAACAGATCATAGGCCTCCTAGTTTGCTGAAGCAAGCTCCATCCTATTATGAGGAGACCATTTCTTCCATTGAAAAGTGGTTGATTGAAGGCGACCCGGATAAAAGGAAAATCGAAGGGAATCAGGTTAATAAATCACCCTTGATAAAGCAGATGCAGAATGAAGAGAGGCATGTCACACATATATTGTTTACTTCATCTGAAAGTTCATAACCCGAATGCTCCACATCATCAACAATACAATCTTCCACGAAGAAGAGCCTGAAGCGAAGAAGAAAAAGAATAAGGAAGCAGTTTGATTTGTCTGATGGACGAGAGCAACTTGACATTCAGATAAGACAGAATCCTACCATATGCAAGATTGGACATGGCACATCTGCAAAGCAGCCAACAGACTTGTCGGAAAGCAGGCAAATGCTCAGCATGCACTATATTGAGCACATCTGATGCCACAGGGCATCCTTTGTATTGTATCTCTAACCTTACACCTTGTTATTTCAGCATTTCATTTGCAGTTTAGAGTAGAGGTTTTTTGAATGTACTAGGTTTGTTCTGAGGTAATCGCTGCCCCTGTTCAATGCTTCCCATTCCTCAAGCTCCGTCGACTTTCTTTGCCGTTGATTTTGCTGTCATTTCCTGCCGTCCAGCCCTTCTCTTCTGCCCTTGTCCTCCTTTGTCGTCCTCTATGCTGCTGTCCGCCTTCCCTCCTCTGTATACGGTGCATTTCCTCCACGCATCTTACCTTTACCTTTGTGTTTTCCTTGTCGTCCGTTTAGCCCACATTTCTTCCTGTCGAGCCCTCCAAACTGTCCGCTTGCCTTCCTCTGCCGTCGAGCCATTTGCCTTGCTGCCTCGCCTCTTCCTCCGCGATTCCCTACTGCCGCCGTCCAAATTTCTCCTCGACCTGCACAAAAAACAAAACCAAAAAAAAATAACACATACAATAAGTCCGAAAAACCTTAAGTATATGCGTTTATTTTTGTTATCGGATTAAATTTTCTGTTGTGTTAGCGTTAGTTAGTGCTTAGTTTTACTTTTAGCTTTTAGATTTTATTTAAATTAGCTTTGTTTTAATTTGTTTTAGAATTTCAAAATATTTTTTATTTAATTTTTAGATTTAAATTTACATTTTAACCCTAGTCTTAGTTTCATTTGTATATATGTATTTTGTTTAAAAAAAATAATAAAACAATAAAAAATATAAAAATTCTAAAAAATTCTTTTATAGTCAAATGAGCTTTTAAATTTTTATCCTAAGTTTGACTATATAAAATTTTTAATTTCTGGATTGGAATAAATTGGAACATTATAAATTCGGAAATATTGCAATGATTTGGCATTTATTTTTGATGGTCGTCTTATGATAGCTTTGCTGTCGGTTCAGATTATTTTAATGCATAGTTGTGGTGCGTTCTATTGAATATCATTGTGGTCATTTGTGTTTTCACTAGCAGCGGTTATACATCAATTACTTGGCTTTAATTGCATAACGAGATCTTTTAACTCCATAAGGCATGTGTTTTAATATAATTGGATCTGTGAAATCTCGTTATTCTCTTCAAGTATTTGGTCTTTCAGCTGTGTGTCCTGAGTTGGTTGATTCTCAAGCAATCCTGTTTCTTCATTTCTATTAGGGTCTACCTCCCTTAGCTTACAAGGATACAACTTAGATAGAGAAATTGGGGATCAGGGTGACAACCCACGATCTGAGTTTTTGTCGTGGTGCCTAGACAATCTGTGCGACAACATTATTTGGCGCCGTTGCCGGGGATAGAGTTTTTTTTTGTCCTTGGTCCTAATGACATTTTCTAATCTTCTAATCTTCTTTCATCATTCATTAGCCTGTCACAAGGAATCACATTTTCTGGCGTCACTTCATCTTTTCATCATCTTATCTTTCATCATTTCACTAATCATTTCATCATTTACACCTTTAGCAGTTGGATATTTCAGTTGGCATCTTGTTTGGGTGGCGACTCCACTTATTCATCTATTTACTCCCAGACAAGAATCCCCCCTGATATCCATCTGCTATTCTTGATTATTTCTTTTGTTTTAAATTTAGGTTCATGTTCAAGTGGTGACTCCAATTCTTTCATTTCTTACGAGAATTTCTACTAAGAAGCTCGCTTCTTGTCGATCTCTTGACTTTTCTTGAACAAGGATCTCTTTCTCTAACATCCATTTGGTTTTTTCATTTAAGTAAGTCATCATGGATGATCCTTTTTATGACACGCCAAAGGAAGCAATTCGAAAAATGTTTGTGTTCTCGGGTGGTAATTCAGCCGCTGCGCGAAAGCATCTCTTAAAGGTTACTCATATAATAAACATATATTGTTTTCCTTCTCAATATAATCAAGAAGATATCAAGATACGTCTCTTTGGCTGTTTCTTAGATGGTGATGTTATGAAATGGTTGAGTAATTGGCCTGGGGGTTATATTGATTCTTTGCAAAGTATCGTCAATGCTTTTACAGATAAATATATAAAACAAGATGATTCGCCTTGTGCTCCCAGTATTATGCAAAATAATGAAATTGATCTTCTAGAGAACTCAACTTATCAAATAGGAGTTTTCCGTACGCGTACTCACGACAAGACAAATCCATGATACTCGGGTGAAGCAAAACAAGTTGTCAAATCAGTGTTGACAACGATAAGCATCTTGTTAATGAATTGATTCAGATGGTTAAGGATATACAGCTAAATCAAGCTCAGGTAATCAAGAATATGGAGGCCAACCAGGCTCAAATCATTAAGAATATGGAACTTAACCAAGCTGTTGAAATTTGGTACCGGAGAACAGGTGGTTCCCTAAGGCTTTGATCTTTGGCCTAGGGAAAAGTGTCCAAAAGAATTTAATTTTTCTCCTAAAGTGACTTTATAATTTTTATAAAGTCAAATCTAATTTTAAAGTGACTTTAAGTGATCAAGTTACTAAAGTGACTTTATAAAGTTATAAAGTCAAATCTAATTTAAAAGTGACTTTAAGTGATAAAGTTACAGTCTAATTTTAAAGTGACTTTAATAAAGTCAATGTAAAATTAGAAAGGAAAAGTGACTTTGGAAATAAATGACTAAGTGGGTCTTTATTAAAGTGGGGTGAATTAAAAATAGAAAGTGAGATTTAAATGAGCATTTAATCTCAAATTCCCCGATCTCAATCTATCTCGCCATTGATTTAGGGATTCCCCAAAAGTCACTTAGGGTTAGGTTAAAGGAGGAAAAGGAGGAAAAGGTCATTCATTCTTTTTATGAGCAGATTGAGAGAAGGAGAGCAAGAGAGCAAGGGAGATTTCTCTAGGTAGTGAGGAGAAGGTGGCAACAGTTTCCTTGGCACACATTCCAAGGCAATATTTCGGAAGAAGACTGTGATAAATAGAAGCTTGCACACAGCTCAAAGCAGATTTGGTACGATTTCCAAGGCGTATCCGCATATCACCTTGAGGCACGTTTTCCAAGGTACCGTACCATTTTTTGGGCACAGATTTCGAGGAGAAGCTGTCGTTTTTACGTACGCTTTTCTAGATAAAGCCGCATAAACATGTAGTCGATTGCCGGCACAAAAATCGAGGCGCATTTCCATACGCAAACATTTAACATACCGCACGCATTCCAAGGAGGCCGTACAACAACATTTATTGTCATGGTACGCAAAAAGAGGAGGCACGTCGCATGTGCCAGAATTAATGCTATACTCCCCCCGGGCACGTTTTTCAAGGAAATACGCACAACATTTATTGCCGGTTCGCCATCGTTTGCACATTTTCCGAGGCTATGGTTAAGCACGGAAAACGAGATAAGTTGTAAAAGTTTACTTGCCGATTTTTCTCGAATATTTCACCGTAAAAAGCATTTTTCGTAAATAAGAAGGAGCTCTCAACCCGGTTTTCCCCAAGAGTTGTAGGGGGTTTTTCCTGTAGTTATGTTGACCAAAAATATCGTTGTCAAAATGTGTGAATGACCTGTTTTTATGCTTGCTGATTTTTAATTTCGCATTTTCCGCATTCGAAAAAATTTTAATTTGTGTTTTCGCAAAATTTATTTTCCAAACTTGTTAAATGTATGGATATGGGAAAGGGCATTTAACTATTTTGGAGTAATAAGGTGAAAAACCTAAAACCGGGGTGGGAAACTATAAATTTCTACATGGTATCGCAGGTTGAGGGTCAAGGCGCTTAGACGCAAGGAGGAAAATTAATATGATCACGATTTTTTCACTCGTAAAATTCTAGCAAGTCGATTTTTCACAAATGCCAGCTTTTACCTTTACTACGCTAGCATATTTTCGGCTTTAGGACAAAATAGGATGTCTTTGGGACCGAGGGTGGAGGATAGGTTGGATGGGCATTCCAATTACGCATTTGGAAGGAGAGAATGCAAGAGTATCTTTCGAGGAGTGCGTGTCCGGGACATTATGGTGCATACCACACAGAACCCCGTAAATGTGCCTACCGATGCTACTCGCCTGGCGCATATAATAAAAAGAACAACAAGGGTAAGAGATTGATTCTAAGATTTTAATCGAAATACTCATTGCATTCCTCATGTGAGAGGGAAGAGAAATGCTCATGAGATGTGGACAACATTGTCCAATTCTGCTTCGCAGTACCAATGAGAACCGGAAAATGGTCCTCAAGGAGAAGTCAAGGACCATTAAGATGGGTAATGATAGTGTACCGGGATATCTCACAAAGATTACTAATGTGAGAGATGAGTTGGCACGATTGGAGAGGCCATTCCACCCACCGAGTTGGTGCGCACGTGCGAATGGCCTCCCCCGTTCATGGATGAACTTTGCCGATGGGGTTTGTGCACGTGAGACCCTTCCCACATGGGAGAGGTTTTGGGATGATTGCATTCGCACAGTAGATCAGAAAGGTCGCCTTGGGGCGCCCAAGCCGCTGAGCAGATGAGGATGTAGTGACCGTTGCGTGACGCAAGAAACGCAAAGGGAAGAAGGTGCTTCCACAAGCAATGGTGGGGGCAAAGGCAAAGGTAAAGGTAAACAGGATAACACAAGGACTATTCCAAGGTGAAGTGTTGGAATTGTCGTAAGATGGGACACTATGCGCTTGTGTGTCCTGAGAAGAAGAAGAAGAAGGGGAAGAAACTGTGAGTATGGCAAAATTTTCCAAGCAGAGGTTGAGGACTTTGCAGATCGTTTTGACCGTGAGTTTGCCCACTGCGTGTGAGTCTTCTAGTGCGGGATTATCCGCTATAGAGGTTCGCAGGGGCATGCATTTCCCTCGATTAGCGAGAGCATCTTCGGCATCTCGGTATGTGTGACAAGTGGGGCTTCACGTCACACAGACAGAGTCCGTGAGTACTTCTCGTAGCTTTCGCAGAGTGGCATCGATAGAGGTAGTACTGCGGATGACAAGTAGTTGTTAGGAGCAAGCCTATGGGGACACCTGAAGGACACTTCGCAGGGAGTCTAAACCTCCCTTGAAGGTGTCGATGTTCTTTATGTGCCGTGGATGAGGAAGAACCTCATATTCGGGTTCCCACTTTGGAGGATAGAGGATATGAGGTATTGTTCGTGAGGACAAAAAGGATGTATCCTGAAAATTTCACGTATTCAACAGAGTGATAGGTGTACGCTGCGTGTACAAGTTTGCATTTTGGCCCTTTTGGCATGAGCAAGAAATTGGCGTAGTTAGCAGCTTCGAGTCAGGTGAGATTTGGCACACCTGCGAGGTGGGGCACATGTATCATGGAGCCTTGAGGACTTTGCGGGAGATCACTGTATGTGTGTGCTAGATTTCGCATCGATCACTTTGATACTTGCGTAGGATGCGATGGGCAAGTTTGCCAAATCCCCTTTTCCTGCCAGTTGACAAGCAGAGTTGATCGAGATACTTGATTTGATTCATTCCGATGTGAGCGGTCGGACGTCTCATGTTTCCTTGAGTGGATATGAGTACTATGTGTTATTCATTGATGATCACTCCAGAGGACTCGGATTTATTTCTCAAGACCAAGAGTGAGGTCTCAAGCGGTTTCAGGAGTTCGCAGCTCTTGTGGAGACACAGCAGCTCAAGATCAAGTCCCCTCGAGGTTCGACAATGGGGGAGAGTACACCCTTGGAGAGTTTGTTGACTATTAAAGTGAGTAAGTGTGCATTAGGGGAGGGAGCTCATTGTTCCTTACAACCCCCGCCAGAACGTGGTTGCGAGAGGAAGAACAGATCCATCTGAGGGGTCGCCAAAGCCATGTTACATGATCAGGGGTTGCCATTGTTTTGTGGGCAGAGGCTCGGCAACACACCGTTTATTTGCAATGTGAGTCCGCATCGTGCCTTGGGGCACATGACTGTGAGGAGGCTTTTTCCGGGAAGAAGCCCGATATGGGTCATCTTCGTATCTTTGGGTGTATCACATACTCACATACCCAAGGAGAAGAGACCAAACTAGAGCCCACCGCGTAGAGGGGTATCTTTGTGGGCTACGTGAGACTCCAAGGCCTTTCTGACGATGCATTCCCCAAGCAGAGGAAAGTTGTTGTCTCTATCCCGGATGTGAAGTTCGAGGAGGACAGTGCCTTAGAGGTCACGAGTTAGAGTATTCGGATCACCGTGACCTCGCTGTTGCGCTGAGCCAATCGCAGGGATCCGGGGCAAGGTGGACTGTGGAGGATCCGCAGGCACATCTATGACGATGTCGTGTCCGCTGCTGGGGAGTGGCTCGCAGTCGAGGGGTGGTGCTATGGGTAGCACGCGTAAGGGGCTCACGCAGCGCTCACCGGGGGAGTCCACTAATGGACAAGCTCACACCCGTACCGCATCTGGCTGTGTTTAGGTGCGGTGCGTGAGGACAACAAGTACGTATTACCGCAGAGTTCAAAGCCCCCGATGTTGAGGAGTAGGAGTTTTATTCTCCGCCGGGAGAAGTGTGCTCGGGAAGAGGAAGCCCAAGTGGCTTCAGGACACCCGAGAGATGCCACATCCGTTGTCGAGCCTCCAAGAGGCCTGGCCGTAGAGAGCGACCACCCGAGAGGTTTTGTAGCTATATGGCAATGGCTACCGTGATCCTTGACTTCCGAGCCTTCTAGCTATGAGGAGGCAACTAGCCGCGAGGTTCGGAGAGAGGCCATGCAGAGGAGTATTCTTCTATCATGAAGAATGATGTTTCAAAGGTGGTGCCGAGGCTCGAGGGCAAATCCGTGGTTACTTCCGCATGGCTTTACAAGGTAAAGCATGTCGCATGGCGCATTGGAGAAATTCAAAGCGAGGTTTGTGGCTAGAGGGTTCTCCTGTGTAGAGGGGAGTTGATTATGAGGAGACTCCGCTCCCGTGCCCGATATACTTCGATCCGCTCCATTATATCGATAAGAGGCGAGATGGGTTGGAAGATCCACCGTATGGATGTGAAGACCGCATTTCTCAATGGCTTCAGCACAGGAGGAGGTGTACATTGAGCAACCACAGGCTTTGAGGTGCATGGGAAGGAGTCCCATGTGTGCGTAATCGAAGAAGGCCCTTTATGGCTTGAAGCAAGCTCCCGCAGCTTGGTACTCCAGGATAGATACTTACTTGGTGTATGATGGGCTTCACAAAGAGGAGGCAGATCCGAACCTTTACTATATTGTGATGTGAGGAGCCTCTCATTCTCGTGCCGTATGTGGATGACTCGTCATTACAGCAGAGAGAGACCATAGAGCACCGGCAAGAGAGATCTTGCTGCCGGAGTTTGAGATGAAGGACATCGGCTTGATGCATTACTAAGTTTGGAGGTGTGGGCAGAGGAGGGGCATTTCTTCCTCCGGATAGGGGGAAGTATATTGTGGACATCCTGCGCATTCCACATGGAGGATTGTAGACCTACGTTCTATTACCGATGATCACCAACCGGAAGAAGCTCATGCCTTTCGTATTCCGAGTTGGTGGATCCCACATTGTACGTACAACATTGGTCTTTGATGTATTTGGTCAACACTAGACCAAATATCTCGTTTTAAAAATAACACGATGAGTCAATTTATGTGTGAGCCTAGGAAGGTTCATCGGTGGCCGCAAAACACATTTGCGGTACTTTCTGTGTGGACAAGGATTATGGTCTCGACTACAAAAAGGGGATGGAGTGAGATTGCTAAAAGTTAATCGATTCTGATTGGGCAAAGAAGCTTCGATAGGAAGAGCACTTCAAAGGTGCCGTTTTGGGTCGGGTCTCCGATGCTGGTGTCATGGTTCAACCGGAAGCGTAGCCGCAGCATTGAGTTCGGGCCGGAAGCGCAGTATATGAAAAATTTGGCCTAGCTAGTTGTGAGGGGCCATCCTGCTTTCGCAAGATGTTGTTTGGCTTATTTGGTCAGCCGTTGAGACCTTCAGTGATTTACTGTGATAATCAGAGTTGCATTAAACTCACGGAGAATCGAGTATTTCATGACAGGTCAAAGCATATCGGGATCAAATATCATTTCATCAGAGACTATGTTCAGAAAGGAGCTGTGAAGCTTGAGTATATTCCCACTGATGAGCAGGTTGCGGATATTCTTACCAAAGCCTTACCACGGGGCAAGCATGTCTACTTTAGAGACAAGATGGGTGTGGTGAGGAACACCTTCCTCGGTAAGAGGGAGTGTTGAAATTTGGTTACCGGAGGACAGGTGGTTCCCTAAGGCTTTGATCTTTGGCCTAGGGAAAAGTGTCCAAAAGAATTTAATTTTTCTCCTAAAATGACTTTATAATTTTTATAAAGTCAAATCTAATTTTAAAGTGACTTTAAGTGATAAAGTTACTAAAGTGACTTTATAAAGTTATAAAGTCAAATCTAATTTAAAAGTGACTTTAAGTGATAAAGTTACTAAAGTCTAATTTTAAAGTGACTTTAATAAAGTCAATGTAAAATTAGAAAGGAAAAGTGACTTTTGAAATAAATGACTAAGTGGGTCTTTATTAAAGTGGGGTGAATTAAAAAATAGAAAGTGAGATTTAAATGAGCATTTAATCTCAACCCTAGATCTCAATCTATCTCAGCCATTGGATTTAGGGATTCCCCAAAAGTCACTTAGGGTTAGGTTAAAGGAGGAAAAGGAGGAAAAGGTCATTCATTATTTCATGAGCAGATTGAGAGAAGGAGAGCAAGAGAGCAAGGGAGATTTCTGAGCAGTGAGGAGGAGGCAGCAGCTTGGCACACATTCCAAGGCAATATTTCAGCAAGACCGTACAGCAGAGTTTGCACACAGTTCAAGGCAGATTTGGCACGATATCCAAGGCAGAATCCGTACAGCAGCTTGAGGCACGTTTTCCAAGGCAGCCGTACCATTTTGTGGGCACAGATTTCGAGGGAGAAGTCACTGTTTTTGTTGCACGCTTTTCTAGACAGGTCGTACAGCCTGTAGCTGATTGCTGGCACAAAAATTGAGGCAGATTTCCGTACAGCAGCATTTAATATAGCTACACACATTCCAAGGAGGCCGTACAACATCATTTATTGCTGTTTTGCACGCAAAAAGAGGAGGCTGTACAGCAGAAATTAATGCTGTAATTTCTGGGCACGTTTTTCATGGAAATACGCACATCATTTATTGCTGGTTCAGTTTTACTGTCTGCACATTTTCCGAGGTGGTGGTTAAGCACAGAAAACGAGATAAGTTGTAAAAGTCTGTTTGCTGATTTTTTATTTTGCTGAATATTTCTCTCACTGTAAAAAGGCATTTTCCAGAAATAAGAAGGAGCTTTCAAACTGGTTTTCCCCAAGAGTTGTAGGGGGTTTTTCCAGCGTCATGTTGACCAAAAATATCAGTGTCAAATGTGTGAATGACTGTTTTTATGCTTGCTGATTTTTTAATTCTGCATTTTCCAGCATTCTGAAAATTTCCAGAATTTGTGTTTTCAGCAAAATTTATTTTCCAGTTTGTTAAATGTATGGATATGGGAAAGGGCATTTAACTATTTTGGAGTAATAAGGTGAAAACTGAAAACCGGGGTGGGAAACTATAAATTTCTACACAAGCAAGATTAACAACTGATCATACCAGGGAAATTGATGCTATACAAAACAAGTTGTTAGCCTTAGAGGAAAAGATGACGATCATGGAATTCAATCACTCCAATCAAATAATTGCCATGGAAGAAAAGCATATTGAAGAAATGACGATCATGGAATTTAGTCAATCTAATCAAATGGCCACCATGCAAAATCATTTGATCACCATGGAAGCAAATCATGAGAAAGAAATGAACTATATTCATAATTTCTTCATGGCCATGAAAACGGGTAATGATAAAATTATAAAGGACATGGAAACCGGTCAAATGTCTCTTCAGCACAGGTTATTGACTGTTGAAAAGAGTCATGCGAAGGAAATCAGTACTATAAAGGGTAAACATTTTAATCAAATGACTGTTATTCAGAATAAGTTGGAAAAAATGGAAAGATCACATATACAGAATGTCCAACCCAGGTCAGAATTGTCAACAGATCATAGGCCTCCCAGTTTGCTGAAGCAAGCTCCATCCTATTATGAGGAGACCATTTCTTCCATTGAAAAGTGGTTGATTGAAGGCGACCTGGATAAAAGGAAAACTGAAGGGAATCAGGTTAATACATCACCCTTGATAGAGTAGATGCAGAATGAAGAGAGGCATGTCACACATATATTGTTTACTTCGTCAAAAAGTTCACATGCAGACTGCTCCACATCATCAACAATACAATCTTCCACGAAGAAGAGCCTGAAGCGAAAAAGAAAAAGAATAAGGAAGCGGTTTGATTCGTCTGATGGATGAGAGTAGCTTGACATTCGGATAAGACAGAATCTCACCATATGCAAGATTGGACATGGCACATCTGAAAAGCAGCCAATAGACTTGCCTGAATGCAGGCAAATGCTCAACATGCACTATATTGAGCACATCTGATGCCACAGGGCATCCTTTGTATTGTATCTCTAACCTTACACCTTGTTATTTCAGCATTTCATTTTGCAGTTAGAGTAGATTTACTTTTCATGTTAAGTAGAATAATAAATGATAGAAGAGCTTATATTTTTCATGTGCTTAATGTTATATGATGATATTTGGATGGACGCTACTTATGTAATTTTGTGTGTTGCTTGGATACAGATTCTGGATTCTCACATTCCTCCGATGAAGCAATGTGTCCCCAAGTAGAGCCAGATGTTGACCACACTTTGTCAACGACCCCATAGCAGTACACCCCCATTTTTTCAAATGGGATTCATCATGTTCGATGTGGTCGCGCCATTCAGATTCCATCATTAGTCGACAGTTTTATGAATAATGTAAACCCATTCTGCATGTTTATGATGTAAATGATCTAAGTAAGACCGTCATGTATGTAACAACCTAGGTAAGCCTAGTATGTTGGTGACGATTTCTATTCTAGGAGGTTTTTTGTCTCACTGATTTACTTGTGTTTTTCGACACAAGTGATCGGCAGAGTTTTCTCCTCCAGCCTCACCCCAAAGCTAGGGTGGATTTTGTCAGCAAGATGCTAAGTGAGTCCTAGTGTTATCTATCGAGTCTTTGTAAAAGTAATTTGGGAATAATCCTAACTAGTTGGCTAGATTATTTTATTACAAGCTACTTGGTCTACTAGATCATGTTTTGAGTCGCAGAATTGGGTATCTATTTGAGGGTCTATACGAATGGGTATTCCCCCTTCATGTGTCTAAATTTATTTATCTTATGTAAAGAGGGTTGGAAAAAATAATTAAAATCCCCTCTCAGTCAATTAATTAAATTTTCTGGTTAAATTAATTAAAAAATCTTAAGCCAGAAATTTAATTAATTTTAGGTCATAGGTGAGTTAAAATTCTTTAAAGGAAAAATTCATTGGTCCTTAAAAAATGAATTTTTAAAGGCCCTAGGCTAAGGGAATATTGAGAATTTCAAGAAATTTTGGACCCTTGAGCCTAGGTGGTTAAGTCAAAGTCAAAATTTTGAGGTAATTAAAATGAAATTAAATGATAAATTCGTTTTTCCTCAAAATTATAATTTCGATGGTCCAGATTAAAAGATGATCAAATCTTTTTGACGGTCGAGATTATTTTGACATGGATCAACCTAACTAGCCGTTGGAGATTTTGTTTTATAAATTAGAGGTGTTGATGTAACATTTGCATCCGATCTTTGGATCGTGCACTTGTCTTGGAAGCTCTTGTGATTTCTTTTGATGAATAAAGCATAAAGACTTTGGGGTTACAAACTTTGATGTTCCTTTTCCAGATCTATGTGGTGATTTATTTCTAAACTCTGCTACTTTGTTTGACATTTTTATGGTTGATGGCCTTCATGGATTAATCTGCATACAAGTATCTTGTGCAGTTTTCTGGGTTCATAAAATGACATTTTTGATTTAACGGAAAGACTAGTTATCTATTTTTCTGAAGGATCTCATGTTTATTTTCTTAAATCTCTATCAATCTAAAGTCCAGATCTAAGTGTGAAGGGAATCGTTTTTTTTAAAGGTTTGAGCGTCTGGGGAAGTCTTCAGTTGGACCAGCCGACTTTCAGATTTCGTAAATCTGAAAAAGCCCATTGTTTTCTAATTCTCAAAACTATCTAACGAAATTGTGTTTTTCCAGGGTCTTCTAGGGCTTGTGCCTCTCTTAAAATTTTTTATTTTCTGAATTGTGTTGAAATGGGTTTAAATCTGGCCATGAAGGCCTCAAAATCTGTAAATTAGCATTGTAAATTTGTATTTATTTTAGGATTTCAGGGTTTATTTCTGTATAGCTTCAGATCTGATTTGGTTCTGTGCAGATTTGCATGGGAATTCTCGATTTTTTTTTTTTTTTTTAAATCTGAGCCATATCTAACCCTCGGAGGGCCAGATCTGATCTCAGGATCGCTTTGCTGGCATATATGAGTGTAAAAGGAAAGACTTCAAGTTCAGCATTCTGAAAATCTGAGTTTGGCGAAAAAAAAAAATAATTTTACAGGACAATTTTTGAATGTACTGGGTTTGTTCTGAGATAATCGCTGCCCCTGTTCAACGCTTCCCATTCCTCAAGCTTCGTCGACTTTCTTTGCCGTTGATTTTGCCGTCATTTCCTGCCGTCCAGCCCTTCTCTTCTGCCCTTGTCCTCCTTTGCCGTCCTCTATGTTGCTGTCCACCTTCCCTCCTCTGCATATGGTGCATTTCCTCTACGCATCCAACCTTTACCTTTGTGTTTTCCTTGTCGTCCGTTCAGCTCACATTTCCTCCCGTCGAGCCCTCCAAACTGTCCGCTTGCCTTCCTCTGCCATCGAGCCATTTGCCTCGCTACCTCGCCTCTTCCTCTGCGATTCCCTTTTGCGGCTGTCCAAATTTCTCCTCGACCTGCACAAAAAACAAAACCAAAAAAAATAACACATACAATAAGTCCGAAAAACCTTTAGTATATGCATTTATTTTTGTTATCAGATTCATTTTGTGTTGAGTTAGCGTTAGTTAGTTCTTAGTTTTACTTTTAGCTTTTAGATTTTATTTAAATTAGCTTTGTTTTAATTTGTTTTAGAATTTCATTTTTTATTTTTTATTTTTTATTTTTATTTTTTAATTTAATTTTTAGATTTTAACCCTAGTCTTAGTTTGATTTGTATATATGTATTTTGTTTAAAAAAAAAATAATAAAAAAATAAAAAATATAAATTTTCTAAAATATTCTTTTATAGTCAAATGAGCTTTTAAATTTTTATCCTAAGTTTGACTATATAAAATTTTTAATTTCTGAATTGGAATAAATTGGAGCATTATAAATTCGGAAATATTGCAATGATCTGGCATTTATATTTGATGGTCGTCTTATGATAGCATTGCTGTGGGTTCAGATTATTTTAATGCATAGTTGTGTGCGTTCTATCGAATATCATTGTGGTCATTTGTGTTTTCACTAGCAGCAGTTATACATCAATTACTTGGCTTTAATTGCATAACGGGATCTTTTAACTCCATAAGGCACTGGTTTTAATGTAATTGGATCTATGAAATCTCGTTAATCTCTTCAAGTATTTGGTCTTTTAGCTGTGTCTCCTGAGTTGGTTGATTCTCAACCAATCTTGTTTCTTAATTTCTATTAGGGTCTATCTCCCTTAGCTTACAAGGAGATAGCTTAGATAGAGAGATTAGGGATCAAGGTGACAACCCCCGATCTGAGCCGTTGTCGCGGTGCCTAGACAATCTGTGCGACAACAGTCCCCTATATATTCAAGAGAGTGCCTACCTTGGTTTATGCAACGAGCACAGTGTGGGTATTTTGGTGCTGTATATGTGTGGCCTAATGTACATATCAGTACCAAGAGTATAGGCACTTTTAACTTTCGGCAAGACAAAACAAGTATCCTATTCTATCTAGGCTGTTGTTAATTCCAGGAAACTAGGAACTGCTTGATAAATCCCTTCTCTTTGCTGCAAAAATGAGATTTACTTGTATCACTTATTTATTCTCTCTTCTTAGGGTGGTAGTAGAGCACATTAAAATTGGTGGTAATATGTTAGCAAATGTTTTGCCGTGCTTCAACAGCTGATTGCAAATAGTGAAATAATTCTCTATCTTTTCTGCTTTCAGTATTGATCTAGAAGTTGCTCCTGCACTCCAGCATTGCATTTACAATGGATGTACTCTTTTTAGTCCCACTGATCTATCTTTGTGCTCGTTTGTTGGATATTCCTAAAATTAACTTATCTTATACAAACCAAAGTTGGCATATAGGGTGCCATTTTCATTTACAGTTCTACTGGTCAATCTCTTAGTATACTGCATAAAAAACAAAGTCTTTGACAAATATAATCTTACGGGAGATACATGAAAACTACAAGAGAGAGTAACAGGCTGTTGCTTGCACAGAGGTTGGGTTGGTTCTTCTGTGGAAACATATGTTTTAAATTTGAATCTTTTCACCATTTTGTTGCTAATGTATGCAGTCTTTTCTTTCCTCGTTCCTACTTTCCTTTCCATTCAAAGCATTGAGAATTTGCCCATTTGAAAGCTGGCATTCTGGTGGTAGTTTGAACTTTAATTCTTGCTTCTTCCATAAATCTGTTGAGCCACTCCTGTTGCCTCCTCTTCAAACCAGATGGCGCAGACACCACTTGGTTTCACACCCTTTTTCTATTGCAACCAATTCTTGGCCATGACAATTTTGCCATCTTGCTCAAGCTATTAATTGGCTATACTTTGCTTACTTGGTGGAAGAAGAAAGCTCGTGAAGGAATGAATCCACCATGCAAAATTAAACGTGAAACGTGGCAATGAATAGACAAGACAGACATTGAGCATCCTAATGAGACATACCATCACCTTTTTTGAATTTGATACATGGCCTTGTTACCACAAAATCTAGCAGGCCTTGGAGAAGGAAACCCTACAAGGCAAGAAGCTAGACAAAGTGCTAAAAATGGGGTAATGCCCCAATGTCACCTCAACCAAACCCCCTCTTTATGGACTTTCACCGATGGGACATGGGAGGAGTCCCGGTAGGAAGGAGATCACTTAAAATAGATATGCTAGGTATAGGGCATGAAGTGATCAAGCTAAAGCTCATTTGAAAGAGAGGCTCAATAAAGGTACAAGGCTTCAAAAAAGCAAATCGTTCTCTAAGAAAAGCCCTAGAAAAGAAGGCATAAGACCTAAGGTTTTGAGGTTTTTCGATGGTGATAGGTATTTACAAGGTCAAGGCTCGGGAGAAAAGGCTTCTTATGATCTACTTCAACAAGTACTAAGCTCATACAACTTTCAAGGAAGTCCTCAAGTTGAGGGGAAAAGAACTAGGGTTTCCCTCTTGGAGCAACACCTAGGGCAAGAGATTTTAAGGATGAAATTTGAGTGGATTCCCACCAAACTTGGAGAATAGGTAGCATAAACCCTAAGCTTGATGTTTAGGCTCTCGAATCACCAAAAAACCTGCGCCCTAAAATTTCGCTAGAAGCCCTAGATTTTCGCCTTAGCCTTAAAAGGACTGATTTTAGGGGATAAAAATATGGAGAAAATTTAGGATTGATCACCAATGCCTTGGACTTGTGCCTTGCCCTCTAGGCATATGGAGTCAAGGATGAAATAGATAAGCTAGATCATTTCTAAGGAGGCCAAAAATTGATGCCCTAGGTATAAACTTTTAGAATTTACCCACTTCAAAGAAAATGGAGTTTGATGGAGAGATTAAATATTTCCTCCACTAGGAACATTCATCACATGTTGTACAATAAATAACATATGCAATACTCAACTAGATAGCCTTTCAAAATAATTTTTCAACAATTAGGGCACAAAATAGCATAACCTAGAAGCAACAATTCCATACATTAGTCAATTTCAAGATAGAAAATATTCAACAATAAGCACTTACAAGACAACTTGTAGTAAATCCATCCATTATCCAAAAAGTAGCTCCAAAGACAATAAAAAATAGCTTCCAAATATCAAAATCCATCCAATAGATCTCCAATAGCCATGGAGGAACAAGTGCGAAAATGCTCTAAGAGATCAAATTCCAAGAGTAATTATGATGAGAGACTAAATGAGGTCTCTTATATTTATACATGTTCAATCAAGTGTAATTCATCCTAGAGCCCCTCTTAGTTGTCAAATGGAGGGCAAAAACTAATTGTGGTTATAAACCAACCACATAGCCAATGTGAAATCATAAAAGTTAACCCACAAGAGAGCCGAAATGCTAATGCCATTGTTATGTATATTTTATTAATTATTAGTTAGATATAGTTATCTTAGGTTTTATTAAGTGAAAGGGCATGATCAAAGATCATGCCTCTTCACCAAGGGACACCATGAGGCTATATTTAAAGCCTCGGTGATTCCCCATTGCAATCATATCTCATATCTCATCTTTTATCAATAATAATATATACTTATTCAAGTTTACCAGAGTTTTTACACTCCATTGGTATCAGAGCCATCGCTCTTAGGGATTTGTGTGATCACCCAGAATTAAGGAATTACAAGAAAATTCCAAAATTGCAGATTTTTTTAAAAACCAAGTGCTTGTGGGTAGCAACATTTGTTTTTTAAAAAATAAGAAGGAAGAAATATATATATATATATATATATATATATTAATAAAATCAAAAGAGAGAAGGAAAGTTAATATAAAGGGGGAAATAAATTAAAAGAAAAAAGAAAAAGTAAAAAGAGAGATATACGTACATGTGAAGACAACGTAAAATTAAAAAGGAAGAGTAATTGCTAGTGGTTTACAAGCTCGTGGTTTTTGGGCCCATGGTATTAAAACCCATTTCCCCTTTTCAAAACAACGTGCCTTTTCAAAACAAAGTGACTTTTAAAAACAACATTATATATATATATATAATTCAAATAATAAAATAATAATAATAATAATTATTATTATTATTTAAAATATATATATATATAATAATAACAATAGAAATTATTATTATTATTTCAAAAAAAATAAATTTAATTAATTAATTAATTAATTTAAAAAAAAAAGAAAAAAAAAGGGGAAAACTGGCAGAAAAATATTCCCCACCTCATATACGTTCAATGTCTTCATCGATGTCGATGGCTGAATTCCAGAAGAAATTGGGAGATCTTGAGAAACAAATCAATAATAATTCCGAAGAATTCGGAAAAAGATTAGTCGATCTTCAAGGTACAGTTGCAGGGCACTCCAACGACATCAAAAAGATTCATGATACGACAAATCGAATAGAAAGACAAATGTGGCTAAATCATCACGAGGCCACAGAAAAGCATAACGAAGCAATGAGCAAGATGACAGAGCATAGCGAAGCAATGAACAATATGACAAAACTCTTCAATAAGCTAAATGATAAGATAGATAAGTTAAGTCAGACACAATCCCCAATATTTCCTAACATGGAACAAAATCAACAAAACAATTCCGCAGATTCAGGAAACTTAGAAGAGCATCAAGAAAAGACCGATTCCCCACATCATCAAGAAGATAGTAATGCAGATTTTCAAAATAAGCAGCTCTGGAATGCATTTGCTAATCAACATCCCCTTCTTGTTCCACCAGTAGCATATCAGCGAAGAGCCAAAATCGAGCTACCCAAATTTGATGGTAATGAAAAAAATAGCGTTACATGGCTTAATAAAGCAGAAGAATATTTTGAGATTTATGACATTACTAGTGATGACGAAAAAATTAAACATGCTTCCATGAAAATGGAAGGAGAAGCATATAATTGGTATATGTGGTGGAAAAAGACGACGCTTGCTATCAGTTGGAGGAAATTTAAGGATGCATTCTTCAAAAGGTTTCAAGGCATAAAAGAAGAAAAGTTTTTTTCAACGTTTATCAAATTATGCCAAAGAGGAGATGTGGATGAGTACACTCGAGAATGGGAGACCTTGGCAACACGAGTACCAGGATTGTCGGAATCTCGTCTAATCCAGTCTTACATATCAGTACTTAAAATCCACATACAAGAAGAGCTCGAACTACATGAAATTACGTCCGTAGAAGTAGCCAGGCAAAAAGCAAAAGCTGCTGAAAAGAAATTTGAAAGATTATCAAGACCAGAAAAAGTATATTCGAGACAAAGATTTCCTCAATCTGAAAATATAGATGACACAAAATATGTCCCACTCCATCTTCGTGAAGAAGAAAAAAATAGTGTGGAAAAACAAAGAATGAGAGAGGGCAAGTGCAAGCGTTGCGGTGACAACTGGGACCCTAAGCACAGATGTGCTAATGGAAAAGCGAAAAATCTATACAGTTGTGAAGCAACTAATGACGCTAACAATAATGATTCATATATAGAAGGATTAGAAGACAACTTAGAGTTCTCTCCAGAAGTGGATTTGGAAACTATTCCGCAAGTGTCATTATCAGCTATGATAGGCATATCACAACCTCAAACCCTAAGGTTAAGAGGAAATATCAAGAACAACAACGTAATGGTTCTTGTCGACACTGGCAGTACCCACAATTTTCTAGATTCAACCATGGCAAAAAGACGTAACATATTTACCTTCCCCATGCCTAATATGAAGGTAATGGTGGCCGATGGTAAGAAGATTGAGAAAGTAGGGAAATGCCATAAGGTCAAACTAAAGATAAAAAACTTTCATTTAGAATCTCCATTCTACACCGTTCCATTACGAGGAGTAGATGTGGTCTTAGAAATTCAATGGCTACAAACTTTAGGTACTTATTCTGCCAACCATCAGAAGCAGTTTATAAGTTTTAAGTGGAAAGGGCAGAAACACAGGTTGTATGGATTCCAAGCCCCAGAAGATCAAGTCGTATCTTCCTCTCTGATGACGAAGATGATTCAAATAGGAGCGCCAACATCTACAGTACAATGTCATCAGTTAGAAATGTTATCTTCAAAAGGGAGCCACGAAGAGTCATCAAAAGAACAAGGACTAGTTCGGACACACGAAAAAGTATTCCAGGATCTACCCATAAAAGTGCCTCCAGATAGGAAAATCAAACATCCAATAGAAGTCAAGACAGGATCGAACCCTGTCGATATCAAATCTTTTCACTATCCAGATCAACAAAAGATTGAACTCGAGAATATGCTCCACGATCTTTTTAAAATGTGGGAAGCAAGAGCCCACCGCTCAAGAAACCCAGGCGTTCGTCAACATTGTCCATCGTTACGTATGCTTTGAGGACAAAGCATCTTTAAGAGAGGGGCAATGTTATGTATATTTTATTAATTATTAGTTAGATATAGTTATCTTTGGTTTTATTAAGTGAAAGGGCATGATCAAAGATCATACCTCTTCACCAAGGGACACCATGAGGCTATATTTAAAGCCTCGGTGATTCCCCATTGTAATCATATCTCATATCTCATCTTTTATCAATAATAATATATACTTATTCAAGTTTACCAGAGTTTTTACACTCCAGCCATCACTGTGTGGGCCTCTTGGAGGCATGCATTGAGCTCTCTTGGTGCCAAAGTGAGTCAAGAGGGCTCCAAGAATCATCCTCTAGGGGCTGGCTCTAGATATTCATGCAAATCATCGCGTGGACCCCAATTTTGTGTTTGGGGAACAAAATGGCTCTCATGGGTCTCTTGGTGATAGAATAGCCTCGTTTTGCTCCAACGTTGAGGGTTCAGAGTATGGTGCTAGCCCTCCCACGTCTCAAGTGGTGAGACAAACTCATATGGGCCTCAGATCAACTACCAAACCATGTGATCACTGCTAAGCCGACCGAGGCACACTGGTCCAAGTGCATCATCTTATGATTAATGTGGGGCAAAGTGCAGATTGCTTAGGGTGTTGTAGGTGCCAAAGAAATGGAATGATGCTTTGAAAATAATAGGAGCCCCATGGCTCTGAACACTTCAATTGTCGGGTGTCATATGCTCCTTTAGTAGGCTTGGGCCCCAATTAAGTTGCCTAGCCCATGATTAAAACCACCTGCCAATCACACATAATGTCTAGTGCTGCATCTTCACCATTATGTACAATTAATCATTGGTGTGTGAAAATTTCTGAATATCTCAAACATAAATCCTACTATTAATTTTCAGATTTACTTCTAGGGTTGCTGTTTGATGGGCCCACGATTTTTACCAAAAAAATCGCGATTCTTTGGCGATCAGCGATTTTTTCAAAAAAATCGGGAAAAAATTGCCGATAAAATCGTTGAGTTGAAAAAATCGCGATAAAATCGTGATGTTTGCTTCTTTGCTAAGAACATTAGAGGTAACCACAGACCAACTTTTAAACTTTAGGATCTAGCCTTCCTAGGGTTCAGAGAGGGCTCTCTCTCTAAAGATTTAACTTTGTTTTAATTATAAGATATTAGGCTAGTTATGATTGTGCAAATTGGTTTGGTTTGATTTGGTGGGAAAAATCACTTAATGAGATGGATAGTGGGAGATCTGTTTGTCCATTCGGCTAAGGAGTCAAAAGTCAAGCAGACAGAACTAGGATCAAGGTCAAAAAGTCAAATGTTTTCAGGGCAAGATAGACAAGTCTTTGAAGATCTTGGAAGGCTGTTTGGTGAAGTGGTTTAATCGGGATAAAGAGCAATGAAGGATTCTTTAATCCGGATAAGGAAGGAGTAGACAAAGGTCATTCGAAAGAGGGAGAAATTAAGGGTTTCATACTCTGGAAATCAGCAGAAAACATAGAAATGATAAACAGTTAAAGACAAACAAATCTTGTAATAATACTTCTGATTTATCATTCAAATTTAGAGAACATATATGGATGCATGTAAACATAAGAAGATAAAAAAAGACAGTAGAAAGTACTTCACTTCAATGGCTCATCACATGAATCCTGAAATATGATGCTAGATGATTTGATCCAGTCTGCTACTCGAACTTGCAACAAAAAGCCTTCAAGTACAACAAAAATGACTAGAAATCTTCAACAATTTATTCCACACTAATACTTCAAAAAATGAAGTATATATACAAAAATGTTTACAAAATATCCTAGAATAATCATAAGATTTTTCTAATGAAATAAAATATCTTTTACAACAAAATAGTGACAGCTGCTTAACAACTTAGCAAGCTGTCCTATTTATCCAAATAAAATAGAAAATGCTGTTGTGGATTAGGTGCAGCTTGCTGCCTTGGTGTCTTCTTTGCTGGCAATGATATTTCAAATATGTTTTGAAATATTATCTTCTTATTTGATACTCTTTCATCTGATACTCTTTACCTCTGATACACTTTAAACTCTGTCAAAACTGCCTTACTGCTATAAAAATTCTGTTTTGAGTGTGAAAAAATCAGCAAACTTTTTATCCTTTTATCTACAATTTGACTTTTACAGTAAGTCAGTGAGTGATTTCCAAGCTTCTTGATCATGAATTTTTATCTTTTTCAGCTTCCTAAAGTTCTCATCTGCCTCAGTGTATCTGGCAAATGTTGGTTTTATAACAAAAAGATGTTTTATCTCATGCTGAAGATAAAACAAATCTTCAAAACTTCTGTGTAAAACCTTCCCTGTAGGAATTCCTTGTCCTTTTGTTTTGTCAACTTGCTCTTTTGCATAATCTCTAATCTTCTTGTTGTACTCTTCCTGTGGCATGAGTTTGTCATTAATGACTAAAATGTTAGGCAAATCTCTTTGCCTCAAATTTTCAAACTTAACCATAAACTTGGTTATGGCTATGTTCATGTTTTCACATTTTTCTTCTAACTGCTTCATTAAATTCTTCTTTGAAATGACTTTCCTTATTTCAAGGATTGTCTCTGTTCTATCAGTAATTTCTGTTTCTTCAAGTTCTTGCTTGTTTTTGCTGTTGATAAATTTGATTATTTCTAGGGCCTGTTCAGGTTTGTCACCTAGCTCATCTTTTGTTTTCTGAATCTTTGCTTGTGCTGCTTTCAGTAAATCCCTCTGCTCATATATTACTTGGATTGATGGCCAAACATCATTGATGGCTTCAATGATTTTACTCCATAACTGATTCTTTACATAAGAAATTGGCTCTTTCAAGGTTAAATCCTTTTGTAAATTCTTCAACTCAACATTTAACCTGTTAGCCTTTTGTTCATGAGTTTTGGCATTGATTTGGGCTAGCTTCTTAGTATCTTCAAGATTGTCAATCACTTTCTTCAATCTGTTGATCTCATTGGTTTGAAGTGACATTTCCTCCATGGCTTTAACTAATTTACTAGCCTCATCAGAATGTTGAACTGCTGTGGTAGAGGATTCTGTGGCTGAAGTAGTGGATGAGGTTATTGGCACTGCAGTAACCAGTGGTACTTTTGGTGCCAACTCTTCTGCCAGAGTTGAAGGCACAACTGTAGTAACCATGGGAATTATTGTAGGAGTTTCCTATGATTTTGTAATTTCTCTTTCATGGACAAGTTTGTCCATTTGGATCTCCATCTCTTTTATCTGTCCTGTTAATTGTAGAATTAAGTTCATCATATTATCTTTCTGGTTTTCCTCTTGAACTATTTATTTGGCTTGTGGATGTTCAGTTGGTGGAAGCTTGAGTTGTTTCCTCAATGCTGCAATATCAACATTCTTTTTCTTCACTAACTCTTTTGCTGCTTTGACATTGGCAGGATCATATCCTACTTGAATAACCAACTCTTCTAAGGACTTAATCCTAAGATCTTTAGCATATGAAGAAGCCTTGCCAACTTTCATTTGATCTCTCATGTTTATTATTGTATTCTGGAGCTTGTTGACACTCATAGCCTTTGTAGTGATGGTAGAATATAGCATCTCAGAAGTTTGCCTGTGAATTCAATTTGATCTAGTGCATGGATACTTTCTGTAGGCACTTCAAGATCAACTTTCTTGTAGTCTGCCACTGTCCTGGGAGTTCTGACTGTTGGTTGAAGCACTGTCATAATCAACTTCTTGTTGGAATAATCAAAAGCTGATAAAACTCTATTCTAGATACCTGGTGTTCGCTTCAAACACTGAGAATAAATCTCATTTTTGATTTCTTCATTCTTTGTCTTAATCTGCTTATATTTCTCTCTGATATAAAGATCTTTTTCTTCTGCTATCTGTGAGGAGGATGCCTCCATACTCTGCTGCTTTTCAATTACCTGTGTATTGGAATTATCGGGATGTTCTTCATTTAAAATCTCTGTTGCTGGCTCATTTCTAATGACTGTAGCTGCTTCTATATTTGTCTTTGGAACATCTGTATCTTCTACTTCTATGGTCACTTTTCCTTTATCAACTAAATTGATTTTAGGCTTTTTATTGTATCTGAGTTTAAACCTAGTCTCAGTTGTTGTCTCAGCAGTGTAGGTACCTTCTTCTCTGACTCTCTTAGTAGCTTTCTCTCCTTGATTTGTAGTTTGCAAGGTGTGACTAGTATCACCCTGTTTAACTGCTTCTACCAAGGTATTGTCTAGCCACTCTATTTGATTGACATATTGTTCAATCTCTGGTTTTTTCTCATGAATATAAGGTGTTAGTTTGTACTTCACCCTCTTTTTGCTTAATATTCCTTGTGGATCATAATTCCATGAGAAGCTTTCTTCAAATCTGTACTCAAGTAACTGTTTTGCTACTTCTTGTTCTGCATCTCTGTGATTAGAAATAAAAGGTCCTACTTGATTCTTCAAATTAAATTGGGTCTTCTTTTTGGCTGCTAAGAAGTTGATAGAATCTGAATTTAAGATTTGCCTGATATACTCCAAGGCAAAAATTATCATTGGCACATACTTAGGAAGTTTATAGGGTAACAGATTGGACCCGAAAACTCTGATTTCTGTATGTTTTTGATATAAGTACCAATCTCCAGTTCTAGTGTGCTCTGATAGCGGTAGAACTTTCTTTATTTCATCACTGATTCTTGGTTGTACTGTATTTGTTAACATGTTTATCAATGGATGAATAAAGTAATTTGTAAACTCTGCGTAAGTGAACTCTGTGGACTCTTTTTTTATCAAAGAAGTCCAAAAGATACTGAAAGTGGGTTTTCTTCAGTATCAAGCTTTTGAAGTGTAATTGGGAACTTGTCTTCTTGGAAATATAAGAACATATGGAAAAGGAAGGATGTATACCTAAATACTCCTTCAGTTGGTAGTTTGACAAGCTGATCATGGATATTATCAGCTATGTATTCAACATAATTGAAAATGACAGAGGGAGGCTGTCCTGGGCAAAGGTAGATAGGAAACCTAGAATTGACTCATCTGTATGCTCATCTGTAAAATACCCTAGGATAAAGAACAACATGGATATGACATGCCTTGACCCTTCTGGAAATTTTGAAGTAGAATAAGGAGGGTTAATTTGTGGAATTTCAACATGTAAAGGCATGAACACTTGGAAAATTTGGAACCTTTTGGGAAAGTCCAGACCAATGTAAAGTTTGGTAAGTGCTTCTATTGATAAGGGAACTGCATTGGGATTTGGTTTGATCTGTAGCATCTGGTTTATTGACTCAGCAGTAATTGTAAACAATACTTCTTTATTTGCATTTATTATTGCTTTGTTCAGGTGAATAATAGGTCTGACACATCCTAATAACCTATGGACATTGATGGGTGAGTGGAACAACATATTTGGGTAGGTTTGACTCACAAATTTGGACTTCTTCAACTTGATCCAATGACTTTTCATAACTCCAGCAGTGGAGGTCTAACAGATTGAATTCTATAACTGGATCTGCTATTTAATAATCCACATTTGCTAATGGTGTATGTTCAATGTCTACAACAGGAGGTTGTAGAGGATTTACAATAATTGTTGTCTTGGAATTTACTGCTGGGTTTGATTTTGACATTTTTTAAACTTTCTGGATAATTGAAACTCTGTATTTGGATTATTTTGGACTCTTCTGTAATTTTAAATTGTTTACATAAGTGCTTTTGACTTTGACAGAGGTTCTTTAAACAGAAATAGGTATAAACTTGGCTTTTTCTTGGGTTTCAACCTTCAATTTTGACTTTTAAACTAGATTTTAGACTCTTTACAGGTTTAGAAATAAGAAATAAGGGTTTCCTATGCTTTTTTCAGACAAACAGGACTAAAACTGGTTCAAATTAGGCACAGAAGGGTTGAGGTTACCTGCAAAGGATTTATGGATAAATGTAGTCTTTTCAAGGTCTGCAAAGACTAGAAATATTCAATTTTAATTTAAAACCAGACACTGTATCGACACAAGGGTTTTTCACAGTTTTTGCAGTGAATTTGTTCTTTTCGGGCATCTATAGGGTCTTTCTATGGATAATTAGGTTTTTTCAAAGCTTAATTTCTTCAGAAAACTTCTTTTCAAATGATAACAGGTCGTTTTTCTTCGGAAAATACCTGTTTGTGCAGGTATTTGGTCTTTAAAATAGGTTTTGAGGCGTAATACAGGCTTCTGATAGCTTTGGAGGTGTCTTGGAAGCAAACTGGACGCTTCCAGTAGTCTTTGACAGCAACTGTGGTGGCTTTTTCTGCTTTTCTGGGCATAAAAATAGTGTATTGGTAGCTTTGTTCAGTCGAAATGGATAAACGCAGAGATAGAATGCAGAAAAGGGCTTAATGTGCGCATTATGAAGGTTATATCGCATTTTAGGTTTAATGCGGATTAACCTTAAATGCAGGGCATATCAAAGCATAAGGTGGTTTTGGTGCGTGAGGTAGAAACCATAGGCGGTTATCGCACGGGAATTGGGCGGTAAGTGGTTTTGTAGGATCGAATGCGATCCAATCTAATGTCGCCGTGTGGAGGAGAGATAAGGGTTCTAAGCCATCCATTTCGCAAATGTTGAAATGAGTTTTAATCGAGCAGTTTAAAATGCGATGTCTTTTTGGTCGTCGGATCGGAGAATAGGGATGTGAATGGTGGAGATTAAATGGGGAAGCTGCTTGGCGATGGGATGTGGGGCCCGGGCTTTTTATTTATTCGACGGGGTTTAGTTTTACCGTAAAAAAACCTTTGTTTTTTTTTTTAATATAAAACCAATGTTTTATTTGATAGGCGAGTATGTATTCAAATGGTGAATAAAACCTTTACATATGTTTAACAACCATTGGGGCGGGTTTTATATATATTTTTAACCTATGTGGAAAGGGCGAGGTTTATATTTCGACACATGGGGAATATAAACCATAGGTTAAAATAAAATAATGGGTTTTTTTGGGATATTTAAAATAAAATGAATTATTAAATATATGGGAAGGGATATTATAAGGGTTTAAAACATTATGTTAATGATTAATATGAAATAAAAATGTAATGAGATGAAAAATACATAAATATAAACTAAATAAAGTGTGTAAAATAGGCATTTAGCATAGAAATTATCCCATTTTGATATTTACACATAAACTTAGGATAAGATATATTTTGTGGGTTTTTTGAGTGTTTTTGGATGAAATGGAATTAATTAGGTAGGGATTTTACTTTCACTAAGCAAAAAAGGTGTTTTACTTAGGAAAAGGGATTATAGTTTTGGAAATGGGTGAATATGCTGAGGAAAATGGATTTTATAAAGGGAATCCAATATTTTTAACCAATCAGTTACTAAGCCTTGGGTCCGGTCCCAACAGAAGTCAGAGAAATGCTCTGAGCCTCTTTAACTGAAGGTTTAGAATACTGAATCATTGTGGGGGAGGGGAAATTAGTAACTTGCCTGATGATGCTTTATTACATGTCTTGCACAACTGCTTTCTACCTACCCATCATTATTCTAACATTTTTTACTTCATTTGCATGGGTGCATTTAAGCTTGCAACCCTAAATCCATTTTTCTTTTAAAGCAATAAATCTATCTAATTCTAACTTTATTTCATCCGAGGGCTTAGATTAAACCGTTGAGCTCCTCATTTATTTTCTAACTATCTACTGATTTTTCAAGTTTAAACTGTTTGACATATCTTTATTCTCTATCTAAAACATGAAGTTCAAAGCATGAAAAGTTAAGATTAAACTATTTAACTGATCATGGATTATGGCATTTTGAACAATCTGTACATAATCATTATTATTATAGTAAAAGTAAATAGTAGTGGCATTTTGACTTGCTCACTTTTATGTCTTATTTTTATCTCTTTTTTCTTTTGGGGTTCATTTTTTATTCTTTTTGATCTTCTCTTTTCAAAATCCTTTGATATTTCTTTTAGGACTTTTACCCCTTTTTCATTTTTTATTATTTTTCAAATATGGGAAAACAACTTGCAGAAAGCAAGGTATGTACATATTTACAAGACTATCAAAGTCAATTCAAAAATTATGAACCCTAAACGACTTGTATAAATAAGAGAGACCTCAAACCTCATTTGGAATTATCACAAGTTACAACTCATCATTTCTCTCTCCTCATTTGATTGGGTTGTACAAATTGCAGGAGCAGCTCTTCTTCTCTCACACATGTGGTTGAAAGATGCCGAATTACAGAGGTCGAATTTCAGGATATGTTGCAGGGTTTGACCAGCGTTGCCCAAGGCTATTTTGACCTCCTTTGACCGTGTTTTTTGTGCCAGAATTTCTGGTTTGGAGGGCCGCATTAATTGGCATAGAAACTGAGGTGTTTTGGGCTGACCGCAGGACAGAAGTGCAGACTTTGAGCAAGTTTGACTGCTGTTTTATTGACTGTTTTGAGCTGACTTTGGCCAGAAAAGAAGGTCGAGTTTGACTGGGTTTGACCGAGCTACATTGTGGACTATTTGCTATTGTGTTGACCACCATTGACTTTCTGGTTAGGGCAGAATTTGACTGTTGTTGACTGCAGATTTGACAGGGCTATTTTGACAGTGATTGACAAGTCAATTTTCACTTTGACTTTGTACTATTGTACTCTCTCTGCTGAACATTTGATAAATAAATAAGAAGAATTGATCGAAGGATTTTCCCTATCTTGGGGTTTTCCCCTAGAATTTACCAAATCTTGGTGTTCTCTTGTCTTGGCTTGTCTTCTGCTTTTATTGTTCATTTTTGTAAATTTAAAGTAAAGTTGCATCAAGCATAGAACATCTACAAAAATTTACATGGTATAGAGCTAAGGTGAAGACAAAGCCCAAGTTTGTGTTGAGAGCAATCACCAAAGAAGTAGCATTTGTCAAGGACCCATGGGTACCTCAAATTATAATGGCTTCAAAGTTGATGATAAGTTGACTGACAAGTCTGACTATCATGCTTGGAAGATGTCTTTGGACTTGGTCTCGGAAGATCAAGATGTCATGGACTATGTGCAGGGAAAAATCCAAGAGCCTCCATCATCTGCACCCACTGCCACAAAGACAAAGTATAGAAAAGGGGAAATCAAAGCTAAGCTGATTATCTGGGATTCCATCCACAAGAGTCTGGTTGCTTACATCTCTGCGCTGGGCACATCTAAGGAGATGTATGATAAGTTGGTCAATATGTTCAGGGCTAACAACGCAAATCAAGTTCTTTTCTTTAAGAACCAATTGAAGAATTTCAAGAAAAGCAAGGATGAATCCGTTCAATCCTATTTTTTGAAGTTGACCGAAATCAGGAATAACCTTCTCGCCATTGGGGAAACAATAGCCAATCGAGAAATGGTTCTCATTGCACTTAGAGGTCTCGCTTCTGAATGGCATGTATTCATTACTACCATTTTCAATAATAATTTGGTTCCCGACTTTGATGAAGTATTGTCGAGATGCACTCAAGAGGAGACAAGAATGATGGAATATGAAAATGAAGGTAATGCTGCCTTCACCGCTCATGCTTAAGAAGAAGAACAATGGTGGTCGAAGGAACCATTGAAGAGCAGGGGCCAAAGGAAAGAAAGGAAGATGTTACACATGTAACAAGTTTGGCCACTATGCTAGAGAATGCCCTAATAGAAGGGATTCTCCAGGGGATGATGACAACAACAACAGGGGGAATAGCAATCAAAGGAACAACAGGTTCAAAGGAAGGAGGAAGGCTCCCTCGGGTCATAATGGAAATGGGAAACCCTTCAAAATGTCAAGAAATTCTAGGTATGAGGAATCTAATGTTGCTGATGATGAAAGAAATGAATTCATTCTTGTATCTGCCCTCTTTACTGCATTGCCACTCAACACCTTGGATGTCTGGTTGATTGATAGTGGTGCTTCAAGGCACCTCACTGGTTTTAAAGAAGCCCTCTCTCATTTGATTGAGAAGGATACCAATCTACAAATTATCCTTGGAGATAATGCCACCTATCCCGTGAAAGGGATAGGGACTATGACCCTCCATTTATCTCAAGGTCAAGTCCTCCGTTTGCAAGATGTATTATATGTACCTAATTTGAAGAAGAACCTTGTGTCTATTTCGGCCATGGAAGACAAAGGTTTCAAGGTGGCATTCGTCAATGGAAATGTACGCATCTGGAAGAAGAGTTTCAAGGAAGCTCTCACGATTGGGTTTAGAGTTGATACACTCTACTAGGTTGGAGGAATTCCACTGGGGGCTATGACATGTGATACAATTCGTCAAACTGAATTATGGCATCGGAGGTTTGGACACCTTCATTACACAGCCCTTCCCAAAGCAAGGAAGGTGGTGACAGGGATGCCTGTTAATCTAGGTTGTCATTGATGATGTCAGTGACCGGGATGGCAAATATTCTTGAAGATGCCAGAGGATGATTACAAGTGATTACAACTCTTGTTAAGATGTCAAGACACAAATGAAGTGTCAATCATGTATCTTGATGATCATAATGGAAGACTACCATATCTCTGCACTATTTTAAGGACAGCTGACCTAATGACCCTATGTTGAAGAAGGCAAGGACATGATGATGGTAACCCTATGTTGAAGAAGGCTAAGGCATGATTATGAAGACAATCGACAAAGAAATCAAACCATGAGGCTCTACACTCAAAGACATTCTTTCCTGCCTCCATTTTTGCACTCATAAATAATCAGTCACATTAAAAAATATATTTTTGCTACCTTAGAGGCAAAATTCCTTAATGAAACCTACACCATCTTGAAGAGCATAATTTTGCCTTTCCAACGAGCTATTACTCAGCCTGAAACTCCAAGCGGTTTGAAAGTTATTGATTTTTCAAGTTTAAGGTAAATTTCTGTCAAGTGAGCCAACCCACACTCAGACATTCATGTCGGCCTCCCTCCAAGAGACGTGTCCCTTTATTAAAGGTCGAAGTCCTATATAAATATGATGTCCAACACCTCATTTCAAACATGAATTCGGTCAAGATTTCAGAGAACAAGTACAGAAGGATAAAGGAGGTCGAGGAGGTTTTTTTAAATCACTGTTGGGCTAAAAAGATTTATGTTTTAGGATTAAAACGTCTTGAGGATAGTTAAGGATATATTTGGGAAAATATCTTTATGCTTTTCTTCAAAGTCGGACTTGAAGAAAACTACTGTAACTGCGGTAATACAACTGCTGTTCCAAATTTGTGACATGAAAGTGTGCTCAGATAGTTTGTTGGAGGACTGTAATACATCACAGTTTGGACCTCTGTTTTGGATCATCTTTGGTTGCTGATTGTCCACTGAGCATATAGTTTGAGGATTGCTATAGTCCTAGTCACATTTGTGAGGAGTCAAAGGTCTGTTTGGAGAACTAAAAGCAGTCCAGAACTTAAGCACATAGGAGCAGCACTAACATGGAAGCCAATTGCAGTAGTTAGGAGGCAGTTTGGAGGAGTTTAAGTACGCTGATGTGGACAGTCATCTTGCCCTAACCAGTCAACCCAATCTACAACAAAAAGACATCCAATTTGAATCTTTTAAAATTAGTCCCTTTGACATAGAGTTGGAACAATTTGGAGATATCATTAATCTCAGTGACCATTGTTTGAAGCCTTATTGAAGTAGTTCTTGAGAGAGCGTTGTTTGGAATTGCATTCAATCTGTTTGGAGAAGAAGTTGGAAGACCTTGTTGAGTGCTTAAAAGACTTGTTGTAGACCCTTGTTGAAACAGACTTGTGAGCAGACTTCTAGTGTTTTGGATCTGTGACACTTGATTGGGAGTTTTGGGTATCTTTTGAGAAGTAGTTCATTGAGCATTGTTCAGAGGAACCTTAACAATATTTTGATTGAAAAGGATCATTGTAAAGTAGCCCTTGAACCCTTGAAGAGGTATTGAAGACTTGATCTAGGTAAAGCAACCTAGAGACATTCTTGAAGACATTATTATGCATTGTTGAAGATCCATTGAAGACGCCCTTGTAGAGGCCTAGAGCAGATGCAGAATTTGGGCTACCTATTAAAGACACCTTGAAGGATACTTGAAGATATTTGGAAGACTTATAAACGCTGATCTTGAGGATACCTTGGAGTGTCATCTAGAAGCCTATTGGAGATCATGATGCATTGGTGATGTCATCATGAGGTAACTTGGAGAAATTGTTTGGGTACGATGAAGAGCAGTGGTGACACCTTCTACAAAGAAAAGGTTGTCATTGATGACGTGATGTGTAGATTACAGTGAAGAGTAAGCTGAAGATTGTCGGGGCTCGTTGAAGAAGACATTGGGAGTCGTAAGTATAACCAAATATACCTTGACGAAATGAAGTAGGAGGTTGGAGCCTCATAGAGACAAGGATGGTGCCTTGGAAGATAGGGTTGGAGCCCTTGAGGTTGGTGCCTCAGAATTGACAAGGTTGGTGCCTTGGAAGATTGGGTTGGAGCCCTAGAGGATAGGTTTCCTCAAGAGATCAGGTTGGAGCCTGTACCAGATATAGGGTTAGAGCCCTTGAGGTTGGTGCCTCAGAATTGACAAGGTTGGAGCCTTGGAAGTCCAAGTCGGTGCTTGGCAAATACAGGTTGGAGCCTGGGAGATTGAAGATTGGTGTCTTCATCTAGGGTTGGAGCCCTACATATATTGTACTTGATTTATTGTAAAGAAGAAATTAATAAAAGCATTTATTCTTATTGTTCATTTTGTGTTCTAAATATAGGTGATCCAACTGGTAAAATTAACAATTGAAAAGAAATACTGATTCACCCCCCTCTTAGTATTTCCAACAATGCCCGAATTAAAAAATGATCATGAAGGTGTATGTCAGGGTTGTGTCGAAAGAGAAGTGGAGATATGCAACGATGTTACCTTCAACGAAGATGCTTCCCTCAGGAAAGTGATAAATCTTCCTAGCTCCAAGGAAGACCATGATGTAAGATTGGGGAAGCAGGAAGAGCCAAAGGATGAGTTGATGCTCGATGTTGAAAGACCATTGGACCCTATTGATCCACCTTCGTCAATGAAGAGAATACCCTCATGGCTTAGGGATACTCTCGAGGATGTTGAGAGACTTATGGCCCTAAGGGGGATATTCCGTGAAAGCAAGAAGCCGAATAGATACCAAGGGTATCTTGCAGCCATGAGTACAATCGTACAATCTGATCCTAGATCATTTGAAGAAGCCGTAAAACATTAAGTCTGGAAGGATGCTATGCACGAAGAGTATGAGTCCATTATGAAGAATGATGTATGGGATGTGGTTCCAAGACCAGAGGACAAATCTGTTGTCACCTCGAAATGGCTCTATAAGATCAAGCATGGATCTGATGGTAGTGCTGAAAAGTTCAAGGCAAGATTCGTTGCCCGAGGCTTCTCTCAAAAGGAAGGCATAGACTATGATGATATATTTGCACCTATGGCCCGCTATACCACCATCCGATCTATTATTGCCCTTGCTGCTACGCAAGGATGGAATCTTCATCAGATGGATGTGAAGACCACTTTTCTGCGTGGTTCGATAAAGGAAGAGGTGTATGCGGAGCAACCTCTAGGGTTCGAAGTCCAAGATAAAGACTCTCATGTATGCAGGTTGAAGAAAGTCCTCTATGGGTATGAGAGGATAGATAGCTACTTGATGAAGCTGGGCTTCACTCAAAGTAATGCTGATTCGAACCTTTACTTCAAGGTTGATAGAGAAAAGCCTCTCATTCTGGTTCTCTATGTGGACGATCTCTTCATGACAGGTGTTGACCCTCTCATTCATCAATGTAAGAGGGAGCTCGCTTCTGAGTTCGAGATGAAAGACCTAAGACTGATGCATTACTTCCTAGGCTTGGAGGTCTGGCAAAGACTTGGCGAGATTTTCCTCTCTGAAGGAAAATATATTGTGAAGCTGCTGGAGAGATTTGGTATGGTGGACCGTAAGTCTGTGTCGAAATCGATGGAACTCAACTTTAAGAAGTTGAGTGGAAACGCTGCTAGTCACGTGCTAGCAAATCCTACCGAGTATTGACAACTCATAGGGGCCCTGATGTTCTTAGTGAACGTCTGTCCAGATGTATGTTTTGCGGTGAACACTTTGAGTCAACACATGGTTGATCCTCATAACATTCACTGGGTTGGTGCTAAGAAACTCTTGAGATATCTCTGGGGCACAATAGACCATGGGTTGAGATACACTACCGGAGTTTGAGACTCCAGGGATATTCTGATGCCAATTGGGTTGGCAGTGTGGTGGATCACAAGAGCACATCTGGATGCTGCTTCACACTTGGTTCTGCTTTGAGCAGGAACCAGAGGTCGATGGCTTTGAGCACTACTGAGGTCGAATACATTGTAGCGTGTATGGCCTGTTGTGAAGCTATTTGGTTGCGACAGCTCTTCAGTGAGATGTTCGGGCATGTGCTAGATACCACAATTATCCTTTGTGATAACCAGAGGGGGATTCGTTTGTCAGAGAATCCTGTGTTCCACGATCGATCCAAGCATATTGATATCTAGTACCATTTTATCCGGGATATGGTACAGAGAGGCGCCGTAAGGCTCGATCATATAGGAATTGATGAGTAGGTCGTGGATATTCTCACAAGCCCTTGGGGAAGGTCAAGTTCCTAACCTTCCATGAGAATCTTGGAATCGTGGAACGACCCTATGCTGAGGGTCCTATTGGACGATGAGCTCTGGGAGCTCCAGGGGGCTTTGGGGATAGCTTCTTAGAGCTATAAGCAACCACTGGGCTAGGCTTGTTGAACCTTGTTGGTGTGCTTCCGCCCCCATCATAAAGATATTGAGTTGGTTCACCTCTCTTTGATCTGTGCCCTGTATGCGTCCTACCCATGGAGTCTCAGACTCATGGGAAGTACCTCTCATCTTGGCCAATGAGGTGGGAAATGTGGATAGAGACTGATAGCAAGACCAATGGACGCATCGGAGATTGCCGTACTCTCTATGTCTAGGATGGCACATGTGCAACCACTTGATCTGGGATCATGTCTAGTGAGGTTTCAGATCTCCAACTGACTTCGGGTCAGTTAAACTAACTTTGGGTTAGTATGAGACTCCTTTGAGTCCTATAGAGGTTTTGGACCTCTGAGCTGACTTCGGGTCAGCCGGGAGTGATGTCTTTGTGACTCACCGTTTGAAATAAAAAAGCCAACAAATCAAGTTACGGTGGGATGACACACGATGTTTGGATGGCACAGGTGGATCGAGTTCTCCCTAGTTGAGAGGGAGTGTTAATTTTGGGCAACTAAGTCCAAACTCCATGTTGTACTGCTCAGATGATGATGCCAATCTTTTTATTGGATTCCTCTTTCAGAGAGGTGCAAGATTAATCTAAAGATCATTTTGATCGGATGAGTAGAACATTCATTTTGAATTTATTCCACTTATGTGCAAGGTCGGCCAGAATTGTAATATAGGCTTGGAGCCCCAACAAATGTGTCACATACCATCACAGATGGATATATATTGGACAAACTTGGAGGTCATTTTCACCATCACTCATCACACACTTCTCTCTTGTGTCTGATTGGTTCGATCATCATTTGGAGGCTTCTTTTCTCACACGTGGGAAAACAATAACTAGGGTTTCAAATCTGATTTGTCTGGGGTTTCAGTGCAACTTTGACCAGCTTTGTTATGAATATAATTCATAATGAATATAATAAATATAGTTATTAATAGTTAAATAGGGATTATGTAAGTAATCATTAAGTTAGTGAAAGGGCATGTCTAAAAGACATGGCCATTAATGAAAGGCCATCTGCGTAGGTATATAAGCAGGGCCTCATTGTAACATTTTATCATCATCTTTTATACATTTTATATATAATATATTATTATTACAATACCTCTTGTGTATTTAACGATTAAGTCAACAAGCCTACAACTTTGTTGCTCCATTTGGTATCAGAGGAGCAATCTTCTCGCCTGGAAGGAAGCACCTACGCCAGTGTTGGCTACCTTCAGCTGTTACATGCAGTGCCTCGAAATCGTTGCCGCTCGATGTCTTCATCAATGACGATGGACGATTTCAACAAAAAGTTGATTGAACTGGAGAGTAAGATCAATAATAATTCCGATAAATTCATGAAAAGATTAGCCAATCTTGAGGATAAGGTTACAGGAAATTCTAACAACATTAAAAAACTTCAAGACACAACAGATCGGATAGAGAGACAAATTTGGCTAAACCATAGAGATGCCACAGACAATCATAACAAAGCAATGCAGAAGATAAACACCATTTTGGACAAGATTAATCTGACGCAAAAACCAATATTCCCGAATATTGAACATAGTCAACAGAACAATTTAGATGATTTAGAAAATTTAGATGATAATCATGAAGAGTCACTACATTTTGCAAAAGATCAAGTTATGAGAATTACAGATTCAGATGAAGAACATCCACATGAAGATGAAGATGATCTCAACAACTATTGTGACATGAATGACAATCAAAGTGGGTATATGGAAACTGATATGAATATAAAAAAAATTTGAAAATGATGAATATGAACATGATGTAGAACAAGAAGATGAAAAAGGCAGTAACAATGAGAAAGATGTTGAAGTAAAAAAAGAATCACGCAAGTCCATTGTCATAAATCCAGTGGATGATATTAATATTATTTAGTCTACTATTCCCAGTTATAGAGCTATGAACATGGAGGCTATCAGATTGGATGCAGATTATGGCTCCCAGTTTTCTGGTGTACTGGCAGATCGAGACAGTCTAAATTTTGATGCCGTTGGTTATGTGATTAGGAATAAATATTCATGCTACAAATACACAAACCGGTTATCTACCAGCTATATTTTCAAGTGTCCCAAACTTTTGGAAGATAATGAGAGGCTTTTATCTTTCAGGTATAAGTCTCCTCCTCGTCATACGAAACGAGAAAAGTCGCCAGGGACTAATTATGGAATAAATACACAGAAAATTAAAATTAGGATGTTTTTACATGACAAAAGGAAAATCTCAACCAGAGGCTTCCTCGTCGGATCCACAGTTTCTATAGTGAATAAATGTGACCTACTCCTCTTACGCCAATTTGCTAGGGAAATCAAACGCAGACCATGGGTTCTGAATAATGGGGGTGGGTGGCCACGCTCTTATCGTGTGACGACCCCTCTGTCCAATGGGTGACCACGACGCTCTGTATCGCTGCCGTTGCTAAAGACGATAAACAATTAATGGTGCCTGAAGGCATAGACATAGGTATACACCCTGGCTACTCCATCCTCGACCCAATAAAAAAAACATTACCACAGCGCGGTGTACATGTGCATTAAAAAACAGGATTAGCAAATTTAATGCACGGGATTGTCATGAGCAGCCCAGATATCTCTTTCAGGGAACTTAAAATGGAAGGAATTGTAGAAGCACTTGTCAACAACGTGTGGTCCCTGCCCCCGGATTCCGAATTTAACAAGCACCTCCTGGTCAAACAATTGGACTCCTTAGAACGCCTCTCCAACAACCATAAATTCGCGGAGTGGATGATTGATTCAGACATCATAAGCAGGTTGCTCTATTTAATGAATTCAAGAGTTGAAAGCATTGAAAAGAGCGATGGTGCAGGATCATCAGCTGCTTCACTAGCTATTGGGACGTATAGGAGAACTCTAGAAAGACTGTTACCATTGTCTGCGAGCACATAAGATTTTCGTTGAAGTTTTGAAGACGAAGGACGCTTTTTCTCCTCATTTGAAACTTGTGGGGAATTATGTCGAAAGCGACAAAGAAGATGTTGCCAACAACTTTGCCTGGGGCCATTATACCATTGGAAAAGAAATTGTGGATCTCTGCCTGGACTGCATCCGAAAGCTGGCCGACAACTACACTGGCCTGCAAGGCTTCCTAGTATTCAACGCAGTCGGTGGAGGCACCGGATCCGGCCTTGGATCCCTCCTCCTTGAGAGACTTTCAGTAGACTATGGCAAGAAATCGAAGTTGGGTTTCACAGTATACCCTTCACCTCAGGTTTCCACATCCGTGGTAGTGAGGGAATGCATTTCATTTCACATCGGCCAGGTCGGTATTCAAGTTGGCAATGCCTGCTGGGAGCTTTACTGCCTTGAGCACGGTATCCAACCTGATGGGCAAATGCCAAGTGACAAAACAACGGGAGGGGGAGACGATGCATTCAACACGTTCTTCAGTGAGACAGGAGGAGGAAAGCATGTCCCTCGTGCCGTATTTCTGGATTTAGAGCCCACTGTGATCGACGAAGTCAGAACTGGAACCTACAGGCAACTCTTCCATCCCGAGCAACAAATAGAAAACCATTCAAGCGGTGGAGGATAAGTCGTAACTCACCATGGATCAAAACGCCGTTTCGAATAAGTATGCCGTTACAATCAATTAATTATATATATATTAATCAATTATATAGTTAATAAATAAATTAATTATATAGTCCTTCTATTATATAATTAATTAACTTTTAGATTAATTATATAGTTAATTAATAAATAAAACTTAAAATATATAGCCCCATAATAATTAAAAATAAAATAAAATTGATTACCCCAAATTCAAGACAAATATCAACCACAAAAATTATACAAGATGAAGTACGAGGGATGTCCTATAAAAAAAAAAACGAGCAAAGTGAAGAAAAGCACAAGAAGAAAAAATTATTATCCATAAAACTTTGAGGACAAAGTTCTGAAGGAAGGGCCAATTCATAATAAATAAATAAATAAAAGATAATATATCTAAAATTGTGACGAAAGAAAATGAAGGAAACTGTGCGTGATTGAACTGAAGACAAGTGTCAACTATAAGCTTTGAGGACAAAGCTTTTGAAGGAAGGGGCAATGTTATGAATATAATTCATAACGAATATAATAAATATAGTTATTAATAGTTAAATAGGGATTATGTAAGTAATCATTACGTTAGTGAAAGGGCATGTCTAAAAGACATGCCCATTAATGAAAGGCCACTTGCGTAGGTATATAAGCAGGGCCTCATTGTAACATTTTATCATCATGTTTTATACATTTTATATATAATATATTATTATTACAATACTTCTTGTGTATTTAATGATTATGTCAACAAGCCTACAGCTTTGTTGCTCCAAGCGTTGACTTTTGTCAACGCTTGATCCATTTGACGTCAAACTCTCCCAATATATATCCATCTGTGAGGGTGTGTGACACATTTGTTGGGGCACCAAGCCTACATTACAATTCTGGCCGACCTTGCACATAAGTGGAATAAATTAAAAATAAATGTTCTGCTCATCCGATAAAGATGATCTTTAGATCGATCTTGCACCTCTCTGAAAGAGGAATCCAATAAAAATATTGGCATCATCATCTGAGCAGTACAACATGGAGTTTGGACCTAGTTGCCCAAAATTAATAATGTTCCATCTACAGTTTCTGTGAATGTGATGATTGCTATTGGAAATTAAATTGGAAATTGTCATTGGGCTAACTAAAGGACATTGAAGAAATTGATGCAAGCATAGAACATACAATTGTTAACTAAAATTAGCATGATATCAGAGCCCAGGTGAAGGCAAAGCCCAAGCAAGAGATATAAAAGCAATCACTAAGAGATCTGTTGGACAAGACTATTGGCCAAGACTGAGGACAAGCTCAATGACAAATCTGCATCTACATCTTACTTCAAAACTGAGGACAAGCTCAATGACAAATCTGACTATTATGCATGGAAGATGACTTTGGACCTGACTTTGGAGGAGCATGAAGTTTCGGACTATGTATAGGGAAAAGTGGTGGAACCTACTTAAAATGCATCGGCTGCTAGCCTGCTGCTAAGACGAAGTATAGAAAAGGTGAGGTCAAAGCTAAGACAATGATCATTGACTCCATTCAAAAGCATTGGGTTCCCGGTATTTCTGATTTGAAAACATCTAAAGAGATGTATGATAAGTTGGCTGGGATGTTCAAAGTGAACAATGCAAATCAAATCCTCTCTCTGGTAAGAAACCTGATGTTTCTCATTTTAGAGTTTTCGGTTGTCCTGTTTATTTTCATGTGCCGAAAGAAAAGAGAAGCAAGTTGGATGCTTCTGTAAAGAAGGGAATGTTTGTGGGCTACAGTGAGACTTCGAAGGCGTATAAAATCTGTGCCTGGTCAAAGTGAAGTGGAGATATGCCACGATGTCACCTTCGATGAAGATGCTGCCCTCAAGAGAGTGAGAAATCTTCCTAGCTCCAAGTAAGACTAAGAAGATGAAGAAGTAGGGAAGCAGGAAGAGCCGAAGGATGAACTGATGCCCGATGTTGAAGGACCTATGGATCCTATTGATCCACCTCCTTCAAATAAGAAAAGACCCTCATGGCTCAAGGATACTCTCGCAGATGTCGAGAGACATATTGCCCCAAGGGGGACATTCCATGAAAGCAAGAAGCCGAATAGGTACCAAGGGTATCTAGCAGCCATGAGTACAATAGTACAATCTGAGCCTAGATCATTTGAAGACGTCGTAAAGCATCAAGTTTGGAAGGATGCTATGCACGAAGAATATGAGTCCATTATGAAAAATGATGTCTGGGAAGTGGTCCTGAGACCAGAGGACAAATCTATTGTCACCTCAAAATATCTCTATAAGATCAAGCATGGATTTGATGGTAGTGCTGAAAAGTACAAGGCAAGATTTGTTGCTCGAGGCTTCTTTCAAAAAGAAGGCATAGATTATGATGATTGCACCTGTGGCCCGCTATACCACCATCCAATCTATCATTGCCCTTACTGCAAAGCAGGGATGGAGTCTCCATCATATGGATGTGAAGACCGCTTTTCAGCATGGCTCTATAACGAAAGAGGTGTATGTGGAGCAACCTCTGGGGTTCGAAGTCCCAAGATAGAGACACCTATGTATGTAGGTTGAAGAAAGCCCTCTATGGGTTGAAGCAAGTCCCCAGGGCTTGGTATGAGAGGATAGATAGCTACTTGATGAAGCTGGGCTTCACTCGAAGTAATGCTGATCCAAACCTTTACTTTAAGGTTGATAGAGAAAGGCCTCTCATTCTAGTTCTCTATGTGGACAATCTCTTCTTGACAGTTGCTGACCCTCTCATAAATTAGTGTAAGAGGGAGCTAGCTTCCGAGTTTGAGATGAGAGACCTAGGACTGATGCATTAGTTCCTAGGCTTGGAGGTCTGGCAGAGGCCAGGCGAGATTTTCCTTTCTCAAGGAAAATATGTCGTGAAGCTGCTGGAGAGATTTGGTATGGTGGACTGTAAGTCTGTGTCGAAACCGATGGAACTCAAGTTTAAGAGGTTGTGTGGAAACACTGCTAGGCCTGTGGTGGAAAATCCCACCGAGTATCCACAACTCGTGGGGGCTCTGATTTTCATAGTGAACTCTCGTCCGGACGTATGTTTGGCCGCGAACACGTTGATTCAACATATGGTTGATCCTGATCACATTCATTGGATTGGTGCCAAGAATCTATTGAGATATCTTCGAGGCACAATCAACCATGGGCTGAGATACACTGTCGGGAGTTTTAGATTCCATGGATATACTGATGCCGATTGGGTTGGCAGTTTGGTGGATCGCAAGAGCACATCTGGATGCTGCTTCACCTTGGGTTTTGCTTCAATATCTTGGATGAACAGGAAGCATAAGTCAATGGTTTTGAGCACCGTAGAGGCCAAATACATTGCAACGAGTATGGCCTGTTGTGAAGCTGTTTGGTTGCGAAAGCTCTTCAGTGAGCTGTTTGGGCATGTGCTAGATACCACCGTTATCCTTGTGATAACCAGAGTGGGGTTCGTCTTTATGAGAATCTCTTGTTCCACGATATGTCCAAGCATATTGATATCGGGTACCACGTTATCTGGGATATGGTACATCGAGGCACCGTAAGGCTTGATCATATAGGAACTGATGAACAGGTCACGATATTCTCACGAAGTCCCTGGGGAAGGTCAAGTTCCTAACCTTCCGTGAGAAGCTTGGAATCGTGGAAAGACCTTATTTTGAGTGTCTTGCTTGAGTTGGACTATGAGCACTAGGAGCTCTAGGGGGCTTGAGGATAGCTTCTTGGAGCTATAAGCACACATGGGGCTAGGCTTGTTGAACCTTGTTGTGCTTCTGCCCCACCGTTATGATATTGAGTTGGTTTAACTCTCTTTGATCTATGCCCTGCACGCATCCTACCCATGGAGTTTCAGACTCATGGGAAGTACCTCTTATTTGGCCAGTGAGGTGGGAAATGTGGATAGAGACCAATAGCAAGGCCGATGGACGTATCGAAGATTGCCGTACTCTCTATGTCTAGGATGGCACGTGTCCAACACCTTGATCTGGGATCAAGTATGATGAGGTTCTTACCTCTAAATTGACTTCGAGTCGGTAAACTAACTTCGGGTTAGTATGAAACTCTTTTTGAGTCCAAGGGAGGTTTTATCCTCTAAGCTAACTTCGGGTCAGCTGAGTGTGATGTCTTTGTGACTCACCTTTTGTTCTATTTGAGAAGAAGAGCCAGCAAAGCAAGTGACGGCAGGATGACGCACGATGCTATATGATGGTACTGGTCTCTGGATGGCACAGGTGGACAGATAGAGTTCTCCCTAGTTGAGAGGGAGTGTTAATTTTGGGCAACTAGGTCCAAACTCCATGTTGCACTAGTCATATGATGATGATCATATTTTTGTTGAATTCCTCTTTCGGAGAGGTGCAAGATTGATATAAAGATCATCTTGTTTGGATGAGCAGAACATATATTTTGATTTTATTTTCCACACATGTGCAAGGTCGGCCATATTTGTAATGTAGGCTCACAAGCCCTATAGATGTGTCACACACCCTCACTGATGGATATAAATTGGAGAGACTTGGAGGTCATTAGCTCATCAACTCAACACACATTATCTCATTGTTATATGATTGGTTCGATAGCCTTTGGAGGCTTCTTTCCTTCACACATGCAAAGTTGAAGTTGCTGAAAATCTGTGGATCTGTTTAGGGCTGTTTCGCTGAGCGTTGACCAGAGTTGACCGTGGTCAACCCTTGACCATTTGACCTCCAATCTTGGCTGAAATTTCGATTTTTTAAGGCTACACAGCTGGTCACAAAAATCGAGGAAAAAAGAGTAGTTTGACTGAAGCCCTAATCTGTAGCGTTGACTTTCTGTTGACTGTCTTGTGTTGACTTTTTGTTGAACAACGTTGACTTTTGATGAGATGTCTTTGAGGGCTGTGTGTGTGACACTTGAAGTGTTCACTGATCTAAGAAAGACTTTGCTGGCTGAAGCATCCTGTTGACTGCTGTAACGCACACTATCCTATATCTTTGCTGGATAAGAAGAATTGTAAAATCTGATCTATATTATTGGCTTGTCTTCTGTTGATCTATTATTTTGTTCTATCAACATTTTACTTTCATGTTTATGTGATTGCTAATTTGAATTGGGCCTAAGGAAGATTGAAGTAAATTTGCATTTAACATAGAACACTCCATGTCATTCTAAATTTAACAAAAATCCTGCCCACGGTACGCTGCAGGTCATTGCCTTGCATGTACCCTCCTCCTCTGGTTTGGCTTCTGGGTCTGCTGTTGTTTTTCAGCTGACAAAACTCATTGAAGTTGAGGGCACCTCCAAACTCCGGCTCATATGATTGATGCTCCGCAAAGTACTCTCCGTAGTAAGCCACCTCCGGCTCTTGTGGCCCTCCTGCTCTTGCTCCCGAAGCCAGGAACGTGGGCATGGTGGAACGTGGTGGAGTGTGTGGCACCACTTATTGCACAGTGTTCGGCTCGAGTGGGTGATGGGAAGTGCCAAATCTTTCTCTGACCTGCAATTCCCTTGGAACTCCCTTCTGCTTGTTATCTCCACCAATCTTTTGCCCCATCTCCTCTATTCTCTGGGTGAGCTCTTGTACCGACTTTAGAAGGAGTTGAACAAACTCCTTTCCCTCATCTCTTTCCTCTGCCATGGGCGCCTTTCCTCTCTCTTCTTCCACCGGAATGTTGTCTACTTGGTCTGGTGTAATCTTGAGCCTCCTTTCCCTGCTCCTATACCTCTGTCTCCGATAAGTGATGTTCTGCCTATCCTCCAGTGTCAAAGAGCATGTGCCACAGGCTGAGCCAAGTCTATGAATTCTGATACCACTGTAATATCCCAAATTGGGAACAAATAACAATACAAAGCACACAAGGCTAAAAACTACAGCAAATAGGAAATGCTATTAAAACACCATGAATGGAGCCAAAAACATCTAAGCCATTTTATTAATTTTTCTGTGGGAAAGAGTACTATAAGGTGCTTAGAAAGATGGCACTTGGGCCTGCATAAGAGAGGTTGAGATACTGCTCAAACCCGGACAGAAACACTGCTGATCTACTGCTCCGCGTGGCTCCTTCTCTGTGTTGCCAGAGCTGGAATTGTTGCTGCTGGCTTGAAATGAACTTCATGTTTGGCCTACTATTATGCTTCAGAAAATTCCGGTATTAAAACCCCCGACTCTACTCACAAGACCCATAAATACCCGCGAACGGTTTCCAGAAATCCCGACCCCTGAAAATGGCTCCTTTGGGCTTGGCACGCTGCTCAGCAGGGTGAATCGGTTCTCTGGTTGAAATGCTAGAAAGTGCCTCTGAAATCCTGCTCCAAATCCCTGGTAGGAGATGGCTAGCCTTCCCTCCAATCCTCCAACTGAAATCTGCTCTGCCTCCCTACTTCCCAACACCTCTCTTTAACTAGACTGTTTTCTCCCCACACAGTTATTGTGGCCTCTACGCTGTCCTAAAGGTAGTGCGTATGCCTGGAATGTTTCACTGCAAACTCCTCCTGAAAACAGATGAAACTCCTCTCCTGAGCGGGCACTCGAAGTCCTCCGAGGTAGAGGTTGAGATCTCTACTCGTAAATCTCTGTGCTAAACAACACTTGCAGACTCAGCTAAAAAGCTCAAACGTGCTACAATCAATCAGACAGAAAATAGGTGATGAATGAATGAGGAATGAGCTGCTTTCATCCTCTTTTGTCAAAGTTGAGCCTCTTGTTGACCATTGGAGTGGCACCTGATAATTATGTGAAGACTCCATGCCCAAGGATGAACCAGAGGACACTTGTGCCATCAAAAATCATCAGATATGATCAGTTCAACAGAGTTTTTAAACTCTACTTCTTCTTCTTATCATTTTCTTCTTCAGTCCCAGGTTCTGCAGCCCTACAGGGATATTATATAAATGTCACTAGCATGATCAATAAAGCCATGTAACAGACCTAGGATGCTGGGACTCGATCAGCAAGCGAGTACACCTTGGAGTGTTTTTTTTACTTGGTTAATTATTCCTTCTTTTTAGCGGCGAATAATTTTCTAGGTTTTTCACTCATTGCATTACTCCAAAGTCGAGGTGATGGCTTGAAGGTTGAGCCCCTAATGCATCTTAGTGTCTAGAGTCAATGTATATTTACATGCTAGGTCATCTCTGAAATTCCGCGGAATTTGACTAGGTCTAAGTAGGATTTTTTAATAATTAAAAATTTCTCGCAAAATGAGAATTTTTAATTAATTTCTATGTAATGATGTAAATAAGTGGTCTTAGGAAATGTCTGGGGTGTGTGACTACTCGAAATTCATCCTTAAAGGCCCAGAATTATCCTAGAACCCACTTCGAGGGTCAAAAACCAACTTATAGTCCCTCAAAAACCAATTTTCCTAATGTCAGTGGAAAAAATGAGAAAAAATGAGAAAAAAATGAATAATTGGAAAATTTTAGAAAATTTTTCAAGGTCAAAATAAGTCAGATTTTGACATGGCAGATTCCAGTGAAGGTCAAAGGTGATGTGGCAACTATGTGGGGCCCACCACACAAGCCACAACAAAAGTCAAAAGGGTCCTGAAATATCAAAGGGGAAGTTGAAATCATTCTCAAAGTGTTTCACGGAATTGTTAAAGGATGAGTGGGGACAATACTGCCACGTGGGACAGTTCTTGTCCCCCACTTAATTTCACTTGTCTCTGAATCAGAATTAAATGCTCAAATTAACATATGAGTTGGTGAAATACGTAGCAGCAAGTTAAAGCTAATACGTAGGCATATCTAGCAGCTAGTTGACAGTAAAAAATAGATGTGTTGAATAGCAAGGGGCTGCCATGAATTATATGGGAGTTAAACTCCCCCTTATCTCCACTCATGCTCACACCTAGCAGCAAAAAAATGGCATGCTAGACTTTTCACAAGGGAATACGCAGCAATTAGAGGCAGTCAACCTAAGGGAACACGCAAGCCACTATAGTCAACGCAACTCAAGAAAAGACAAGTGTATGTGACAGAAAGTTAAAACACAGGTTTGGAGGAAGTTGTCTCCTCTCATCTCCACTTTTTTGCACACATGTACAACGCATATTTTACAGGATAATGCAGTCAACCAGTTAACTGTTACGTTGATCCTCCTTAGTCTAATACGCTGCCAGCATAAGTAATATGCATCAAATTTGTGCCACATCTCTTCAGCCTTGTGCCACTTACGCTGCCATCCAAGGAAGAATACGCAGGCCCAGTCAAAGTCTACACGCAGAGTTAAATACAAGCAAGATTTAGTTGACGGTTCGATTGGGATTTGCATGTCATATTTGCTTAAGCTTTGCCATTTCATTTGCATAACATGTGGCAAAACACAGAGATACATACATCAGTTTTGGAATCTTCTACGCAGGGAAAATTGGGTTCATCTTGTAGTGATGACATCACACAACAGTTTGGTTGATATTTTCATAGAGTTTGCTGCCCATTGCTGCCACTTGGAGACTCAGCTTATCACTCGGATTGGAAATTATGTGTCACTTATGTGATAAATTGATCATTGGGATTGGCTCCCATTTTCCTATTTAAATGAGCCTTGGGCTCTCATTGTAAGGATGGATTTGGAAGCTTGTGCTTATTGTTACTATGTCGAAATTGTTATTGAGATGAATGAAGGAAAGTCTTTGGGGTTACTAGCTTCTCTTGGTATATTTGTTTCATTTGATGTTATTCATTTAATTTACATTGCAATCTAGTTGGTTTTGTTGTATTTGCCTGAAGGCACTATTGTCTAGGGAGGGGAGATTTGTAGCTATCTCAGATCTCCTTTGGACTTGGTATATTTTGTGCTCTTGTTGTAGCTTGTTATTTTCGGTTGAATGACAAGCTCAACGTGGCCTCTATATGCCAAGTTTCTTTTGCACTAACAATTGGTTTGCAGAGATTTGTGTGTTCAAAGGACAGGTTGCCAAGTCTATTGGAGTGTGAAGACTTCTTCGGTGGGAATAAGTCAACTCCAAGGATATCAAAAATCCCACTAGTTGTTCAAGCCAACAATCTCATAAGACATCAAGAGATTTATCTAAAAGGGGGTTTCATGAGCCCTTTGCTTCTTTTCCATCTCTAAAAAATCATATATTTTCTTCTCTCATTTGTGCACATATTGATTTTATCTAGCATTTGAGGCTAAGTTGTTGGATTTAAATTCGAACTCTCACTCACTAAATCAACTCTTTCAAGCTGATCTTAGTGAGGGAATTTGTAATATGAAGTGTATTTTATAATCGCATTAAGTTTCTAACTTTTTCCTTCTCATGCATGTGATTTCCTCTCACATATTTCAACACTATTTCTTCTGCATGCTAACTCTTTTGCTTGCTTGCCTATAGGTTTTCTTGGAGGGAGTCCAAGTTTGAAGAAATGGAGCTAAAGCATAGGCTAAGGAACACTTTTCCATTTGGAACCTCAAGTCCAAGTTCCTCCTTATCACTTCACCTCTTCTTATAAAGCTTCATTCTTTTGAGGTATTGTAACCACCATTCACCTCAAAGCTTTAGGCCTTTACTTTGTAACATCTCACAAGTAAATCTTTAAAATCTTACACTTGTAACTTTGGGAAAGAGTAAGCTCTTCTCAAGCCCCTCATTTCTATAGGAGGGCCTCACTTTCAATAATAAAGAGTTGACTTTTCTTGAGGGAGTTTGGAAGTTTTTCCCGTGGTATCGCACCTATTCATTTAGAGGGAGGAAATTTTCTTGAGTGGTTAACTTTATTTTGTCTAGTTTTTAGTTTGCTCAACTAATTTACTTGCATTCATCATTTCGTTTGCTAATCTAATATAGTTGCATGTGAATAACTCATATTTTCATTTCGTTAATTTCTTAGATCGCATAGTCCTTTAATTTCCTAATTTGCAATATCATTTGCCATCACTTACTTGTGTTTTGTGATCTATTTCTCATTTGGTTAAATTTCACAATATACTACAAGTAAAGAAGCAGAGCACTTTCAATTTAAGGCAACTTGAGTTATTGTTCTAACTATGAAGCATATTTAATTGAAGCATCTCCATATTTTACAAAGCACTTTCACTTTGCATACTAAATTAGACTTGCATCTCTAAAAAATAACCTCCAACTTAAGTTGGTTTTATTGACATTAGAGACCCTCCACCCTTATTGACTCCTCACTGTGAGATCTAGATTTTGGGCGAGAGTGAGGTCTGGGGACAGGAGTTAAATTGAAAATTGTTTTAGAATTCTATTAAAAAAATAAACCAAGAGCACCTTCACATCACAACTTTACTCAAAATTTTTCTATCTCATATACTTGTTACTTTGTTTGTTATTTAGCTCATGAATCTTTAATGTCATTATCCTTTGTTACTTGAGCACTTTCTTACAATTATATTTTTCATCTATTGCAAGTGATGCTTATATGTTTATCTTGGCCTAACACTTCCTTTGCAGGATTATTGTCATTGTATCTTGGATTTCATTTTTGAGCAAGCACTTGTCATTTACTTTAAAGCACCGGTCTATATTTTGAACACATCATTGAATATTGCTCATATACTTATATGCTTGTTTACATCTTGGAATTGAGTCATATTTGATGAGTAATTCCTTCTAATCAATTTTCCTAGAAACCTCACATCTTTAACATAGTTTTTCTTTAGGGACCACCCCCCATAGCTAACCTAAGAGATAGATTAAATGGAGAGAGTCGAGATTAGTGTGACAGCCCCTTCTCTGAGTTCCTTGCCACCAACCACACCTTGTGGAGTTAAAGAATTCTCTCACTAACTAGTAGGTAGGTGAGCTATGAAGTGTAACATTTTTTGGTGCAGCCATACGGGGACAAGCTTTCTTGTACCTCGGAAATCGACTAACTTTTGGTTTTTGCATGTTGGATTTTAGAGTTAGATTCTTGTTCAAGTGGCGACTCTACTTATTTCATTTTCTACAAGGATTTCTGCTTGAAGCCTTCTTCTTGTAGAATTCTTGCTAATCTTGGGCATGAACCTCTCTCTGATATCCATTTGCTTTTTCAGAGTCAAGTGAGCATGACATTATGAATGATCTGTTCGCCCCTTGTGATTTTACTAACATTCCAGGCGAATTTTATTTGGGATGAAGCCATTGAGGCTATTGATGAGTTGCCTAGTTTTCTAGGTAACAATGCCATTACCACCGAAACTCATCTTAGGAATTTCCACCTTTGTGTGAGCAAATGGTGTCATGATATTAACCATGAGGACGTTAAAATGAAACTTTTCATCTTTTCATTAGATGGTGATGCTATGGATTGGTTCATAGACTTACCTGCTAATAGTTTTGATTCTCTAGAATCAATCATTGATGCCTTTGAAGAAAAATATGGAGATGAAAGAAAGATCAAAGCAAAAGTTGATGAGAATGATAAGGATATCATCAGGGAGTTGACTCGAATGATTAAGAATATGCAGCTCAACCACGCTCAACTCATTAAGACCATGGAGGTAAATCATGCACACGCATTAAAGGCCATGGAGGTCAATCATTCTAATCAGATGACCTCTATTCAAGACAGGTTGCTTGCCATGGAAGAAAAACAAGTGCAATTAATCAACACCATGGAAACAAATCATGCCAAGGAAATAAGTGTTATGAAGGCTAATCACATCACTTTTCAGAATAGGCTGGAGGAAATGGAAAGATTCCAGGTACAAAAATTTTAGCTTATATCAGATCATGAATGGGAAAAGAAAAAAAAAACGGATCATAAGCCTCCCAATCTATTGAATCGAGCTTCATCTTATTATGAGGAGGTCATTTATTCCATTGAAAAATGGCCAATTGAAGGTGACCTGGATAGAGAGGAAACTGAGGGGAATTAGGTTTATACTTGTGAGATTGATCCATTACCCATGTCAGAGCAGATGCAGAATGGAGAAAGGCAGGTCATAGAAGTCTTGGATACATCAAATTTTCCATCTGAGCATCTTCAAGATCGAGCAGACATGTCTACTTTGATCGCATCAACATCAACATCACAATCTGTTAAGAAGAAAAGAAAAAAGCCAAAAGGATATGGTAAATCTGATGACCATGTACAACACAGTTTTAGGACAGATCAAAGTCCTAAGATATTTAGAATTGGGCAGGGCACATCAGGAAAGCAGCCCATGGATCTACCTGAAAGTAGGCAGGTTCTCAACATGAACTTCATTGAGGACATTTGATGCCATGGGGCATCTTTTTGTATCATATTTCTAACTTTATCCCTTGTCATTTTTGGTTAAGTAGATTTATTTCTTCCACATGGGACAATTCTTGTCCCCCACTTAATTTCACTCGTCTCCAAATCAGAATTAAATGCTCAGATTAACATATGAGTTGGTGAAATATGTAGAAATAGTTAAAGCTAATACGCAGTGCATATTCAGTGCCTAGTTGACAGCTAAAAATAGATGTGTTGAATAGCAAGGGGTCGCCCACGAATTATATGGGAGTTAAACTCCCTTATCTCCACTCATGCTCACACCTAGCAACAAAAAAATGGCACGCCGAATTTTCACAAGGGGATACGCAGCAATTAGAGGCACCGACTTAAGGGAACACGCAAGCCACCATGTACTTCGACCCAGCCTCAAGAAAAGACAAGTGTATGTGACAGAAAGTTAAACACAGGTTTGGAGGAAGTTGTCTCCTCTCATCTCCACTTTTTTGCACACATGTACAATGTGGATTCTACAGGGTAATGCACTCAACCAGTTACCTGATACGTTGATCCGCCTTAGTCTAATACGCTGCCAGCATAAGGAATATGAACCAAATTTGTGCCAAATCTCTTCAACCTTGTGCCACTGACGCTGCCATTCAAGGAAGAATACACAGGTCCAATCAAAGTCTACACGCAGAGTTAATTTAGTTGACAGTTCAATTGGGATTTTCATGGCATATTTTCTCAAGCTTTGCCATTTCATTTCCATAACATGTGGCAAAACACAGATATACGTATAACAATTTTGGAATCTTCTACGCGGGGAAAATTGGGTTCATCTTGTAGTGATGGCATCACACAACAATTTGGTTGATATTTTCATAGAGTTTGCTGCCCATCGCTGCCACTTGGAGACTCAGCTTATCATTGGGACTGAAAATTATGTTTCACTTATGTGATAGATTGATCATTGTGATTTGCTCCCATTTTCCTATTTAACTAAGCCTTGGGCTCTCATTGTAAGGAAGAATTTGTAGAAATTTCTGTTCCCCACCCTGGTTTTCAGTTCTCCTTATTTCTCCCATAAAGTTAAATGGCCATTCCCATAACCATAGATTCAACAAGCTGGAAAAATAAATATTTTTTGAAAACACTAATTTTGGAATTTTCACAATGCTGAAATGCAGAAATAAAAACTCAAAAAAATAAATCAGCCACACACAAAATTTTGACACGCTGATTTTTGGTCAATGTGACCCTGGAAAAACCCCCTACAATTCTTAGGGAAAACTAGTTCGAAAGCTCCTTATTTCTGATAATTGCTTTTACAGTGAGAGAGAAATTACACAGCAAAAAATTACAACAACCTCATAAATGTACTTATCTCGAGAATCGTGCAAAACTCTGCCTCGATTTTCGTGCCAAATACAAACAGAAAATATTAGCAGAAAGTACAGCCTTAAATGCTGTACGCGCAACACCGAAAACAGTGCCGAAATAGCTGTATGGCCTCCTTCGAAATTCCGTGCAAAGGCCGCCTATTTCCATGTCAGACACACAGATGGACCTTGTTTTGCGTGCTGTTTGTTGCTGTACGGATTCCAGAAAACCAGCCTTCTCTCTTTGCTGTACAGATCTCGATTTTCGTAGCTCCTTGCTGATGTACGAACCTCAAAAAATGTGCTGCAGTAAATGTTGATTTTCCTCTCTCGAAATTCGTGCCCACTTGCCTTGAACTTCGTGCTCTGTCTTTGCTGTACGGATTTGCTGAATATAAGTGCTGCTACCCTCCTCCTCACTACTCAGAAATTCTCCCTTTCTTTCTCTTCTCCTCTCTCAATCTGCTCATGAAAGAATGAATGATCTTTTCTTTCCTTTTTCTCCTTTAACCTAACCCTAAGTGACTTTTGGGGAATCCCTAAATCCAATGGCTGAGATAGCTTTAGATTTAGGGCTGAGATTAAATGCTCATTTAAATCTTACTTTCTATTTTTTAATTCACCCCACTTTAATAAAGACCCACTTAGTCATTTATTTCCAAAGTCATTTTTTCTTTCTAATTTCACATCGACTTTATTAAAGTCACTTTAAAATCTGACTTTAGTAACTTTATCACTTAAAGTCACTTTTAAATTAGATTTGACTTTATAACTTTATAAGTCACTTTAGTAGAAAAATTAAATTCTTGGACACTTCTTTCCTAGGCCAAAGATCAAAGCCTTAGGGAACCACTTGTCCTCTGGTACCCAAATTTTAATCCTCCCTCTTACCGGGGAAAGTGTTCCTCACCACCCACATCTTGTCTTTGAAGTAGACATGCTTGGCTCGTGGTAAGGCTTTGGTGAATATGTCTGCTACCTGCTCATATGTGGGAATATACTCAAGCTTCACAACTCCCTTCTGAACATAGTCTCTAATGAAATGATATTTGATCCTGATATGCTTTGACCTGTCATGAAATGCTAGATTCTCCGTGAGTTTAATGCAACTCTGATTATCACAGTAAATCATTGAAGGTCTCAACGCTTGACCAAATAATTCAAACAACATTTTGCAAAACCATATGGCCTCACAACTAGCTAGACTGGCTTCCATGTACTCTGCTTCCGCTGAATTCAATGCTACTGATTGCTGCTTTTGGCTGAACCACGACACCACTGCCAAACCCAACCCAAAACAACACCTTGAAGTCCTCTTCCTATCAGAAGCACAACCTGCCCAATCAGAATCAGTGTAACTTGCCAATCTCACTCCATCTCCCTACCTATAATTCAGACCATACTCCACTGTTCCCTGCAAGTTGTTAGTGTCCCGTGATTTAGTAGATTGGTAGACCAAATGCACAAGGTAACATAAGACCAATCTTTGGAGTCCTATGACCTAGCCTTCCTGGACTCAGAGAGGGCTCTCTCTATTGTATGCAATGGATGTGAACTTTTTTCTTTTTAGGGTTTGATTTTAGGCTAGTTGTTAAGTGTAGGGTTTGTTGTTGGTTTGGTTGGGTAAGATAATCAAGTAGGATAGGTGGAGTGAGAGGTCATCAAATCATTGCGCTATGGAGTCTATGAAAGTCATGGATATTTCAACAATGAGTTAGAGTGCATCACAGGGCAAATCTAGTGTGGTCAATGGATCTTTAAGGTTATGTGTGAAGTGAAATGGACATTAAGTTGGTGAACAAGGTAGGGCAAAGGGCAGTGAAGTATCCTTTGTCATTTATCCATAAACAAGAAAGGTCTCAAATACTGATAAGCAAAAGATAATAATCATGAGATAGGGCAAACCATTAACTCAATGACAACACTTAAACAAATAAACATTCAAGATGAAAAATTCAGTGAAACAAAGAAAGCAAGAAAACTTATCTAACTTTAGTGATTTCACCTTCAAGGTTTGAAAACATATAAGATGACAAATAATTTTAATAAATGAAGAGGGAACTCTTAGACATCATCGATCAAGCTATAAAGAACTTTGAGGCAAACTTCTCAAGCATGGACAAAGCGCATGATCAAAACATGGTCTCTTTGGCTAAACCTAGCAAGTAACACATCAAAGAGAGATTCCACAAACAGAGTTTAAATAGCATCAAGTAAGCATGGCTAACCATAAAACATATTTGAAAACTACTGTCTTAAACCATTAATGAAACAAACAAGCTTAGGTGGGTCTAAGGAGCAGCTAAGAATTCCTTAAACTAACCCAGCAGGGGAAAACATAAAGACAATAGTAACAGGAAGGACTAAGGTGCCTCAAACAACATTTCTTAGCCTATACTTTTATGATCTACTGCAACATCGAAGGATGGACACAATGATAAACAAGAAAACATGAACAAATTAGAGACACATCACCATCAACCAAACTCAGGGATTCTGCAAGCAAGCTTTCATCACCATCAATCAAAGCAAATCATTCACAAGCTCCACAACACCAAATTGCTCTTCAGCCTCAAAAAACCATGTATTGCTCTCAAAACTCATCAAATGTCAGCATTAACAATGAATCCTCAATGCCCTTTTAACCAACAAGGAAGAGAAAACCTAATAGAGTCTCTAGAAGTCTATTGGCTAATCATAAATGTCACTATTTTCCTTGAGACCTTGCAACGCCCAAGGCACAAAATATCTAAAACAATTTTTTTTTTTGGGTATTTTTAGCAAAGAAATTGACATTTGAGCTCTGCCATGCCTCCTATAACTTGCCAAGCGTACATTGTTGTCTTTTCCTCTGCTAAGGGCGTAGCATTGTGTTTTAGGATGAATTTTCATGCCAAGGGCGTAGCATTGGAGCAGGAAAACTGGGTCAACTTGCAGCAATGTTTTGAAGGTCTTCCCAATGTCAGAAAAGGCTCCGTGAAGGCTCGTTGGAAAGCCCTTTGAGTCTACTTTCCAGATCTACCCTTGGTTCTCTGATTGGACCTCTGCAATCTGTTCAAAAAGCAAAAATGCCAAGACTGGTAAAAGCGCAGCACATGTTCTGAAAACTAGGCAGAAAGGTGAAAATTAGGGTGTTTTTGACCCTTTTGGAGGACTAAAACAACTCCAATTGACCTGAAACATTGTGAGCATGCCATACTCAAGCTGAGGATTCCAAAAATGTAAGCCTTTGCTCCTGAAGATGCTCTGAGAAAAAGCGTAGCACCATGGGTGCTACCCCTTTGGCCCTCAAAATTAGCAAAAAAAAAAACTTGTCAAAATTCTCCCAAATTTGGTGGATGTGTGCCTCATGGGTTTGAGAGACCTGTAGAGAAGCTTGTGCCAAAATTCCAAGTCTAGCTTGGTCTTCTCCTTCTTTTAGTGCTTGAATTTCAATGAGGGCTTCCTTCAGTTTGACACAAGCAAGTTTGTTTTTCATTGCATAATGCTTGGTCATCTTTTTCTGGAGAGCAAGGCCCCTTTTTATCTTCTTAAAATACTTGTGTTCATTCTTATAATAGTGAATGATATGCTGAGCCATCTCAAAATCTCTCTCCATCTCCCTAATTTGTGCATCTTTGCTTTGGAGCAGTATTCTAGTGGCCATCTCCTCATCTTCATTATCACTGTCTAGGTCAATAAATTGGGGCTTTTGTTTAGTTTGTCTGCTTCTCTTACCTCTCTCACCTTTCTCCATTTTTTGTTTGCCCTTGTCAAACTTTTGAGCTGAAGGTGGTGGCATGGTCCCTTGCCTCTTGGAGGTAGCAAACACTAGCCTTGATCCTCTTTGATATGTGAGAGGGAGAAACTCAAATTTGTCTACTAGAATGCTCTTACCATGACTGATCTCAAGACAACCTTTCTTTTCATCAATGATCTCTGCATTTATGTCTCCTGCATTGTGTTTTTGGCTACCCTCTTGAGAGTCACTTGCATTTTACTCCATGCTAGCATTATTTTCATGATCTTCACCACTGTCATCAACCTCTTGACTGCTTTTTTGGTTCATAGAGTCACTGCTGTCATCATTATTAGGGCTCTCAGTCATCATGTTTTCTTCTTCATCATCCTCCTTTGTGTTTGTAACATTATCATTGCCATCATCATTTTCTGTGTTGTCACTGTTAGAGGTGTCTTTGTCAATGTCTTCATTACTGTTTTGTGCATTTTCATCCTCATTTTCCTTAACCTCTTTACTGTCTTCTATAATGTCCTCATTGTTTTCATTTTCATCATTGTCATCCTCTTCCATATCTTCTGCATTGTCATTTTGTTCTAAATTGCCCTCTTCATCATTGTTTGCATCTGCCTCTTCATCATTATTTGTTTCTTCTTTATCCTCTTTATCATTGCTTTTCTCTTCATAATCTGCCTTTTCATTATCTGCTCCTTCATTTGTCTCTTCTTCCTCTTCACTATTTTGCTCACTGCCTTTGTCTTCATAATCTGCCTCTGTCTCTTGATCTTCATCATCATCCTCTTCATCATCATTTTCTTCTTCCTCATGACTGTCACTTTCTGCCTCATCATCATTCTCTACCTCATCATTTGTTTTTGTTTCTTCTTCCCTGTCCTTTGTTTCTTCCTCATCATCACCACTTTCTTCATTTTCATTTTCCTCTTCCTCATCATTTGTTTCTTCCTCTTGACTGTCATTTTCCTCTTTGTCACTGTTCTCTTCTTGTTCTTCATCATTCTCTTCTTGTTCTGATGCTTTAGGAGAAGGTGAGGGAGAGAAGTTTTATTGAGGAGAGGATTCATGTGGAGAGGATGAAGCATGGTCAGTGGGGGGTGATGGAGGAATGGAGGAAGGTGGATGAGATGACGAGGGTAAACTTTGCAGACGAAGAGGCTGTGGATTTGTGAAAACATCATGGGCGATGAACACTTCCCATGGGATACCATGTTGCTCTAATTGATGCAACACAATCATCTTGATAAGAGAATGGTGAAAAAGACTCTGCATTTGCTGTGAAGTAGGTCTCTTTTGCACAATGTATGACATCTTATCAATACTTCTATAAAGGTAATAGGGTAAATGTAGCAGCTTGGCCCTAGTGAAGTGCATAAGCAATCTTATATGGTCGGAATAAAGTCTAGAAAACCTCCCCTCGCATGTAAAATACTTCATGATGACTTTCATTAAGGGGGCATATCTCTCCAACAAATGGGAAAAGGGAAAAATAGTTTTGCAATCAGCTTGGTATCTTGGTTTCAAGAAAGGTTGAATGGCTCAGGTCCAAATTCACCTGCTTAAACAATTTTTCTCCCATACAAGGTATCCTAGTGGCCATAGCAATTGTATTGGTGGATAGCTCAAAATTTACCCCAGCTATATGCACTTGATGGTCATGGAGGTTGAGGATAAAAATTTTGGTCAACTCAGGGTGACTTTGAACTCTTTGTACTTTTTCACAGAAATCAAAACAACCCACCTCTTGGAAATATGCAACTGTTGTAGGGGAAGCTATCAACTCTTTGGTGTTGAAAGGTTCAAACCTGTTTACTCTTCCACCCTTTCTTTGTTGTCCCCTAGGTCTTTGGCCTCCCTTGCCACTGTCACTACTGCCTTCTCTAAACATTTTATCTTTTACTCTTGCCTTGGAATCAAAACCCTGAAACTGCTTGTGAAATGATATGAAGAGGGTGAGTAGGATGGTGAGGAGACAATAATGTCAAGGCTTGGCAGTGTGGAGGCTAATTTTGTCGATGGAGATATTGTTTTGGCAGATGAGTAGCTTCTTAGCAAAACAGTGTCAGTGTGCCTTCAGTATGTAGATGGATGGGTGCCCTTTAAACAATAGTGTTGGTAGTAGGGAGATTAGGTTTTCTCTTCCTTTAGGGTTTTTCTTTTCTTTACATTTCTCTATAATTTTACCTTTTAGATAGTATGAAAGGGTGGAAGGTATCTAAATACCTCTCATAAAAATCTTCATGAGGCTCCAAGCAGAGGATTTGAAGAGCTTTGAGGCGTTTGGAGGCTTGCACCGGCTTGAAAGGCTCCCTGGCTAAATGCGTAGCACAGGAGCGTAGTAGTTGGGCCTGTCGGGCGATCTTCGTGCAGTGTTGAACGGACAGGCGCGTAGCACCGACAGAGCTGCACGAGCTGTCGGGCTCCTCTGAACGTCCCTGTGCGTAGCAGTTTGGGCCTGTTGGGCCTTTGCACGCACTATCGGGTCCCTCTGAATGTCCCTGCGCGTACCGCTCGGGCAAAGCAGTTGGTCTTCTACACGGCTGTTGGGTCGCCCTGAGCAACAGAGTACAGGAGAGCAGCAGTTGAGTGGCTGCACGCTGTCGGGTTTGTGTTGCACGCTGCCTGTGCATAGCGCCTGGGCTAGTTGGGCATCCGCACGCTGGCGGGTTTGAACGTTGATAAACACGCAATGTCCTTTCTCAGGCGCGCAACGCTCTATACTTTCTGAAGAATGCACACACAGGCGCGTAGCGAGGTTTTCCAGGAGCGTAGCACCTGGTTCTTCCTGCCCGAAGTTTGCCAGAAATCCCTAAATCTCCCTTTGGAAACCTTTCATTCTCTTGTGCAAATGATAAATGAGCTTGAGTGACAATGAGATGCTTTTATACCTTTGGAACAGTAAATTAAAACTAGACACCCACTTTTGCTAATGTTTTGAGTTTCATCTTGTCACTCTATCACTGATATCCCTTTTTCTTTTGCAGGAGGTGACTTTAAAACAGAAAAATAATCTCTTCTCATCTCAACCTTTCCTCTTTGTTGTTCTTAGGTAACTGATATGATGGATTTTATTTCCTTGACCTGTTTGATGCTTTAACACTCTATTCTTACCCATTTTATCATAACAAAACCTTAAAACTTGCCCTCTCTGTCATTTGAAAACTAACACATCTCTTTAAACTCATTTTGTAAGGGTGAGATCTTTAAAACAATTTTTGAGGGACCTGCCTTTACCCTATCAGTGTCAAAATGTTTCTTGCCTACATTATGAAGTTTGGAACTCATGTCTTTACCCCCTTTGAGATCTTTGAGTGTGGGTGATCTTTAAAACATAGTTTCTTCCCCTCTTACTGATTTTCTAGAGGTATAATAGATCTGTGTTGCACAATCACCACAGTCTTTACAATCATGTTGTTGAAATTTGGTTACCGGAGGACAGGTGGTTCCCTAAGGCTTTGATCTTTGGCCTAGGGAAAAGTGTCCAAAAGAATTTAATATTTCTCCTAAAGTGACTTTATAAAGTTATAAAGTCAAATCTAATTTAAAAGTGACTTTAAGTGATTAAAGTTGCTAAAGTCTAATTTTAAAGTGACTTTAATAAAGTCAATGTGAAATTAGAAAGGAAAAGTGACTTTGGAAATAAATGACTAAGTGGGTCTTTATTAAAGTGGGGTGAATTAAAAAATAGAAAGTGAGATTTAAATGAGCATTTAATCTCAGCTCTAGATCTAAAGCTATCTCAGCCATTGGATTTAGGGATTCCCCAAAAGTCACTTAGGGTTAGGTTAAAGGAGGAAAATGAGGGAAAAGGTCATTTCATTCTTTCATGAGCAGATTGAGAGAGGAGGAGGAAGAGAGATGGAGAAATTTTTTTGGTTTGAGCTTGAGAAGGTGAAGGAGAGGCAGATTCAGCAGTCCGTACAACAGCAAGGGGCTGCAAGTTTTTCGAGGTAGCAAGAGGCTGCAAGTTTTTCGAGGTAGCAAGAGGCTGCACGAATTTCAAGGCAGCAAGGCCGTACAACAGCACAGATTTTGAGGCAACAGTGCATACAACAACTTGAGGCACATTTTTTGAGGAGAGGGACAACATAGAAATCGAGGCAAAGGTACAATAGCTAAAGGCACAGATTCCAAGGTGGCTGTGCATAGTTTTTGAGGCAGCTAGCATGGATTTCGAGGAGGTAGTTTGCTGTATTTTTTTTCGTACAGTCCGTACAGCCGTACAACTAAGTACTGGTCACGATTTCCAAGACTATCATTTGCTGTAATAAATTTCTGTTTTGAGTTTTTGTTGTTTTGGCACGTTTTCCAAGGCGGAGGCAAGCACGGAAAACAAGATAAGTCTGTACTTTGTTCGCTGGAAATTTCCCTGTACATTTCACTTTTTTGTAAAAGCATTTTCCAGAAATAAGAAGAAGCTTTCGAACTGACTTTCCCCAAGAGTTGTAGGGGGTTTTTCCACGGTCAGGTTGACCAAAAATCAGCGTGTCAAAATTCTGTGTGTGGTTGATTTATTTTTCTGAGTTTTTATTTCTGCATTTCAGCATTGTGAAATTTCCTGAATTAGTGTTTTCAGAAAATATTTATTTTTTTCAGCTTGTTGAATGTATGGCTCTGGAAATGAGCATTTAACTATATGGGAGAAATAAGGAGAAACTGAAAACTAGGGTTGGTTATCAAATTTCTACAAATGCTTTGTCATTATCTCCTTTTGAGACAGTGAAATATCGCTAACTTGGCAGACCTTGGAGGTCACCTTCAAGAGCCTATTTAAATTATCTCCCTGCTGTCATCATGGAGGTTTCATTTCTAGTTTTAATAAATCTTCAATTCATGCTTAGTGGTGCTGATGTACCTCCATCCTTGTGGTTTCTGCATTGGCTTCTTGGTTGACAATACTGTTTAGCCAATTAGTCCTAAAAACCTTGATTTTCTTTGAACTTAGGCATGCCTTTTCTTCTTTGTTGTGAATGTACTTTGTGATGATTTAGCCTCTTACCTTACTTCTTTTCTGCAGATAACCATCTCAATCATTCTTGCAGCAATGTTTAAGATGGGCAGTGGTCTTTTTGCAGAAGTTGTGCTTTGACCAAGGAGGCCTTCCTTGAAAGATTTTCTGATCCATTTGGACAATCATGTGTTGTCCTTCTTCCTCTTTGATTGCAGCCTCTTGGCACAGGAAAAGGAAAGGTTTAGAACACCAAAACAATCATAATGACTTGTGAAACCCTAGGTGACCTAGTGGGAGGCTTTTTGGATTTGGCCTTTGGCTGAAAACTTGACTTAGGGTTTTTAGGTGTAAAACAAAGCTGTTGACAAACCTTATGCATTGCAGACCTAAAAACGGATGACTTTGATTTATCTAAAGAGCCTAGAAAGGTAGCTTGAAACCACCAATGCTTGAGGCACTTGGTGAATAGGGGAAAAGGTTAGGCTACTTGGAAATCCAAGGTGGAAGTAGAAAGGTTAGATGAGTCAATACAGAGTTGTAAGGTCAGAGGTGGCAAAATATAGTGAAAATGAGTGGCATGAGCCCATGATGGGTCTTCTGGGAGTGATAGGCTGGCCATGATATGATAGGATAGTAAAATAGTGAAAAATTTCTCCTAAGGATGATGAAGGCAGTGAGATTTTTAGAACTCACAATAATTCATAAATTTTATTTCTAGAAATCTAAGATAAGCATTTAGTCATCTACAAAGGCAAAAATTACTGATAACTAACAGTGGCTCCACTTGGGGAGGGCAGTTCCTTTCCAGGGGGTGTCCAGAATTTTAGATCTCTGGTTTTGAGAAGACTAGTGCCTTATCCATTGGGCAGATTTTTACTTCTTTTCATTTGTTGTTGCTTCCTTGAAGTTGTGATTTCAATAATTTGAAAAACATGATTAACTCAAACTCACCTCTACCTCTTCTTCAACATAGTTTTTAAACTCTACTTCTTCTTCTTATCATTTTCTTCTTCAATCCTCAGATTCTGCAGCCCTACGTGGATATTGTATAAATGTCACTAGCATGATGAATAAAGCCAGGTAACAGGCCTAGGATGTTGGGACTCGATCAATAAGCGAGTTCACCTTGGAGTGTTTTTATTTCCTTGGTTAATTATTCCTTTTTTTTAGCGGCGAATAATTTTCTAGGTTTTTTCATTCATTGCATTACCAAAGCCGGGGTGATGGCTTGAAGGTTGATCCCCTAACGTGTAAAGCTCCTCCTTCAGAAAACAAATTGGCATACACAGAAATTTAATTTGCAGACAAGTTATTCAGAAACAGTGATGTCTTTCCATGAAATGTAAGGTTCCGTGCATAGAGAATTAATTGCAGAAAATTTTATACAGCAGTAATGTATGTAATGAAATCAGCAGTGAAATTTTGAATTTGAGAAACAATCAAATACGTAGGAGAAATACCTGGTACACAGTTGATGGTTTGATGGTTTTGATGATGGATCTCCTCCCGTGATGCAGATGTTAGATAGATAAACAGTTTATCGAAACAACCAAGTCCTCCCAGCCAATCCGAGAATAACCCCAGACCTAGAGGATGTCTCCTCTGCCCCCGTGCCCAGATATCCAAGAAGAACAGAGACTCCCAAAAGAGACTCCCAGCAGTTCAATCTCACAGTATTTCAGCAGAATTCCCTTCCTTCCTCCCCCAAAACTTCCATATTGCCTCCACTTAAATAAGTTCCATCCACCGCCTCCAACTCCCGAGGTCTTTTCCCCAATAATGGTGATATTATATGTATTTATGATGGTGTGATCTTTTCATTAATGTGGATTTAAATAATCTTCACCTACCGCCTCTTTCTTCTCGAGGTCTTATCCACCTAAATGTTGGTATTACATGTTCTTATGGTGATGTGATCCACATTAATGTGGGTACGAATATTTTTATGGAGGTGACTTATATGGTTGTCTTATGTATGGAGTATGTATCTTTACATTACTTCATGAATTAACTTTATTATGTCATTTTCCTTTATTAGTCCTTTTCACATAATTTTTACTTAGTTAAAATTTAATATTAATCCAAAATCTTAATATTAAATCCCTCACTTATGAGATTTTGATATTAGTAGGTGGGTGTACTAGTGCGATGTGGGCGGTATAGGCAGGTGTAGCTATCAAATGCCTATATCGTTCACATGCTAATATCGTTTTGGGTACAACTTGGGAATGGGTCATTACATACTTCCTCCCTTCAGAAAACTTCGTCCCGAAGTTTATGGCTTTATATACTCAGATCAATATTGTGTTTTCAGAGATTAGGGTGATTGTAGAATGCTTGAATTTTAAGATTGAGTTTACGTTTAAATAAGTATGTATCTGTAATTTAAGTGTTACTTTCCATCTTCATCGAATCTCCAAACTATTCTAAAATCATCCGATCCTTCCTAATCTCTTCCACTCCCATCCTATCCGTCCTCTATAGGAATATGCCATGGCATCAGTTTTACTGATCCATTCATAGACCTCAATGATATCAGCGTCGATTACGTCGACCTGACATGTTGGTAGGCATCCGGTAGTCATCATCACACGTCTAGGGGAGCGTGACTCGCACAGTTCTCCCATGACTCCAGGTATTGGAGGATAAATAGTGGGCAACACCTCCACTCCTCCCAATAGGACCAGGGTCAACACCCTATCGTGGGATCTCAGGGAGTCTCATCTTTCTTGGATATCTGTCATCACGTAGATTGTTTCGGTAATCTGTTTTTTTCTGTTTTCTGCAGCATGGTATTCACCGATACATAATCTGCAATGTAAACACTCGTACACATATTACAGCATATGCATCTATATTGCTCATAACCAATTGTTACCCATATAACACCCTTTACATATTCAAAATACTTTGATATCTATGATATTAATCCTAGAACTTATAAAAAGAAAATTTGTTTACATAGGCATCAATATGTCCCATAAAATTTCTTATTGCAGACACTGCTTCTGTTTAGTTCCCACATGTTCTATTTATGATGCATTGCTTTACCCCTGTCAATTTATATATCAATTTATTTCACTTTTCATATTCTTGCAAATGTTAATTTAAATGACATCTCGCATATCGGTGTCCACGCACCAGTAAATTCTAAACTAACAGCGTATATCTTGTATCAGTAAAGTGAAGTAGTATTCTAAACTTATGGGTATCCATGTACCAGCAAGGAAAAATAACGCATCTTTTCATAGTGTTTCAAAATGTCCAGTATCAAAATAGAGCAGTTATATACACATAAAAGTTTTCAGTTTCTCAAAATTTAGCATAAGTTGGGGTAATTCTGGCAAAAAGTCTCAGCATCCTCCCAAGTCGCTGATCCAGGACTATACTTGTCCCACTGGACTTTTACTTGGTCTATCCGGCGGTTCCTGAGCTGTCGAACCCTACGTTCCAGAATATGTAACGGTTCGACCGTTAGGATTCCCTCGTCCGATACCTGCAGTTCCTTCCATTGAAGGTCATGAGATTTATCAGCAATATAATGTCGTAAGGCAGATACATGAAATACATTATGAATTTTATGCAGGTGAGGTGGCAGTGCAAGACGATAAGCGACTGGTCCGACTTTTTCCAGGACTTCAAACGGTCCTATAAACCGGGGGGATAATTTTGTCCCCTTCCCAAACCGAATGGTACTCTTATTTGGTCTGATGCGAATGAAAACCTGATCTCCTACCACATAACTTCTATCTGTCCTGTGAGTGTCCGCATAACTCTTCTGTCTATCCTGAGCCTCTTTTAACCGTTGTCGAATCAGTTTTACCTGATCCTCCATCTCTTGAATCAAGTCTGGTCCGACGATTATTCGATCTTCTAACCTGTCCCAACTTAACGGCGTTCTGCAAGGTCTTCCGTATAATGCTTCAAATGGCGGCATCCCGATCGAACTATGGTAGCTATTGTTGTAAGCAAATTCCACCAAGGGTAAGTACTTTTCCCAACGTGACTGTTGGTCCATCACATACATCCTTAGCATATCCTCGAGCACTTGATTTACCCTTTCTGTCTGTCCATCGGTCTCAGGATGATAGGCAGTACTCAAATTTAACTGGGTTCCCAAGGCCGACTGCATACAGTTCCAGAACCTTGATGTGAATCGAGGATCTCGATCGGATATAATTTTCTTAGGTACTCCATGAAATCTGATGATTTCATTTATGAATACCCTAGCTACATCAACTACTTCATAAGTATCTCTTACTGGGATGAAATGGGCACTTTTTGTTAACCTATCCACTACAACCAGAATGGCATTATGCTTTTGTTGCGTAAGAGGCAGCCTAACGATAAAATCCATAGAAATTATCTCCCATTTGGTCATAGGGATGTCATGGGGTTGTAAGAGACCTGCTGGGTGGCGATGATCAGCTTTTACCTGCTGACATTCCAGGTATCTAGCAACAAATTTGACAATGTCGTTTTTCATGCCTGACCAGAAGAAGAGTCTCTTGGTGTCAGCATACATCTTCTTTACCCCAGGATGTGCACAATAAACAGCTCGGTGTGCTTCCTTCAAGATGGTGTTTCGGAGATCTCCACTGTCTGGTATATACATCCTTCCGTGAAATCGTAGAATTCCGTCCTCTTCTAAATCATACCCGTCGAACTTAGGTTCCGTCAAACGGTTGCTTTCGAGTCCCGACCTCAATTTTAAGTACCAACTATCTCTTACAAGATGTTCAAGCACTTGATTTCTCAAGTTCACCTTGATAGGTACGAGGGAGAATATTCGGGGTCTTCTACTCAAGGCATCAGCTACCACATTCTCCTTCCCTTTGATATATGAAATGGCAAAATCATATTCGCTTAGGAGTTCACTCCATCGTCTTTGTCTTGCATTCAAGTCTCTCTGGGTGAATAAATACTGCAAACTTTGGTGGTCACTTTTAAGCACAAAGTTTCTCCCCACCAAGTAATGTCTCCACATCTTTAAAGCTAAGACCACTGCGGCTAGCTCCAAATCATGCGTTGCATAAAGTTCTTCATGAGTTTTTAATTTTCTCGAAGCATATGCTATTACGCCTCCTTCCTGCATTAAAACTGCACCTAACCCTTGTTTAGATGCGTCAGTACACACAGTAAAATCTTTATCCATATCCGGTACCCGCAAAATCGGTGCACTAGTCAATAATCGTTTAAGTTCAGAAAAAGCTTTATCACACTCCTCAGTTCACTCATATTTAACACCCTTGCGCTGAAGGTTTGTGATGGGTTTTGCAATCTTGGAGAATCCTTCCACAAACCTTCGGTAGTAACCTGCTAAACCCATAAAACTACGCACTTCATGTGCATTCTTAGGGATCGGCCACTCCTTGATTGTATTTACCTTTTCAGGATCTACGGAGATTCCTTCGCCCGATATGATATGACCTAAGTAATGGATTTCTTTCTGGAAGAAAGCGCATTTGGATAATTTTCCATATAACTTGTGCTCTCTGAGACAAGATAACACTATCCGAAGATGCTCTTCGTGCTCTTTCTCATTCTTAGAGTAAATGAGAATATCGTCCAGGAAAACTTGTACAAATTTGTCAAGATATTTGCGGAGAACGCTATTCATAAGGTTCATGAAGACTGCAGGTGCATTGGTCAACCCAAATGGCACCACAATGAATTCATAATGCCCGAAACGAGTTCGGAATGCAGTTTTAGAAACATCACTCTCGCTTATCCTGAGTTGATGATAACCTGATCGCAGATCGATCTTTGAAAATACTGAAGCTCCCTTCATTTGATCAAAAAGGTCGTCAATGCGAGGCATTGGCTACCTATTCTTCACCGTGGCCCGGTTCAAATCTCGATAGTCCACACACAGTCGTAATGAACCATCCTTCTTCTTGACAAAGATTACAGGAGCACCCCATGGTGAAACACTGGGTCGAATGTGCCCTACATCTAACAGTTCTTTTAGCTGTATTTGCAACTCTTGAAGTTCCGGGGTAGTCATTCGGTAAGGAGTTTTAGATATAGGTTCCGTACCAGGTTTCAATTCAATGGTGAGGTCTAGCTCTCTCCTAGGAGGCAGTCCAGGTAGTTCCTTTGGAAAAACATCCGGAAATTCTGCTAGAATCGGATATTGATCTAAGGAAGGCCCTTTTTCTTTGCTCACCATTTGAATTGCATATACTTGACAACCCTTTCTCAAGCACCGCTTCATCTGCATGGCTGAGATGAAACGCAAGGATACCATTCTCTTAATACCTTGAATTTGGATGGTCTCACCCAGATCATTTACGCAAAGTATTGTTTTCCCGGAACAATCTACCCATGCTCGATGAGATTCTAACCAATCCATTCCTATCACCAGGTCGTAAGTACCTAGGGTCGTGACATAAACTTTTAGTTTGGTCCAACAGACTCCTAGATCAACTTTGCAATCTTCCACACATAATTCTACCGATTGAAGGTCTCCTGAAGCCATTTCTACCTGTCTAAAATCGTCTTGTTTGCAGGCTGCCAACCCACATTTGTTCAATGCAAAAGATGAAATAAAACTATCAGTAGCTCCAGTGTCAAATAAGATTTTGAGTTTTATTCCATTGATTGTACCTGAAGATTCCACTACCGTTGATTGATGTGCTGCTTGGTTGTTGTTGACGACAGCATGGATCCTGTGATTGCTTTGAGCATCTGATGACGGTTCTTTCCTTGTTCTCCGCGAGTTCTCTGGTTCTTTTCCGGCTTGCCGCGAGTACTCCGGACAATGCCGTCGAAAATGTGGCCCTCCACATCCCCAACAGTCCACTCGGGTTAGTCCTCTTTCGTTTGACTGAGAAACCCCCGACCAAGAACTCTGTCCCCTGGTGCTGCTTCCTCTCCCATTTCTTCCTCGATTACCAGTTCCCCGAGACCTCCACGCACTGTTGTTTAAAGACCCGGAAGCTATTGCGTTTATGGTCCTGGGAGCTGCTGCCCCCGCTCCTCTTGGGGTAAATCTGTTACCATAAGGAGGTGGTCTCAAGTTATTTCCTCGGAAGAAATTTCGGGGAGTCTTTCCTGTAAATGCCTGTGGTATAGATTCAGCTGGCCTGAAATCCCTTTTAATTCCCAAATGCTCTTCTGCATAACGAGCACATTCCACTGCTTCTGCCACGGTCGGTGGCTTCCACATTCTTACCATGGCTCTGATCCGAGGATTTAACCCAAATATGAAACGCTCGGCTTGGCATTCATCCGTGTCTAGATAAGGGACATACTTCACAAGTTCCATGAACTTTGTCTCGTATTCTTCCACGGTTTTACTCCCTTGGGTTAGAGTATGGAAGGCTCCTGCTTGCTGCTCTTGAAAGAAAGGCGGTAAGTATTTCGCACGGAATCGGTCCATAAACAATTCCCAAGGAACGGTATCCGATGTCAGATGCAGCTGTTTTTCCATATTCCCCCACCAAATCAGAGCATTCCCTCTGAGTTGGAATACAACGATCTTTGTTTTAGAAGTTGAAGAATATTCTCTTAATGCAAAGCATCGGATCATCCCTTCCAACCATGCTTCGGCATGCTCTCCACCTCGTCCCCCAGAGAATTCCGGGAGTTTAATCTTTTGCAGTTCCCGTGAGATATCTTCCCTGTGGGGTTTGTCATCAAAATCTTTCGGCCGTTCTGAGTGTCTTTCCTCTGACTGACGTCGCTCCTCCTTGTTCCTGGTCGACTGCGACCCTTTCAAGGTTTCCATAATGGCCTCTAATGAGCTCATTACAGTAGTAAGATCAGGCGGAGCAACAGGCGCTGAGGGCGATCTTGATGGTGGTGAAGGCGATGGTGAAGGTGGAGGTGGCGGCGTTGCATTCCGCTGGCGCTGCCGCCTTTGGTACGTGTTCAACATGGTAATTTTCCTGAAATGCATAATAAATTCATGAGGAGAGGATAAATTTTTAGACTGACAAAATATAATTCTCGCAAGAATAGAGCTGGCATACGGGTATAGTTCTTTTGCTATTTTACCTGCAGGCAGGTCTTACTGGTACCGAGGTCAAGGAGGGTGGCAACGCGACCTCCTTGTCCTATGCAGGGTAATGTATGCTTACTAATTCTAGAGTGGAATGCAATGTTTTCATAGATAAAAAGGTTGTTCTGAAAAATTCGTCTAAAAAGTTCAGTCCTAAATGCAGTTATAGAAGGGATTATTGACTTTCTGCTACTTATGACTAAAATTAATGTTTGAATATCAATTTTCTTCCCCTTGAAAAACAATTTATTTATTTATTTATTTTTTTCAAGAAATATAGTAGCTGTATTACTGTAGTCAATTTTTTTTTTCTTTTTCTTTTTGAATCCTTGAATGAGTCAAATTGGTTCAGTTCAATCAAATAATATGCATGGAATATGTAAATGCATGTACTGTAGCATCATTGAAGTTATAAAATGTCATTCTAGACCATGACCCTGGAAAACAGTAAAATTGTTGCTGATATGAATTCATACAAGCAGGATTTACAGCTTTGATGAATGTAGCGTTGTTTAATGATAGGCTCTATGTACTCTTTGTATCCCTCAGTCACAGCAGAATTGTTGAAAGGATCCTTCAAAGCTTCCCTGTAAAGATGTGTATATACATCACCATCATAGCGACCCAACACTGAACCCAAATAATGATCTGTATGATCAAAGGAATCAACCAATGCAATAGCATTTGGGCGCACATCAGATAAAAGACTTCTTAGTTGATGCCTTGCCAGATTTGCCTGCCTCTTGGTCATGTATCCAGTGACCAGAAATTCCTCAACATGTTCACAAACTAATGAGAGTCCATAAGTATTACAGAGAAGTTGTAGCTGCTTCTTCACATTCAAATCAGGAATTGCACCATGTAATTTATCAATGAACTTTGAGAGGACAATGAGTTGGCAATGCGCACGTGCAACACTAACCAAATCTACAGACAACTCCTCAAATCCTGGTTTGGCAATTTGGTCCGTAACGCGACCCGATTCTCTGCACGATATAATTATAATTGGCATAACCAATTTTATAGTTTATTCATGATTGGCACATGATAACTCGGTATTGGCCGTCAAACCATGAGTGGATATAAATAACAGAAACCCCCCAAGAGTTCACACGGAATTTAAACTATCATTATCACTGTGGCCCACATGGTAATTACACAGAATTTTCATTTGACTTACCCGAAATATTTTATAATTGCCATGTTTAATCGTTACCATCGCTATTGTTTATACAAACATCAATAACATAACCATGCTCGTTTATTAAATTTTGAATACATTTTTAAATTTTAATTCGTATATGAAAAAAAAAAGATTACGTGGACCGCCGGCTGGTGGAACCCCGACCAGGCTTCTAATCCCGTCCGGTCCAAAGGTGCACGTATAAGAAAGCCGGAATGGTTGATGAGTGCGGTGATGACTGAAATGTCCCGGGATTAAACCCCGCCCTCTGCTCTGTGCGTAATTTTTTTATTTTGCATGGCAGCCGAATCATGGTTTAAATTAAATCCAAATCTTATATATATATATATACATATTTTTAAACCGTTCCATATAAGGTTCTATGTAAGGTGTGAAACTTGAAAAAGAATCAGCGCTAAACGCCAAAACGAAACGATATATATTTGACCAATCGAAATATATATATAACATATATATATATATTTTTTTTAAACTTTACGATATATTTTCATATTTTTAGACAACACGTTTTGGTAAATGACAATGACACACAACACAACCGGATACGACACCTCTGGCAATTGTCGACGAGTCACGGTGTGCGGTGTTGGTGTCTCCAGTGATCAGCTATCGAGTTATTAACAGCTGTATGACCCATGAGGATTGCATTATTTTTCCCGAATGTACTCCTATCGGTCCCCCGCCCCTTTCCAAAATTGATAACTTCATTATAAATAACTGACGAGACTTGAATTTCAATCATAAATTTCGGTGTAAAATAGATAATTGAAGCCACAGCTCGCTCCAGAAATTTTAGCAATTGCAGAATGAATGAATCTGTTTTATTATGGATAAATTAAGGTCTTACGTACTGCTACTGATATTCCCTTGAGCATATCATTTCGCTGGTAATGACCCCTCACTTGCAGTGGACTCTTTTTATTTTATTTTATACATTTTACTAATTCATTACTCACTTTATTAAATCTCTGGCAACGAAGGCTGTCACTGTACTGTCTGAACGGGTTCTTTTCTTTTTTTCTTTTTTTTTTAATTATCGCTTCATGTTACTATTTGTAAGTGAAATAACTTTGACAATCCAACCTTAAATTAGATAAATAACTAAACTGTTTGCGAAATTGTAGAGCTTCCCTCTCACTGTAGGAGTACAGGGCAATTTTCCAGAACTGAGAGTAAACAGAAACGAAAATTGTAGTCAATAAGATTTAATTAACACAAACTATTTAGCAAACAGTGTTTGAGGTTAATGAACTCTGTTGCCCCTTTTTTTTTTTTTTGAATCTGACATAATAATTTCAGAAAGGATTTTCTAACAACGACTTTGCTTTACTCCCTTCTCTCAGAGAAATATGCTAAGATATTCCTGGTTCTGCATAAAATTGTATTCATTGGTTCTCTTTTTATCTTAGTCCTAAGATGTGTAACTAGTCTGACGTTTCCAGATGAAGGAAATATCAACTATAAATCAACAAATCAATCAAGGTACAGTTTTATTTAAAGACCACAAAATATCTTTATCTCAGACTGCCACTAAGATCTTCAATTATAAGGTCCACGGGTGCAAAATCCCTGAGAAAGTCACTACTCTTCTTGTACTAAAAGGGACAAGACGTATGTGCCTTAGTGTTTTTTTTTTTTTTTTAACAGATGTAAAAATTTGTTCAGTGTTGCAGCTCACACAGAAGCACGTAGATGAAGATGTTGCAAAGGTACTGGTTTTGGCAGAGGAGGCAGTTTCTTTGAAAGTCTAGGCTGCTCAGCGTTTAAGTGGTGCAGAGATTGCCCCTGAGAGAGCAGAAATATATAACGTGGCTGTAAAGCCTGCTGAAGGTCTGGTTTCCAATTGGAGGCTGGTCAGTACATACAAAAGACTCTGTTTATTGATGCAGGGGCTGCGGAGGGTAAAGGAAGATAACCTAAAGCATCGGCTGCTATAACATATACTTATCCATGCTATAGACTGGAATTTTACAGAAATTGCAGGGCTTATTAGGTCGAAAAGGGTTTGAAACTACCCTCTGATACCAAATGTAAAGCTCCTCCTTCAGAAAACAAATTGGCATACACAGAAATTTAATTTGCAGACAAGTTATTCAGAAACAGTGATGTCTTTCCATGAAATGTAAGGTTCCGTGCATAGAGAATTAATTGCAGAAAATTTTGTCTGACGATAATGTTTTTAATGAAATCAGCGGTGAAATTTTGAATTTTTCCAACAATCAAATACGTAAATACACGGTACAGATTGTTGGTTTGATGGTTTGATGGTTTTGATGATGGATCTCCTCCCGTGATGCAGATGTTAGATAGATAAACAGTTTATCGAAACAACCAAGTCCTCCCAGCCAATCCGAGAATAACCCCAGACCCAGAGGATGTCTCCTCTGCCCCCGTGCCCAGATATCCAAGAAGAACAGAGACTCCCAAAAGAGACTCCCAGCAGTTCAATCTCACAGTATTTCAGCAGAATTCCCTTCCTTCCTCCCCCAAAACTTCCATATTGCCTCCACTTAAATAAGTTCCATCCACCGCCTCCAACTCCCGAGGTCTTTTCCCCAATAATGGTGATATTATATGTATTTATGATGGTGTGATCTTTTCATTAATGTGGATTTAAATAATCTTCACCTACTGCCTCTTTCTTCTCGAGGTCTTATCCACCTAAATGTTGGTATTACATGTTCTTATGGTGATGTGATCCACATTAATGTGGGTACGAATATTTTTATGGAGGTGACTTATATGGTTGTCTTATGTATGGAGTATGTATCTTTACATTACTTCATGAATTAACTTTATTATGTCATTTTCCTTTATTAGTCCTTTTCACATAATTTTTACTTAGTTAAAATTTAATATTAATCCAAAATCTTAATATTAAATTCCTCACTTATGAAATTTCGATATTAGTAGGTGGATGTACTAGTGCGATGTGGGCGGTATAGGCAGGTGTAGCTATCAAATGCCTATATCGTTCACATGCTAATATCGTTTTGGGTACAACTTGGGGATGGGTCATTACATAACGCATCTTAGTGTCTAGATTCAATGTATATTACCATGCTAGGTTATCTTTGAAATTTCGCAGAATTTGACTAGGTCTAAGTAGGATTTTTTAATAATTAAATATTTCCTGCAAAACGAGAATTTTTAATTGATTTCTATGTAATGATGTAAATAAGTAGTCTTAAGAAATGTCTGGGGTGTGTGACTACTCGAAAATTATCTTCAGAGGCCCAACATTATTCTAGGACCCACTTTGAGGGTGAAAAACCGACTTATAGTCCCTCAAAAACCAATTTTCGTAATGTCAGTGGAAAAAATGAGAAAAAATGAGAAAAAATAAATAATTGGAAAATTTTAGAAAATTTTCCAAAGTCAAAAAATGTCAAATTTTGACATGGCAGATTCCATTGAAGGTCAAAGGTGATGTGGCAAGTATGTGGGGCCCACCACACAAGCCACAATGTAAGTCAAAAGGGTCCCGAATTATCAAAGGGGAAGTTGAAATCATTTTCAAAGTGTTTCACAGAATTGTTAAAGGATGAGTGGGGACAACACTGCCACATGGGACAGTTCTTGTCCCCCACTTAATTTCACTTGTCTCTGAATCAGAATTAAATGCTCAGATTAACATATGAGTTGGTGAAATACGTAGCAGCGAGTTAAAGCTAATACGCAGGCATATCTAGCATCTAGTTGACAATAAAAAATAGATGTGTTGAATAGCAAGGGGCTGCCACGAATTATATGGGAGATAAACTCCCCCTTATCTTCACTCATGCTCACACCTAGCAGCAAAAAAATGGCACACTGGAATTTTCACAAGGGAAGATGCAGCAATTAGAGGCAGTCAGCCTAAGGGAACACGCAAGCCACTACATTCAACGCAGCTCAAGAAAAGACAAGTGTATGTGACAGAAAGTTAAACACAGGTTTGGAGGAAGTTGTCTCCTCTCATCTCCACTTTTTTGCACACATGTACAACACAAATTCTACAAGATAATGCACTCAACCAGTTAACTGATACGCTGATCCTCCTTAGTCTAATACGCTGCCAGCATAAGGAATATGCACCAAATTTGTGCCACATCTCTTCAGCCTTGTGACACTTATGCTGCCATCCAAGGAAGAATACACAGACCCAGTCAAAGTCTACACGCATAGTTAATTACAAGCATGATTTAGTTAACAATTCGATTGGGATTTGCATGGCATATTTGCTCAAGCTTTGCCATTTCATTTCCATAACATGTGGCAAAACACAGAGATACATACATGAGTTTTGGAATCTTGTACGCAGGGAAAATTGGGTTCATCTTGTAGTGATGGCATCACACAACAGTTTGGTTGATATTTTCATAGAGTTTGCTGCCCATTGCTGCCACTTGGAGACTCAACTTATCACTGCGACTGAAAATTATGTCTCACTTATGTGATAGATTGATCATTGGGATTGGCTCCCATTTTCCTATTTAAATGAGCCTTGGGTTCTCATTGTAAGGTTGGATTTGGAAGCTTGTGCTTATTGTTATTATGTCGAAATTGTTATTGAGATGAATAAAGGAAAGTCTTTGGGGTTACTAGCTTTTCTTGTGGTGCATTATTTGGTTGATGAGGTATGCTTGTTTCATTTGATGTTGTTATTCATTTAATTTACATTGTAATCTAGTTGGTTTTTTTGCATTTGCCTAAAGGCACTATTGTCTAGGGAGGGGAGATTTGTAGCTATCTCAGATCTCCTTTGGACTTGGTATATTTTGTGCTTTTGTTGTAGCTTGTTATTTTTGATTGAATGACAATCTCAACGTGGCCTCTATATGTCAAGTTTCTTTTGCACTAACAATTGGTTTGCAGAGATTTGTGTGTTCAAAGGACTGGTTGCCAAGTCTATTGGAGTGTGAAGACTTCTTTGGTTGGAATAAGTCACCTCCAAGGATATCAAAGATCCCACAAGTTGTTCAAGCCAACAATTTCATAAGACATCAAGGGGTCTATCTAAAAGCGGGTTTCATGAGCCCTTTGTTTCTTTTCCATCTCTAAAAAGTAATATATTTTATTATCTCATTTGTGCACATATTGATTTTATCTAGCATTTGAGGCTAGGTTGTTGGATTTAAATCCTAACTCTCAGTCCCTAAATCAACTCTTTCAAGCTGATCTTAGTGAGGAGATTTGTAATATGAAGTGTATTTTATAATTGCATTGAGTTTCTAACTTTTTCCTTCTCATGCATGTGATTTCCTCTCACATATTTTAGCACTATCTCTTTTGCATGCTAGCTCTTTTGCTTGCTTTCCTATAGGTTTTCTTGGAGGCAATCCAAGTTTGAAGAAATGGAGCTAAAGCATAAGCTAAGGAACACTTTTCCATTTGGAACATCACGTCCAAGTTCCTCCTTATCACTTCACCTCTTCTTCTAATGCCTCATTCTTTTGAGGAATTGTAACCAACATTCACCTCAAGGCTTCAAGGTTTTACTTTGTAAAATCTCACAAATAAATCTTTAAACTCTTACACTTGTAACTTTGGGAAAGAGTAAGTTTAAAGCGCATATTGTAAGCTCTTCCCAAGCCCCTCATTTCTATAAGAGGGCCTCACTTTCAATAATAAAGAGCTGAATTTTCTTGAGGGAACTTGGGAAGTTTTTCCTATGGTATCTCACCTACTCATTGAGAGGGAGGAAATTTTCTTGAGTGGTTAACTTTCTTTTGTCTAGTTTTTAATTTGTTCAACTAATTTACTTGCATTCATCATTTCGTTTCCTAATCTAATCTAGTTGCATGAGAATAACTCATATTTTCATTTCATTAATTTCTTAGATCACATGGTCCTTTAATTTCCTAATTTGCAATCTCATTTGCCATCACTTATTTGTGTTTTGTGATCTATTTCTCTTTTGGTTAAGTTTCACAATATACTACAAGTAAAGAAGCATACCACTTTCAATTGATGGCAACTTGAGTTATTGTTCAAACTGTGAAGCATATTTAATTGAAGCATCTCCATCTTTACATAGCACTTGCAAACTCACTTTCATATCATTTAGGCATTTCTATTTGCATACTAAATTAGACTTGCATCTCTAAAAATTAACCTTCAACTTAAGTTGGTTGTATAGACATTAGGGACCCTCCACCCTTATTGACTCCTCACTGTGAGACCCGGATTTTGGGCGAGGGTGAGGTCTGGGGATAAGAGTTAAATTGAAAATTGTTTTAGAACTTTATTAATAAAATAAACCAAGACCACCTTCACATCACAACTTTTCTCGCAAGTGGTGACTCCACTTATTTAATTTTCTACACGTATTTCTGCTTGAAGCCTTCTTCTTGTAGAATTCTTGCTAATCTTGGACAGGAACCTCTCTCTGATATCCATTTGCTCTTTCAAGGTCAAGTGAGCATGGCATTATGAATGATCTGTGCGCCCCTTGTGTTTTTACTAACATTCCAGGATATCCAAATTTTATTCTGGATGAAGCCATTGAGGCTGTTGATGAGTTGCCTAGTTTTCTAGCTAACAATGCCATTACCACCGAAACTCACCTTAGAAATTTCCACCTTTGTGTGAGCAAATGGTGTCATGAGATTAACCATGAGGACGTTAAAATGAAACTTTTCATCTTTTCATTAGATGGCGATGCTATGGATTGGTTCATAGACTTACCTGCTAACAGTTTTGATTCTCTAGAATCAATCATTGATGCCTTTTTGAAGAAAAATATGGAGATGAAAGAAAGATCAAAGCGAAAGCTGATGAGAATGATAAGGATCTCATCAAGGAGTTGATTCAAATGATTATGGATATGCAACTCAACCAAGATTAACTCATTAAGACCATGGAGGTAAATCATGCACATGCATTAAAGGCTATGGAGGTTAATTATTCTAATCAGATGACCTCTATTCAAAACAGGTTGTTCGGCATTGAAGAAAAAAAAGTGCAATTAATCAACACCATGGAAACAAATCATGCCAAGGAAATAAGTGTTATGAAGGCTAATGACATCACTTTTTAGAATACGCTGGAGGAAATGGAAAGATTACAGGTACAAAATTTGAGCTTATATCAGATCATGAATGGGAAAAGAACAAAAAAACAGATCATAAACCTCCCAATCTATTGAATCGAGCTTCATCTTATTATGACGAGGTCATATTCCATTGAAAAATGGGCAATTGAAGGTGACCTAGATAGAGAGGAAACTGAGGGGAATCAGGTTTATACTTATGAGATTGATCCATCACCCATGTCAGAGCAGATGCAGAATGGAGAAAGGCAGGTCATAGAAGTCTTGGATACTTCTAATTTTCCATCTGAGCATCTTCAAGATCGGGCAGACATGTCTACTTTGATCGCATCAACATCAACATCACAATCTGTTAAGAAGAAAAGAAAAAAGCAGAAAGGATATGGTAAATCTGATGACCATGTACAACACAGTGTTGGGACGGATCAAAGTCCTAAGATATTTAGAATTGGGCAGGGCACGTCAGGAAAGCAGCGCATGGATCTGCCTGAAAGTGGGCAGGTTCTCAACTGTAATATTCCCAATTAGCGATAGCTAATTGGAAATATTAATTTTGACCATTTTTGCTTTATTATAGTCGGAGCACGAATAAAGTGAGTAAAATATTAATTAACTCACCTAGGATAAAATGCTTTCCTAAAGTCCACATCAAAATTAAGAGAGTAGGGCCTAGTGGCCAAGTGGACAGTGCAGGAGAGGGACGCAGACCACATGGGCAGCGTGGGGCCTACTTCACGCAGATGAGGGAGACAGCGTGGGGCAAGGAGCACATGGAGGTGGTGGGGCCTAGAGAGAGAGAGGCCCAACATTATAAAAGGGAGGAGAGCCCCCTCATTTGGTCATTCATGTTTATGCATATTGAGCTAGTCATTTCGACTTGGAGCACGCTGGCTGTTTAGCTTGTCTGCAGTACTGTTCAGTACATTGGGTGTCTCCGTTTGGAGATCCCACCCTCAGCCCCGGGAGACTTCGAGTGCTTGCTCGGGTGAGGTATTTCCATCAGCATTTTGCAGGAGGATTAAGGTTTGCATTCGTGGAGGAGCAGAGCATTCAGAGACTGCGCAGTCTTGAGAGGGAGGACGCAATCCATTTTGGGGGAGCTCCGATTTGGCATCATTTTGGAGGATTCGGGCCAGAGTATTGAGCAAGGGGCTAGCCCTTGCCTATTGGAGGCATTTGGCAGAGTGGGAGGCCATATTTTGGAGGATTGCATTCAGTATCAGCGTGGCCCTTAGGAGGATAGCGTAGATCCTCAAGGAAGGCATTTTCGGGGGTTGACCATTTCAGAAACGCTCTCTGAGCTTTTCTGGGTATTGTGAGTAGAGACCGATTCCAGAGTTTCAGCTTTTTCTGAGTAGGGGAGCAGCCCCGAATACTCATTTTGTTCTAGCAGTAGCAGCAGCACGACAATATTCTAGCAGCTTTGACGCAGAGCAGAGAGCAGCCATTTCCATAGATATTCTGAGAGTATTCCTACACTTGCCTGGTGCAATTCGAGGTGCCATCACTCTGATCACCTCTTGTATTCATTTCTATTTCTCAGTATAATAAAATGGCTTAGCATTCTCTCTATTTCATGTGTATCTGCTTCATGATCTATTTCTAGCATTTTGTATCTTGTTGTATGCTTTGTCTATTTCCCTTTCGAGATATTACAGTGGTATCAGAGCTCATAGACCTGGCTTAGCCCGTGGAGCAAGTTGTCTATGACATCGGGAGAGAAGCCGTATATTTGCTACAGGGGTAGGAAGTACCGTGACAGAGAACGTAGGTTGCAAATCACCTACGGAGAGGGTGGCTGCGTTCCAATAGTGGACGCAGAACAGGAGGAACCAATGGCAGATGATAGTGATGCAAAGAAGTTTGGGGAAACGCTCCTCAAGTCAGTACAGGATCTGTCGAGGCAGATTGAGGTGATGGGACAGAGATTCACTGCTGTAGAGGCTAGACAGCGTGAAACCCCAAGGGGTTTCCAGATTGGTGAGGGATCAGGCATATCCCACCATTTGTAGGAGCACGATGCCACTTAGCACATGGCATCACATGCACCCACACGTTCCACCATGCCCACTTTTTTGGCTGCCGACACAGGGGCAGGAGCACAGCAGGAGCCGGAGCCCGGCCACATGGGTGATTACTTTGCTGAGTATCAGGCATATGGGCAGGAGTTCAGGGAAGCCCTTTCATTTCGGGATTTTGTCCAGCTCCAGCGGGACAGCAGACCCTGCAACCATCACAGGGGACACCGACATTACCACGAGGGAGACACTCAACATACGGTGAGCAGGTTCCATTTGCCTATGTTTGATGGCTCATCAAACAGTTCGACAAAGGCTTGGGTGGAGAAGCTGGACATCTACTTCCAGCTCAACCAGATGGCGGAGACGGAGGCCATCAAGGTGGCAGCGCTGCATCTGGATGGTGAGGCCCAGGATTGGTGGTTCCACGGGATGATTACACTCGGGCATTCGACAGTGACCACATATGCTGAGTTCATCCGGAGGTTGATAGAGAGGTTTGATCGGAGGGATCTGGAGGAGCACTTTGTTGAACTGACGAGGCTCAAACAGACCGGGAGTCCGGATACATATATCTCAGATTTCCTGAGACTTTCAGTGATGGTGCCAGATCTATTTGCGACACGAATGATTTACATGTTCATTGAGGGGTTAGCAGAGCCGCTTCGGGGATTGGTCAGATCCACTAGACTAACCACACTCCATGATGCAGTTGGCAGGACCCGGGACTTGCAGGATGCTTTACCCAGGACCAGGACACCATATCCCCAGAGACAGGCTTTCTAGCCTAAGGGGAAGGATGTGAGGATTTTGCCTCCAAAGGGGAATCAGGGTAGGGGACAGTTGGATGATGATGCCAGGAGGGAGTTGAAGAAGAAGAGGCCGTGTTTCACTTGTCAGGAGTCGTGGGCACCAGGACACAGATGTGCTGCTGGCAAAACACACTTTATTGAGGTCTTCATCGAGAGCAACGGGGAAGAGGATGAGTATGATGACGTGGAGGCAGGGGGTAGCCATGCAGCGCAGGACCATTTGCCACTTCCACCACCAGGAGCAGGAGGTGCAGCCTTTGCACCTACCGGGGGGACCCTTGTAGCATTGCGAGGAGTACCCAAGTATCTGACGCTGCGTGTCCGAGGGACGGTATAGGGGCAGCTAGTATCAGTGCTGGTGGACAGTGGGGCAACCCACAACTTCATCGATGCATAGATGATAGAGTGAAGAGGCATACCGACAGAGAGCTTCGATGGGTTTTCAGTATTGGTCCCAGGAGATCAGACTATGCAGTGTGCCAAATATGTTCTAGAGCTAGCAGTGACGATGGGCACCTACACAGTGATTGACCACTTTTTCATGGTTAACATACCGGATACTAATGTGGTATTGGGTGTACAGTGGCTGATCACTCTAGGGAAGGTCACCACAGATTGGGAGGCTTTGGAGATGTAGTGGGATGATAAGAAGACCGGGAAGCATGAGAAGATACGGGGCATGCACACTTACCCACCCCAGACCGTTTCAACTCACCGGATGGAGGCAGACTTCCGAAAGGGAGACATAGAGTGGGTAGTAGAGTTGCGTGCATCAGAGGTAGGGACCACTGGGCAGACAGTGCATCCAGAGATACAGACCATCCTTGACAGGTATGCCACGGTGTTTGGGGAGATACCGCCAGGTTAGCCACCGGATCGGGGATTTGAGCATACGATTGAGCTAGAGCAGGGCATTCAGGCCGTCATTACCACACCCTCTAGGCACCCCAAGGCCTATCGGGACGAGATTAAGCGGGCTATCCGCGAGCTGTTAGCCCTTGGACACATTCGGCCTAGTACTAGTCCTTTTGCTTCTTCGGTAGTGTTGGTGAAGAAGAAGGACGACACATTGCAGATGTGCATTGACTACAGGGCCCTGAACAAAAAGATCATGAAGAACAGGTACCCTATACCACGGATTGACGAGCTGATGGATGAGTTGAGAGGGGCACAGTTCTTCTCAAAGATTGATTTGAGATCTGGGTACCACCAGATTCGCGTGAGGGAACAGGACATTCCCAATACCACTTTCAGGTTCCATTATGGCCACTTTGAGTTCTTGGTGATGCCCTTCGGGCTAACCAACGCATCGGCCACCTTCGAGTCGTGCACGAACCACATCTTCTGCAGTCACCTGAGGAAGTTTGTGCTGGTCTTCTTTGATGATATATTGATATATAGCAAGACATGGGAGGAGCATTTGCAACACATAGAGGCAGTGTTGCGTATTTTGGAGGAGCAACAATTTTATGCTAAGCTCCCCAAGTGCGAGTTTGGGTTGACGGAGATGCTATACTTGGGACACATTATAGGGGTGGATGGAGTGAGAGTCCCCGAGGAGAAGATCAGGACCATCAGGGATTGGCCAGCGCCGAGGAACGTGACGAAACTTTGGGGGTTTGTGGGTATCTGCACCTACTACAGGAAGTTCGTCAAGAGTTTCTCTCATCTTGCTGCATCCCTTACAGATCTAACGAAGAAGGGGGCATTCAGTTGGACAGATATAGCGCAACGATCCTTTGACAGGCTCAAGGAGGTGATGAGCAACTGTCTAGTGCTTGCATTGCCAGATTTCACGCAACCATTCGTTCTGGAGTGTGATGCATCAGGAGAGGGGATCAGTGCAGTGTTGATGCAGAGAGGTCACCCTATAGCTTTTGAGAGCCGGAAGCTCCTTCCACATGAGCAGTTGTATGCCATATATGACAAGGAGATGCTGGCCATCATGCATGCATTGGCCAAATTTCAGCAGTACCTGGTAGGTAACAGGCTCAGGGTGAGGACTGACCACAACAACCTCAGGTTCTTCTTAGAGCAGAAGCACCTATAGGAGAGGCAGCAGAAGTGGGTCAGCAAGATCCAGGCCTACGACTTTGACATCGAGTATGTCAAAGGGAAGAACAACATGGTGGCTGATGCACTTTCACGCAGGCCAGCCACATTGTCTCTGATGAGTTTGGACGCAGATTGGAGGGCCTGACTATTGGTGGAGTACTCCAAGGACATGTTTGCTTGTGAGATTCTGGATGGTCAGGTGACAAATGATAGGTACAGGGTGATGGATGATATCATCTATTACAGGGACAGGATCTTCTTGATTGAGGGCTCTCAGCTCAAGAAGAAGATATTGCAGGCTTCTCACAATTCACCATTGTCTGGCCATCAGGGGTTTACCAAAACCTACAGGGCCATCAGGGAGAGGTTCTCATGGAAGGGCCTCAAGGAGGACGTACTCCAGCATGTCAGGGAGTGCGAGATTTGTCAGCGCAACAAGGGGGAGATGAACCATCCAACGGGTTTGTTGCAGCCTCTTCCCATTCGAGAGGGGAGGTAGGAGAGTATTTCGATGGACTTCATCACAGGATTGCCCATGGTGCAGGGCAATGACTGTATATTCGTCGTTGTTGATCGACTGACGAAATATGCACATTTGTTTGCCATATCCGCACGTTATACAGCAGCATAGGTGACAGAGCTGTTCTTCAGGGATATCTTCAGATTACATGGTCTTCCCAAGACCATTGTCAGTGACAGGGACAATCGCTTCATGGGTGGATTTTGGCAGGAGCTTTTCTGGCTGGTGGGAACAGAGTTGACACCAAGCACCAACTACCATCCACAGACAGATGGGCAGACCGAGATAGTTAACAAGTGGCTGGAGGGCTACTTGCGTAACTATGTCAGTGGGCAGCAGAGAGCATGGCTGAAGTGGCTGCACCTAGGAGAGTACTGCTACAACAACACACATCACATGTCTATTGGTATGTCTCTGTCTTATGCATTATATGGTTATCATGCTTTATCTTTTGTTGATGTGATGTTTGGTGCCAGCAAGGCTCCGAGAGCCAGGGATTGGATCCAAGAGAGTCAGGATATCCTCCGAGCTTTCAAGGATAACATGGCTACAGCACAAAACTAGCAGAAGCTGTATGCCGACAGGGGTCGGTTGGAGCGACAGTTTGAGGTAGGGGACTTGGTCTACCTACACTTGCAGCCATACCGACAGTCAACTCTAATGCAGAAGGGAGCTGAGAAGCTCAAGCCCCATTTTTATGGGCCTTACAGGGTGATACGCAGGGTTGGATAGGTTGCTTATGAGTTGGAGCTGCCCCAAGGCAGCAAGATTCGTAACATCTTTCACGTATCGTGCTTGAAGAAGGCATTGGGACAGCAGGTGACAGTGACAGAGGAGCTTCCGCCTACGGATGATGAGGGGCATTTGGTGCTACAGCTGGAGGCCATTATTGATATCAGGGAGAGGCAGTTGCGGAACAGGACAGTCCGGGAATTCTTAGTGAGGTGGAAGAATTTGCCGAATGAGGATGCCACTTGGGAGAGTGAGAAGATCTTGCAGCATCCATCACTACAGTTGCTTGGGGTCAAGCAACATTTTGCCGAGGGAGACTGTAATATTCCCAATTAGCGATAGCTAATTGGAAATGTTAATTTTGACCAATTTTGCTTTATTATAGTCGAGCACGAATAAAGTGAGTAAAATATTAATTCACTTAGGATAAAACGCTTTCCTAAAGTCCACATCAAAATTAAGAGAGGGGGGCCTAGTGGCCAAGTGGACAGCGCAAGAGAGGGACGCAGACCACATGGGCAGTGTGGGGCCTACTTCACGCAGATGAGGGAGACAGCGTGGGCCAAGGAGCACGTGGAGGTGGTGGGGCCTAGAGAGAGAGAGGCCCAACGTTATAAAAGGGAGAGCCCCCTCATTTGGTCATTCATGTTTATGCATATTGAGCTAGTCATTTCGACTTGGAGCATGCTGGCTGTTTAGCTTGTCTGCAGTACTGTTCAGTACTGCAGGTGTCTCCGTTCGGAGATCCCACCCTCAGCCCCGGGAGACTTTGAGTGCTTGCTCGGGTGAGGTATTTCCATCAGCATTTTGTAGGAGGATCGAGGTTTGCATTCATGGAGGAGCAGAGCATTCAGAGACTGCGCAGTCTTGAGAGGGAGGACGCAGTCCATTTTGGGGGAGCTCCGGTTTGACATCATTTTGGAGTATTTGGGCCAGAGTATTGAGCAAGGGGCTAGCCCTTGCCTATTGGAGGCATTTGGCAGAGTGGGAGGCCATATTTTGGAGGATTGCATTCAGTATCAACGTGGCCCTTGGGAGGATAGCGTAGATCCTCAAGGGAGGCATTTTCAGGGGTCAACCATTTCAGAAACGCTCTCTGGGCTTTTCTGGGTATTGTGAGTAGAGACCAATTCTAGAGTTTCAGCTTTTTCTGAGTAGGGGAGCAGCCCCAAATACTCATTTTGTTCCAGCAGTAGCAGCAGCACGACATTATTCCAGCAGCTTGGACGCAGAGCAGAGAGTAGCCATTTCCATAGATATTCTGAGAGTATTCCTACACTTGCCTGGTGCAAGTTGAGGTGCCATCACTCTGATTACCTCTTGTACTCATTTCTATTTCTTAGTATAATAAAATGGCTTAGCATTCTCTCTATTTCATGTGTATCTGCTTCATGATTTGTTTCTAGCATTTTGTATCTTGTTGTATGCTTTGTCTATTTCCCTTTCGGGATATTACATCAACATGAATTTCATTTAGGACATTTGATGCCATGGGGCATTTTTTGTATCATATTTCTAACCTTATCCCTTGTCATTTTTGGTTAAGTAGATTTATTTCTTGACTAAATTATGCTCTTAATAAAATTTCCATTTCTATACTTGATTTTATTCGACGATATTTTGAATGGATACTGCTAATATATATCTTTGGTTGGTGGATGCAGATTCTAGGTTCTTGCACACTATCACTTCATATCTAGCATGCATCCCCATATGGAGCCAAATGTTGATCACTGGAGTGGCACCTGATGATTATGTGAAGACTCTATGCCCAAGGATGAACTAGAGGAAACTTGTGCCATCGGAAATCATCAGATATGATCAGTTCAACAGAGTTTTTAAACTCTACTTCTTCTTATCATTTTCTTCTTCAGTCCTCAGATTTTGCAGCCCTACGAGGATATTGTATAAATATCACTAGCATGATGAATAAAGCCATATAACAGGCCTAGGATGTTGGGACTCTATCAACAAGCGAGTACACCTTGGAGTGTTTTTTTTACTTGGTTAATTATTCCTTCTTTTTAGCGGCGAATAAATTTCTAGGTTTTTTCACTCATTGCATTACTCCAAAGCCGGGGTGACGGCTTGAAGGTTGAGCCCGTAACGCATCTTACTATCTAGAGTCAATGTATATTACCATGCTAGGTCATTTATGAAATTTTGCGGAATTTGACTAGGTCTAAGTAGGAATTTTTATTAATTAAAAATTTCTCGTTAAACAGGAATTTTTAATTAATTTCTATGCAATGATGTAAATAAGTGGTCTTAGGAAAGTTTGGGGTGTGTGACTACTCGAAAATCATCCTCAGAGGCCCAACATTATTCTAGGACCCACTTTGAGGGTCGAAAACCGACTTATATTCCCTCAAAAACCAATTTTCCTAATGTTAGTGGAAAAATGAGAAAAAAATGAATAATTGGAAAATTTTAGAAAATTTTCCAAAGTCAAAATAAGTCAGATTTTGACATGGAAGATTCCAGTGAAGGTCAAAGGTGATGTGGCAACTATGTGGGGCCCATCACACAAGCCACAACGTAAGTCAAAAGGGTCCCGAATTATCAAAGGGGAAGTCGAAATCATTCTCAACGGAATTGTTAAAGGATGAGTTGGGACAAGACTGCCACATGGGACAGTTCTTGTCCCCCACTTAATTTCACTTGTCTTCGAATCAGAATTAAATGCTCAGATTAACATATGAGTTGGTGAAATACGTAGCAACAAGTTAAAGCTAATACAAAGGCATATCTAGTAGCTAGTTGATAGTTAAAAATAGATGTGTTGAATAACAAGGGTTTGCCACGAATTATATGGGAGTTAAACTCCCCCTTATCTCCACTCATGCTCACACCTAGCAGCAAAAAAATGGCACGCTGGAATTTTCACTAGGGAATACACAACAATTAGAGGCAGTTAGCGTAGGGGACACACAAGCCACTACATTCAACGCAGCTCAAGAAAAGACAAGTGTATGTGACAAAAAGTTAAAACACAGGTTTGGAGGAAGTTGTCTCCTCTCATCTCGACTTTTTTGCACACATGTACAACGTAGATTCTACAGGATAATGCACTCAACCAGTTAACTGATACGCTGATCCTCCTTAGTCTAATACGCTGCCAGCATAAGGAATATGCACCAAATTTGTGCCACATCTCTTCGGCCTTGTGCCACTTACGCTGCCATCCAAGGAAGAATATGCAATTCCAATCAAAGTCTACACGCAGAGTTAATTACAAGCAAGATTTAGTTGACAGTTCGATTGGGATTTGCATGGCATATTTGCTCAAGCTTTGCCATTTCATTTCCATAACATGTGGAAAAACACAGAGATATGTACATCAGTTTTGGAATCTTGTACGCAAGGAAAATTGGGTTCATCTTGTAGTGATGGCATCACACAACAGTTTGGTTGATATTTTCATAGATTTTGCTACCCATTGCTGCCACTTGGAGACTCAGCGTATCACTGGGACTGAAAATTATGTGTCACTTATGTGATAGATTGATCATTGGGATTGGCTCCCATTTTCCTATTTAAATGAGCCTTGGGCTCTCATTGTAAGGATGGATTTGGAAGCTTGTGCTTATTGTTACTATGTCGAAATTGTTATTGAGATGAATAAAGGAAAATCTTTGGGGTTACTAGCTTCTCTTGTGGTGCATTCTTTGGTTGATGAGGTATACTTGTTTCATTTGATGTTGTTATTCATTTAATTTACATTGCAATCTAGTTGGTTTTGTTGCATTTGCCTGAAGGCACTATTGTCTAGGGAGGGGAGATTTGTAGCTATCTTAGATCTCCTTTGGACTTGGTATATTTTGTGCTCTTGTTGTAGCTTGTGATTTTCAGTTGAATGACAAGCTCAACGTGGCCTCTATATGCCAAGTTTCTTATGCACTAACTATTGGTTTGCGGAGATTTGTGTGTTCAAAGGACAGGTTGCCATGTTTATTGGAGTGTGAAGACTTCTTCGGTTGGAATAAGTCACCTCCAAGGATATCAAAGATCCCACAAGTTGTTCAAGCCAACAATGTCGTAAGACATCAAGAGATATATCTAAAAGGGGGTTTCATGAGCCCTTTGCTTCTTTTCCATCTCTAAAAAATCATGTATTTTATTCACTCATTTGTGCATATATTGATTTTATCTAGCATTTGAGGTTAGGTTGTTGGATTTAAATCCTAACTCTCACTCACTAAATCAAATATGAAGTGAATTTTGTGATTGCATTGAGTTTCTAATTTTTTCCGTCTCATGCATGTGATTTCCTCTCACATATTTCAACACTATTTCTTTTGCATGCAAACTTTTTTGCTTGTTTGTCGATAGGTTTTCTTGGAGGCAATCCAAGTTTGAAGAAATGGAGCTAAAACATAAACTAAGGAACACTTTTCCATTTGGAGCCTCAAAGACAAGTTCCTTCCTATCACTTCACCTCTTCTTCTAAAGCCTCATTCTTTTAAGGAATTGTAACCACCATTCACCTCAAGGCTTTAAGCCTTTAATTTGTAACATCTCACAAGTAAATCTTTAAAATATTACACTTGTAACTTTGGGAAAGGGTAAGTTTAAAGCGCATATTGTAAGCTCTTCCCAAGTCCCTCATTTCTATAAGAGGGCCTCACTTTCAATAATAAAGAGCTGACTTTTCTTGAGGGAGTTTGGGAAGTTTTTCCCATGGTATTTCACCTACCCATTTAGAGGGAGGAAATCTTCTTGAGTGGTTAACTTTCTTGTCTTGTTTTTAATTTGCTCAACTAATTTACTTGCATTCATAATTTCGTTTACTAATTCAATCTAGTTGCATGTAAATAAATCATATTCTCATTTCATTAATTTCTTAGATCGCATAGTCCTTTAATTTCCTAATTTGCAATCTCATTTGCCATCACTTGTGTTTTGTGATCTATTTCTCATTTGGTTAAGTTTCACAATATACTACAAGTAAAGAAGCATAGCACTTTCAATTTATGGCATTTGAGTTATTGTTCTAACTATGAAGCATATTTGATTGAAGCATTTCCATTTTTACATAGCACTTGCAAACTCACTTTCATATCATTTAGGCATTTCACTTTGCATACTAAATTAGACTTGCATCTCTAAAAATTAATCTTCAACTTAAGTTGGTTGTATAGACATTAGGGACCCTCCACCCCTATTGACTCCTCACTGTGAGACCTGGATTTCGGGCGAGGGTGAGGTCTGGGGATAGGAGTTAAATTGAAAATTGTTTTAGAATTCTATTAATAAAATAAACCAAGAGCACCTTCACATCACAACTTTACTCGCGCTTTTGCTATCTCATGTACTTGTTACTTTGGTGGTTATTTAGCTCATGAATATTTAATGTCGTTATCCTATGTTAATTGAGCACTCTTGTAATATTCCCAATTAGCGATAGCTAATTGGAAATATTAACTTTGATCAATTTTGCCTTCTATAGTTAAAATATAAATAAAAGTGAGTAAGAGGGGGACATAACTCACTTAAATAAAGTACAGTCCCTAGTAGACTCAACGTTGTAACTTAAGTGGGACAAGGTGGGCCAAGAGACCACGTAGAGGGGGACCCACTTAGACCACGTGGGCATAGACAACGCAGTTGAGTTGGCAGCGTGGGCCAAATGGAGGCTACGTAGGAGATGGTGGGGCCTAGGGTTGAGAGAGGCCCATCGTTATAAAAAGGAGGAGAGCCTCCTCATTTCCTCATTCGAGTTTATGCATATTGAGCTGGTCACTTTGACTTTGAGCATGCTAGCTGTTTAGCTTGTCTGCAGCACTGTTTAGTGCATTGAGTGTCTCTGTTCAGAGATCTCACCCTCAGCCCCAGGAGACTTCGAGTGCTTGCTCGAGTGGGGCATTCCCATCAGTATTTTGCAGGAGGATCGAGTTGTGACATTTGTGGAGGAGCATTGCATCTATAGACTGCGCAGTCTTGAGAGGGAGGACGTAGTCCATCTTGAGGGAGCTTCGGATTGGTATTATTTCGGAGGTTTCAGGTCAGGAGATTGAGCAAGGGGCCAACCCTTGCGTATTGGAGGCTTTTGGCAGAGTGGGAGGCCATATTTTGGGAGGATTCATTCAGCATCAGCGCAGAGCCTTGGAGGATAGCGTAGATCCCCAAAGGGGGTATTTTCAGGGGTCGGCCATTCCAGAAACGCTCTCTGGGCTATTCTGGGTTTTGTGAGTAGAGGCTGATTCCAGAGTTTCAGCTTATTCTGAGTAGGGGAGCAGCCCCAAATACTCATCTTGTTCCAGCAGTAGCAGCTACACGACAGTTTTCCAGCAGCTTGGACGCAGAGCAGAGAGTAGCCATTCCACTGATATTCTGAGAGTATTCCTACACTTGCCTGGAGCAAGTCGAGGTGCCATCACTCTGATCACCTCTTGTACTCATTTCTATTTCTCAGTATAATAAAATGGCTCAGTATTCTCTCTATTTCATGTGTATCTGTTGCATATACTGTTTCTAGCATTTCATGTACTGTTGTATGCTCTGCATCACTGCTTATTTTCCCTTTGAGATATTCCAGTTGCTATACCATCTGTTGTGTTTTCCCATACCCTATAGACAGAGTCTGGTGAGGGCCAGGTAGCCTCCAGATCTCATCCTCTTTTCAGAGGTGAAATATCTGGTAAACGCCCCTCCAGTCCATCTCTGGTTTAGAGTTGACTGTGTTTGAGAGATATCCCTGAATGGGGATATTACAGTGGTATTAGAGCTCATAGACCTGGCTCAGCCTGTGGAGCAAGTTGTCTATGACATCGGGAGAGAAACTATACATTTGCTACAGGGGTAGAAAGTACCGTGATAGAGAACGTAGGTTGCAAATCACCTACGGAGAGGGTGACTGCGTTCTAGTAGTGGATGCAGAAGAGGATCCAATAGTGGACATAGAGCAGGAAGTACCGATGGCTGATGATAGTGATGCAAAGAAGTTTGGGGAAGCACTCAAGTCAGTCCAGGATCTGTCGAGGAAGATTGAGGTGATGGGACAGAGATTCACTGCTATGGAGGCTAGACAGCATGAAACCCCAAGGGGTTTCCAGATTGGTGAGGGATCGGGGACATCCCACCATTTGCAGGAGCACGATGCCACTCAGCACATGGCATCACATGCCCCCACATGTTCCACTATGCCCACTTTTCTGGGTGCAGACACTGGGGCAGGAGCACAGCAGGAGCCAGAGCTTGGCCACATGGGGGATTATTTTGCTGAGTATCAGGCATATGGGCAGGAGTTCAGGGATGCCCTTTCATTCAGAGATTTTGTTCAGCTCCAGCGGGACAGCAGACCCCGCGACCATCACAGAGGGCACCGACATTATCACGAGGGGGACACCCAACGTTCAGTGAGCAGGTTCCATTTTCCCACATTTGATGGTTCATCAAAACAGTTCGGCAAAGGCTTGGGTGGAGAAGCTGGACATATACTTCCAGCTCAACTAGATGGCAGAGACGGAGGCCATCAAGGTGGCAACATTGCATTTGGATGGCGAGGCTCAGGATTGGTGGTTCCATGGGATGGTTACACTCGGGCATTCGACAGTGACTACATATGCCGAGTTCACCCGGAGATTGATAGAGCGGTTTGATCGGAGGGATTCGGAGGAGCACTTTGTTGAGCTGATGAAGCTCAAGCAGACCGGGAGTCCGAATACTTATATCTCAGATTTCCTAAGACTTTCAGTGATGGTGCCAGATTTATTCGCGGCATGGATGATTTATATGTTCATTGAGGGGTTAGCAGAGCCGCTTCGAGGTTTGGTCAGATCCACCAGACCAGCCACACTCTAGGACGCAGTTGGCAGGACCTGGGATTTGCAGGATGCCTTACGCCGAACCAGGACACCATATCCCTAGAGATAGGCTTTCCAGCCAAAGGGGAAGGATGTGAGGATTCCGCCTCCTAAGGGGAATCCGGGTAGGGGTCAGTTAGATGATGATGCCAGGAGGGAGTTGAAGAAGAAGAGGTTGTGTTTTGCCTGTCAGAAGCCGTGGGCTCCAGGACACAGATGTGCTACTGGTAAAGCACATTTTATTGAGGTCTTCTCTGAGGACAACGGGGAAGAGGATGAGTATGATGACGTGGAGGCAGGAGGCAGCCATGCAACGTAGGACCATTTTCCACCTCCACCACCAGGAGCATGAGGTGCAGCCTTTGCACCCACAAGGGGGACCCTTGCAGCATTGCGGGGAGTACCCAAGTATCTGACGCTGCGTGTTTGAGGGACAGTACGAGGGCAGCGAGTTTCAGTACTGGTAGACAGTGGGGCAACCCACAACTTCATCGATGCACAGATGCTTGAGCGGAGAGGCATACCGACAGAGAGCTTCGATGGATTTTCAGTGTTGGTCCCAGGAGATCAGACGATGCAGTGTGCCAGGTATGTCCCAGAGCTGGCTGTGATGATGGGTACCTACACGGTGATTGCCCACTTTTTTGTGGTTAACATACCGGATACCAATGTGATATTGGGTGTACAGTGGTTGATCACTCTAGGGAAGGTCACCACAGATTGGGAGGCCTTGGAGATGGAGTGGGATGATAAGAAGACCGAGAAGCATGAGAAGATATGGGGAATGCACACTTACCCACCTCAGATTGTTTCAGCTCACCGGATGGAGGCAGACTTCCGGAAGGGAGACATAGAGTGGGCAATAGAGCTGCGTGCATCAGACGCAGGGACTACAGGGCAGACAGTGCATCCGGAGATACATTCCATCCTTGACAGGTATGACAGGGTGTTTGGGGAGATACTGCCAGGTCAGCCGCCGGATCGGGGATTTGAGCACACTATTGAGCTAGAGCAGGGCATTCAGGCCGTTATTACCACACCCTATAGGCACCCTAAGGCCTATCGGGACGAGATTGAGCGGGCCATCCAGGAGTTGCTGGCTCTTGGACACATTTGGCCTAACACCAGTCCTTTCACTTCTTTGGTGGTGTTGGTGAAGAAGAAGGACAGCACATTGAGAATGTGCATTGATTACAGGGCCCTGAATAAAAAGACCATGAAGAACAGGTACCCTATACCACGGATTGATGAGATGATGGATGAGTTGAGAGGAGCACAGTTCTTCTCAAAGATCGATTTGAGATCCGGGTACCACCAGATTCGCATGAGGGAACAGGACATTCCCAAGACAACTTTCAAGTGCCATTATGGCCACTTTGAGTTCTTGGTTATGCCTTTCGGGCTAACCAACGCACCAGCCACCTTCTAGTCATGCATGAACCATCTCTTCCGCAGTCACCTGAGGAAGTTTGTGTTGGTCTTTTTTGATGATATATTGAAATATAGTAGGACTTGGGAGGAGCATCTCCAACACATAGAGGCAGTGCTACATATCTTGGAGGAGCAACAGTTCTATGCTAAGCTCTCCAAGTGCGAGTTTGGGTTGACGGAGATGCTATACTTGGGACACATCATAGGAGTGGACAGAGTGAGGGTCCATGAGGAGAAGATCAGGGCCATTAGAGATTGGCCAGAGCCGAGAAACGTGACGAAACTTCGAGGATTTGTTGGTATCTGCACTTATTACAGGAAGTTCGTCAAGAGTTTCTCTCAACTTGCTGCACCCCTTACAGATTTGACGAAGAAGGGGGCATTCAGTTGGTCAGATAAAGCGTAGCGGGCCTTTGAGAGGCTCAAGGAGGTGATGAGTAGCTGCCCAGTACTTGCTTTTCTGGATTTCACGCAGTTGTTTGTCCTGGAGTGTGATGCATCGGGAGAGGGGATCGGTGCAGTGTTGATGCAGGGAGGTCACCCGATAGCTTTTGAGAGCCGGAAGCTCCTTCCACATGAGCGGTTATATGACATATATGACCAGGAGATGTTGGCCATCATGCATGCCTTGGCCAAATTCTGGCGGTACTTGGTAGGTAACAGGTTCAGGGTGAGGACTGACCCCAACAGCCTCAAATTCTTCTTAGAGCAGAAGCAGCTACAGGAGAGGTAGTAGAAGTGGGTCAGCAAGATCCAGGGCTACGACTTTGACCTAGAGTATGTCAAAGGAAAGAACAACGTGGTGCTTGATGCACTTTCACGCAGAACAACCGCGTTGTCTTTGATAAGTCTGGATGCAGATTGGAGGGCTTGACTTTTGGTGGAGTACTCCAAGGACAGGTTTGCTTGCGAGGTTCTGGATGGACACGTGACGGATGATAGATACAGGGTGATGGATGAGATCATCTACTACAGCGACCAGATCTTCTTGACTGAGGGCTCTCAGCTCAAGAAGAAGATACTACAGGCTTCTCATGATTCACCATTGGCTGGTTGCTAGGTGTTTACCAAAACCTACAGGGCCATCAGAGAGATGTTCTCATGGAAGGGCCTTAAGGAGGACGTACTCCAACATGTCAGGGAGTGCGAAGTTTGTCAGCACAACAAGGGGGAGATGAACCATCCAGCAGGGTTGTTGCAGCCTCTTCCCATTCCAGAGGGGAAATGGGAGAGTACTTCGATGGACTTCATCATGGGGTTGCCCAAAGTGCAGGGCAAGGACTGTATATTTGTTGTCGTTGATCGACTGACAAAATATGCACACTTTTTTGCCATATCCGCGCACTATACGATAGCACAGGTGGCAGAGCTGTTCTTCCAGGATATCTTCAGGTTACATGGTCTTCCCAAGACCATTGTCAGTGACAGGGACAGCCGCTTCATGGGCGGATTTTGGCAGGATCTTTTCCGGTTGGTGGGGATAGAGTTGACGCCGAGCACCAGCTATCACCCACAGAGAGAGTGACAGACGTAGATAGTTAACAAGTGGCTGGAGGGCTACTTGCGTAACTATGTCAGTGGGCAGCAGAGAGCATGGCTGAAGTGGATGCACCTAGGAGAGTACTGCTACAACAACACACATCACATGTCTATTGGTATGTCTCTGTTTTATGCATTATATGGTTATCATGCTTTATCTTTCGTTGATGTGATGTTTGGTGCCAGCAAGGCTCCGAGAGCCAAGGATTAGATCCAAGAGAGCCAGGACATCCTCCGAGCTCTCAAGGATAACATGGCTACCACGCAGAATCAATAGAAGTTGTATGCCGACAAGGGTCAGGTGGAGAGACAGTTTGATGTAGGGGACTTGGTCTACCTACACTTGCAGCCATACCGACAGTCGACTCTGAAGCAGAAGGGGGCTGAAAAGCTCAAGCCCCACTTTTATGGACCATACAGGGTGATATGCAGGGTTGGACAGGTTGCCTATGAGTTGGAGCTGCCCCAAGGCAGCAAGATTCATAACATTTTTCATGTATCATGCTTGAAGAAGGCTTTGGGACAGTAGGTGACTGTGACGGAGGAGCTTCCGCTTACAGATGATGAGGGGCATTTGGTGCTACAGCCGGAGGCCGTCATTGATGTCAGAGAGAGACAACTGCGGAGCAGGACAGTCCGGGAATTCTTGGTGAGGTGGAAGAATTTGCCAGATGAGGATGCCACTTGGGAGAGTGAGAAGATCTTGCAGCATCCATCACTACAGTTGCTTGGGGTCAAGCAACATTTTGCCGGGGGAGACTGTTCCCAATTAGCGATAGCTAATTGGAAATATTAACTTTGATCAATTTTGCCTTCTATAGTTAAAATATAAATAAAAGTGAGTAAGAGGGGCACATAACTCACTTAAATAAAGTACACTCCCTAGTAGACTCAGCGTTGTAACTTAAGTGGGCCAAGGGGGGCCAAGAGACCACGTAGAGGGGGACCCACTTAGACCACGTGGGCATAGACAACGTAGTTGAGTTGGCAGCGTGGGCCAAATGGAGGCTACGTAAGGGATGGTGGGGCCTAGGGTTGAGAGAGGCCCATCGTTATAAAAAGGAGGGGAGCCTCCTCATTTCCTCATTCGAGTTTATGCATATTGAGCTGGTCACTTAAACTTTGAGCACGCTAGCTGTTTAGCTTGTCTGCAACACTGTTTAGTGCATTGAGTATCTCCGTTCGGAGATCTCACCCTCAGCCTCGGGAGACTTAGAGTGCTTGCTCGGGTGAGGCACTCCCATCAGTATTTTGCAGGAGGATCGAGTTGTGGAATTTGTGGAGGAGCATTGCATCTATAGACTGCGTAGTCTTGAGAGGGAGGACGCAGTCCATCTTGAGGGAGCTTCGGTTTGGTATTATTTCGGAGGTTTCGGGTCAGGAGATTGAGCAAGGGGCCAGCCCTTGCCTATTGGAGGCTTTTGGCAGAGTGGGAGGCCATATTTTAGGAGGATTCATTCAGCATCAGCGTAGAGCCTTGGAGGATAGCGTAGATCCCCAAGGGGGTATTTTCGGGGGTCGGCCATTCCAGAAATGCTCTCTGGGCTTTTCTGGGTTTTGTGAGTAGAGGTTGATTCCAGAGTTTCAGCTTATTCTGAGTAGGGGAGCAGCCCCAAATACTCATCTTGTTCCGGCAGTAGCAACTACACGGCAGTTTTCCAGCAGCTTGGACGCAGAGCAGAGAGCAGCCATTCCACCGATATTCTGAGAGTATTCCTACACTTGCCTGGAGCAAGTCGAGGTGCCATCACTCTGATCACCTCTTGTACTCATTTCTATTTCTCATCATAATAAAATGGCTCAGTATTCTCTCTATTTCATGTGTATCTGTTGCATATACTGTTTCTAGCATTTCATGTACGGTTGTATGCTCTGCATCACTGCTTATTTTCCCTTTGAGATATTCCAGTTGCTATACCATCTGTTGTGTTTTCCCATACTCTATAGACAGATTCTGGTGAGGGCCAGGTAGCCTCCAGATCTCATCCTCTTTTCAGAGGTGAAATATCTGGTAAACGCCCCTCCAGTCCATCTCTGGTTTAGAGTTGACTGTGTTTGAGAGATATCCCTGAAAGGGGATATTACAACTCTCTTACAAGTACTTTTTCATTTATTGCAAGTGATGCTTATATGTTTATGTTGGCCTAACACTTCCTTTGCGGGATTATTGTCATTGTATCTTGTATTTCATGTTTGAGCAAGCACTTGTCATTTACTTCAAAGCACTGGTCTATATTTTGAACACATCATTGAATATTGCTCATATACTTATATGCTTGTTTACATCTTGAAACTGAGTCATCTTTGATAAGTAATTCCTTCTGATCAATTCTCCTAGAAACCTCACATCTTTGACTTAGTTTTCCTTTAGGGAGCACCCCCCATAGCTAACCTAGGAGATAGCTTAAATGGAGAGAGTCGGGATTAGTGTGACAACCCCTTCTCTGAGTTCCTTTCCACCAACCACACCTTGTCGGGTTAAAAGTTTTTCTCACTAACTTATAGGTAGGTGTGGGCGGAAAATGGTAGCACCTGCAACGTTCTTCTGGGCCCACATGGACTGCGTTGCCTCTCCTTCGGCCTATCTCTATGCTGCTCACTGCACTGCCCACTGCGCTGCCTCTCCCACGCTGCCACTAGGACGCTGCCTCATTCGAGTGGGTGGACACATGGACCCTACTATAGACTCAATATTTGCCTCTAGTGACTTTAGGATAGTAAATTAGCTGCATAGTTTATTTTTGGGTCCCCTTACCCACTTTATTTATGCTAAACATTATAAAAAGTCAAAATTAATCAAAATTAATATTCCAATTAGCTAACTGCTAATTTGGAATATTACAGGTACCCAAGGTAAATTGGATTCTATTTAAGCTCAAATCTTTGTCCTATCACTGATGGGAAGAGATTCTGGGTGGGGAGGATAACATTCCATCACACGAACATTTGGGCTAGACCCAATTGACAAATATTTGTCATGATATTCATCATTGGGTTTCTTTATTGTAAGCAATTTAGTACCAAAATTGAGATCTTGTGTATGATATTGTGCTGTAAATCTTAAGATTTAAGCTGAACCACATCTTCTCTAATTACGTTTTCTGGCTGACAACCGTTTTGGTTTAGGGCTCCTTCCTTGGCCTCCTTTGTATCCTTGCTCGTTTTGTTCTTTTGAGCTTCTAAGTGCTTGATTGAATCTCTTTAAGCTGTCTTTTCTTCTGTGTCTTTGTTAGCCTTTTCCTCGGGTTGTTTCTAGCATTCCCTATGCACTCATAACTTTTTGATCTGTTGTAGTTCTCTAGGATATCTTTAGCACCCCCAATATTCACTTGTCTTTGTACTTTTTACTGTCCCATTGGCCAGCTTTAGCCACTAGTGGACATTAATATTAAAAGTAAAATTAAATTAAATAATTTGTTAGGGCTATGTTGAACTTTTAGGGACATTTAAGAGAATTTTATCATTTTCTACAAGTCTTAATTGAAGCCTTTCACATTTGATTAGGAATTACATGATTGAATTGTTTCTTTTGGGCGACTAAAGTATGTTACATGCCTAAACATTGACAAAGTAGATGCTGCCAACATTGAACTAGTTATGTAATTATAGGGCCTTGAGCCCTTCAAGTTCATTTTTTGAAACAATTCTCTATGAAATATATATCTCAACGAAACACACTAGGCACTTTCCCTCATTTTAAGCATAATACCTAGGGTAAAATGGATTTTTCAATGCTCAATGCTAATACAACAATATATTCATTAAGAGCTCAACATGTCACTTCTGGGAATTGATCTTAGGTGTGGAGGATAATACTCCTCTTGATTGCTCAGGCTAGACCCAAATGACAAAAAATTACAATATATATCCCAGAAAACCCCTGACACTACTCATTCTGAGGATTGTACTTAGGTTAAACTAGGTTTTGCTAAAGCTTGAGGCTTTGTCAACATGTTACGTGGGGGGATAGAACTTGGGTGAGAAGGATAACAATTATTTCTCCCAACCATCCAAGCTAGATTGAATTGACAACCCTTCAAATTCTATTATAAAAGTAAAAGCTTACATATTTGTATTTGATTATGTTGTTATATTAGTTGACTGATGTAATTGGCATTCAAAAGGCTTAATAATGCCTTAATTATGTATGGGTAGTCTTAAATGGTCTTTAGCTAGTGTTTTCCCTCTCAATTAAACTTTATTACGTCTTAATTAAGAGTTAACTGTCTTTGCATAGATTCATTGGTACATTTAACCTTAATACATGTAACCACGTCAATAGATGACTTTTATAATCGATTCTAGAGGTTAGATGACTTTATATGGGCTATATATATGGCCTATACTTGCTACATGGGGGCCATCATCATTTCATCCATTGATCTATAAGAAGGGACATATGACAGAAAAGTGGGAAAAATGTTGCCAAGGAAAGAGTGGGGAGCAGTCCTGCTTCAATCTTGAGATGGTTTATTAGATTGGTTTTAGGTTTGCTTGCATCTTAGAGGAAGAAGCATTGACCTTGATATTGAAGGACTTGTTTTATAACTTTATTATCTTTAAGAATTACGTCTGAAATTACACATTTCAAAAAGATTTGTTCTTTTGTTCATTTGAGTAGGCAAGTTTATCACCAGCATATTTACTGGGATATAACTCTTGGTTTTATTTCCTTTTGTGTTCCCAGGCATATAATATTTATTGATAGATTGTAGTGTGTTTCATATTAGCTCAATGTTGATTTTGTATTAATAAGTCCTGTTATTGATTTCTCTTTAATGGATTCCTGTGTATAGCTGAAGGCATTTTTGAATCAAAGATTAGTAGAGCTGGGGAGCCGGGAGACTTCATCTTTGCAACATCAGGTTCAGGCAGTTGCTCCTCCAGTATTGCAACAATATGGTCCTGATTCTCTTTGCACTATGTTATCTGATCTTTCGCAGGCGATATCTTTGGTTACAAACAGGAAGACACGCGATTTAATCATGATTCTTAACTCAAAGAGGTCAATTATTTTTATTTTGTTTTGTTTTGTTTTTTCTTTTAGGGAGATGCCCTAGGAACTCTTTTTATTGGTATTATTGTCTGCAGTATTTGTGTGTGTTGTTGCCCAATTCTATTCATTAATGGACAGTGGACATTAATATAATTTCATTTATATTGGCACATCCTATAGCCATGCTTAGTTAGTTATTTTGAAATATTGATAGAAGCATAGCAACTCTGATACATGGGATATCCAAACACTTGAATTGTGATACCAAGTACCAAAATAAATTTGCAATGATCTCTCTGTTCCTGTGACACCCTTACCCCTCCCAAGAGGCTTCTTCTATTAATATTGTCTATGATCCATTTAACTTTATATTATCCTAACCTTACCAACATGGTCATCTTGAATTCTAAAGCTTTACAGATTTTTCTATGATAAGCATGAAAGTTTACTTTCCTGAAATTTTCTGGGAAAACATTTCCTTTTGTGTTATTGCTGTTTCCATAATAATATGCTAACTAAATATAAGATAAAATCCCTTGTTGAAATTGTTGAAACAAATTTGCAACTATCAAACCTCTTTCTAGTGTATCCTTTTTGCAATAAAACAGCTGCACACTAACATGCCTACGCCCTACAACACAATAAAAAACCAAACCTGACATATGTTAAAACTTAATTATCTTTATTCCCAAGGAAAAATCATAATTTTCATTATATGTGAAAATTACATGCTGTAGATGCATGTGCATATGCATTCTCTGTGACCAGTGTCACAGGGTTCGTCGAACCTAAACGTTGAGGTCCGAAATTCGGCGAATCTCAAAAAATTTATTAAAGTTCGTTTAGGTTCAAGGAGGTTCGGCTTTATCTTAGGTTTGGTAAAATGAATGGTGGATAAACGGATGTAAACCTGGGTCTCTTGCGGGGAGGACAACTTTCTTTATCTCCGCATTCAGCATTCTCTTACGGGGAGGACGACTTTCTTTATCGGGTTAAATGATTTCCATCTTTGGCAGTAACGTCAACGCCGCTGTTTTAGCACATTTCATTGGGGGAAACATCTCGAATCTGTGTGGTGGTGTTCAAAACGATTATTAAATAACGTTAATAACACTTCAGAAAGCGGTTTCAGATTCAAAAAGTGGTTTCAGATTCTCCCGTCAGTACTCACAAAAATACCTTTTCGTCAAAGTCCTGATTTGATATGCTATGACATATGTTGAAATGATAAATAGGTCAAAAATCAAAGGCAGAGTGAAATTTATATGTAATAATGTTATGAAAATGTTAACAATTCTTAATTATATAACTACTATAGGTAAATATTAAGTTAAACTAATTTAAAAATTAAGAATTATTGTAATATATTTTAAAATATTACATTAACGAAATCATGGTATTGTTATTTTAAATTTTATTATTATAAATTAATGTAATTTATATTATGGAAAATTATAAATTTATTAATATACTACATGATAAAAAAATATAAATATATATATTGATTATAAATATATATTAATTATAAATGAATATAAAAAATTTATATAATTTTAATTATTTTTTTATATAATTTTAAAATTATATATATATATATATATATATATATATATATATATATGAACGAACCTAATGGCGAACCTCATATGAACCTCATAGAAAAATTCGAACTCGAATCGAACTTAATTGTCGTCGAACCCAAATTCGAACCCGAACCAGGTGACATTGCCTGTGACCATGGTCACACAATATTGTTCATCAAAAATCATTTAAAGGGTGTACAGTTATAGCAGTCAGTATATATACAATAAGTACAATAAATAAATCCAGTCATATTGTCTCATCAAAAAGGTCAAAATTGCTCATGTTGCCCTTGTTCAGATATTAGGCTGGTCAATGAAAGGGCAATGATAATAACTGTAATGTTGCTGGTCCATCTGTTCTTCTATGTGCCATAGCCCCCGATACTGGACCGCTGCCTCATTGGATAAACTATCGGAAATGCTGTTGTGCTCCTTGTAAGTATGAGAACAGGAAATGGATGAAAATTGTGATTTCAGTAGCCAAAGATCCTCCAATATACTCCGTAGTGTGTGCACGTGACATGTAGTAGATTTATTGAACCAATTGATGATGATTTTAAAATCTCCAAAAATTTGAAGATGATGACATTCATGCTCTAATGCAAACTGAAGTAGATGGCGAAGAGTGGTGAGCTCAGCATAATTGTTAATGCCCTGTCCTAATCCCATCTTTATCTTGAAGGAGTGTTGAAGGTTGAGGTGAAGGACATCACCTCCTCCATATCCCTGGGGTTGAGCAGAGCCATCGAAGTATGCCCATGGTTGATCGAAATTTATGTTTTCAGGAATAATGGATCAAGGAGGGTGCGGGGGGTCGTCATCAGGGATACTGTTGTAGATGGATATGATGCGGGATGCAGTAGAGTGCTAGTGGGGTGGTTTGTCTTGAAAGATAGAACAGTTCCTGGCCAGCCAGATCCCCCAAATGATAAGGAGAGGCAGATTTCGCGCTTTATGAGGGGAAGCCGATTGCCACCAGCTTTGCCATGCCCCCAAGATAGACAGACCCGTCCACTATGTGTTGATATGCAACTCTGATAGAATTGATGACCATAAAGCCTGAGAGGTGTTACAACTAAGAAAAAGATGATCACACGATTTCATGGCCTGTCGACGGAGGGTGCACCATGATGGGCCCTAGATGGTTCTTTTGTGCAAATTATTCATGGTTGGGGCAATGTTTTTAAGAATGCACCACATAAATAATCTGGTGCGAGGCGGGTCTTTGAGTTTCCATAAGCTTCTACACCACTAGGAGATCTGCTGAGGGGAGTGATCCGAGAAAATGTACATGTATCCATCTTTGGGAGAGTATTGCCCGATCTTAGAATATGCCCAAATTAATTCATCATCCCCTGGGCTAATGCAAATATGCGCTTCAGATAAGGCTGATGTAAAGGTCTGCCAAGATTGATGCACAGGAGCAGGGAGACCAAGAAGGTCTGCTGATTTCCAACCCTACAGATAGAGTGTCGAGGCCTGGGGATCTGCAATCTGTGATATGAAACGAATGCCGATTCCTGATAGATGGTCGATGATTTCATGGGGGAGAGTATGTGCATTCCCACCCCCTGACCATGGGTCTATTCCAATGCGAGCTTGATTGCCAGATCTGATGCACCATATCAGACCATTCCGGATGTGCGGCAGAGAGGTTAGAACAACCTTCCAAATGGTTGATATATTCCGGTGACTCCAAGTAAGAAGTCTGATCCAATCAATGATGTTCATGGGCCGAATGTATTTCATGTATACCACCTGAGTCCAGAGGTTTCTGGAGGTCATTATCATCCAACCCAACCGCAAGTGCCTTGGCAAAAATATCTAGGTTCTTAATGCCCCAACCTCCCCACTTTTTTAGTAGCGCGATACGATCCCAATTGATCCAAGCAAAAGTATGTCCTTCCCGGTTCCCATTCCAAAGAAATCGACAGCATAATTGCTGAATTCTGGCAATGATTGCACGAGGGATCCATGCTAGTGACATCCAGTACACAGGGGTGGCTTCTAGGACTGTTTTGATCAGGGTGAGTCACCCAGCCCGAGATAACCATCTGTGGTGCCAAATAAAAATACGTTTCTCCAATTTGGCGATGAGTCATGTCGAATCAACAATGCGGTAATCAGAGGGTTTTAACCGAAAGCCAAGGTACCGAAGACCATCAAGGGGATCAAGAATGGTAAACGAGAATCTGTTCATGACTAGTTCCCTTTCCTGTGGTGTGCAGCCGAACTCTGATATGGTCGATTTGTGTGTATTGCAGACCATGCCTATGGCAATACTAAAAGATGCTAGAGTTGTAGAGAATGATAAGGTGTCTCTAATGGATCCATTGAGGAAGACGAGGACATCATCCACAAATAGGAGATGGGTGAGGGTGCAATCCTCTGCTATCTTGATTCCCTGGAGTCATTCATGATTCTTTTCATCCATGATTAATCGACTTAATGCTTCCATGATGAGAAGAAAGAGGAGTGGGGATAAACGGTAGCCCTGTCTGAGCCCTCTTTCCGAATGAAAAAAGGAGGAAGCAGATCCATTGATGAGTATGCTGAATGATACATTAGTGATATATCACATGATCCATTTGATGAAGCTGTAGGGGAACCCCAAATGGGTGAGAATCATTCGGATGTAGAGCCAATTGGAGTGATCGAAGCTTTTGCGAGATCCAACTTTAAAATGTTACTCTTAAGCTTTTTGCATTTGATGGAATGGAGTGCCTCTTGGGCTGTGCTTATGGCCTCATGGATTTGACGATGGTGGAGGAAAGCAAATTGTTCAGATGAAATGTGATCAGAGAGAATGGGCTTAATGTGATTGGCAGTGATTTTGGAAATGATCTTGTAAATGCAATTATAGAGAGAGATAGGTCTGTAATCAGAGAATAGTCTAGGTGCATCAGATTTGGGAATGAGAGCAATGAAGGTGGTGTTAAAAGCATCATATAATTTGCTAGTCGTGTGACATTCTTCGACCACATTGAGGATATCTGGACCCATAATCTCAAAGAAAGCCAGGTAAAATTCGATAGGCCAACCGTCCGGCCTAGGGCTCTTGTCATTCTGGAACCATTTTAAGGTGTCCCGGAGTTCTTGCATGGTAACAGGATGAGTCAGGTGATCCCATCTTCTTGGTCCACGAATCTAGGAAATAAGCCAGCAACCTTTATAATTTCAGCTAGATTGGTGTTGGCAGGGGCCTTATAGAGGTTGCAAAAGTGTTCGACCCCCATGTTTGCCAACTGATGAAAATTGTGGGCCTGGTTTCCTTGTTCATCTTCCAGAGACCAGATAGTGTTGATGGCTTTTCGACCATTTGCAAAATGGTGGAATAATTTTGTGTTTTCATCCCCCGCTTTCAATCATGTGGCTCTGCTCCTAAGACGCCAGGTTTCCTCTCGATCCTTGAGGATCCGAGACTGATCTGCTTCGAGGTGAATGAGTAGTGTTCTGGTGGCATTCGTGGCCAGACCTTCCATCAAGGCAGATTCCAAAGCTGCAATTTCTGATTCTACTTTGCGAAGGGTATCCTCATCCTTTTTCTTCTGATCCCTAGCCCAAGATTTAGTCAGTTTCTTGATCTCAGACATCCTGGCAGAGAAGGACACAGAGGGAGAGGATCCAGGATCCGTGGGATGTGTGCACCAATAGTTTGTTACCATGTTGATGTACTCCGGATGGGTGAGCCAAGTAGCATTGAACTTGAAAGGGCTGCTAGGTTTCCCATGGACAGGGGCTAGTTCCAGATATATGGGGGAGTGGTTTGATATACCCCCAAATCCCACCCATTGACGGTATTGTAGCCCAGAGCTGATTAATGATTCACGAATAAGGAAACAATCCAGTCGATGGGCTAAAGAGGCCTCATCGGTCCTATGATTGCTCCAGGCGGGATGATAACGCGACATGGGGATGTCAACAAGGTCGTGGTCTTCAATGAGACGAGAAATATCAGTAGAGAGTGGATCGGGTTGTGCAAGTGGTCCTCAGGATTCCGCCAGGCCTAGAGAAAAATTCAGATCACCTCCAAGTCTAAGGTTATGTGCAGACTTGAATGAAAGATTGAGAAGGTTTTGCCAGAAACTAAGTCGAGTGTTGCAGGGGCCATAGATGTTCATCAGCCTATATTCCAGCCTAATATCAGTGGAGTATACATCGGCGCCAAGAAGCCCTCCCCACCCTAGAGATTGAGTAATTTGATGGAGCGGGGATTGATGCCGAGGGCAATTCCACTAGATCGACTCGGGCATTGATGGTCTAGAAGGTCCAACCCGGGCAGATGGCGTTTAAAGCGGAAATTACATGGTCATAAGTGTCAAGGGTTTTTGCAGGAAAATAATGTCAACCGGGGTGTAGGTCAGTAATCTGCGAAGGGCCATCTTTTTAGAGGGAATGGCCAGACCGCGACAGTTGAAGGAGATGATCTTCATGAGGTAATGGGGGGTGGGGGAGGGGGTTCGTTCGTGCTCTAAGGACCCGTTCGAGAGTGTTTTGTTTGCCATCCGCAACGTCCAACCCCGCCTGAATGATGGCCTTAGATATATAGCAGTGACGGCCTCGTCCTTGTTTGGATCGATGAGGGGCCTGAATACCAAGACCGCCAGCCTCAGAGGTGGGTGGATGGGATAGGGAGCGAAGATAGTAGGGATAGTATCCCCGAGAGTCAGATGTGGATTCAGCGGGAGGATCAGAGGGGGGGATGTCGGGGATGGAGGGGGGAAGATCAGATATGGTGGGCTGGTTGAGGGATGTAGGACATGATAAAGACAGGGAGGGGCATGGAGTCGATGATGAGGGAGATGTGCATGGTGCAGCCATAGAAGATGCAGATGATATAAATTGAAAAGCAGGGGATGAGGAGTGAGATGTACTCGATGCTAGCTTGGCCGCCGCAATCCGAGCCCAAGTCATCTGAGGCGAAGGAGGTCCAGGAGGAGTGGGCATGGGCTTGGGCCCTGTGGAAGCTTGCTTTCATTTGCGTCTACCAATGGATTTGTCAGATGGAGGAAGATCGATCGGGGCATCATTCTCCTGTGGGCAGACAGTGGCAGCTGCATCATCAGATCGATGGAGGAGGGGGCATTCCTTGAAGAGGCGCCCAACCGCATGACACCGACGACATCGAAAAGGCACATCCTCATAATCCAGGGTCTGTATATGAACAAATTGCGTCCATCGCAGTGTGATGGCTTCTTCTTGTCCCTCACGAGTGTACAGATGAACTAGAATCCTTGCCATGGTCATAATGCCTGTGGATAAATAAGATTTATCATAGTCCAAATAAGTGCCCAGGGTGTTGCCTATATGCCTCATGATATCCTCCGACCAGAAATGGAGAGGAAGGCTAGGAAGTCTTACCTAGATCGACCCCATATCAAACTGTTCGTGCTCTGGGTCGAATAGGGGCTCCATCTTTTAAACAATACTAGAGCTTGCTCAATGTGCCAGAGTTTGGATAGTACCCAAGTTACTTGCTCCGGGCGCTGGAATCTCATGGCAAACCAACCTCGAGGGAGGATGACTACCATCGGAAGCTCATCCATAATTGGTCCCCAAATCTCATTCAGCCAAATACGCAGTCGGCTTAGATTGTATTTGTGGCCCTGGACGTGGCCAACCAAAACCCTTTCTGTAGTATTCATAACTTCCTCCAGATGCAATCCGTCTCCGAGAGTAAGGTCCAAATTTTTGGCCCCCCGCTTGTTGCACTTAGTACACCTATTGCCCCGAGGAGCCAAGCTAGGGCCTGATGGGCCGATGTCAGATATGAACCCAGGTTCAGTAGCGGTCGGGTCAAATGCTTCCGGAGGAGGGACAATAGGAGGCAGCAAGAAGCATCCGGAGGACGTATGCCTAGATCGTGGGTGAGGTGCGTCAAAACGGGCAAACGGTGTCAGACCAGAAGATGCAGGAGGGTGCCCTTCAATGGTACCCTGAGAAGCGGGATGGACGGGTCTTGAAGGCATGTGGTGAGAAATTGTAAGGAAGCCGGGGAGAATGGAGCAGATTCTGTTGGTGGCGAGGTTTCATGGAAGATGGGAGGCAGGTTAGCCAGCGAAAACAGAGGAGATTCAAATATGAGGGGGAGGTTAATAGGAGGTGGTCTGAGGAGGGCAAAGGGAAGCAGGGACCATTAGATGCAGTGGAGGGTATATTGAAAGCCAGCGGGGCGCTAGGTGGCAGGGGATGTGCAGGGGGTCCCTAGATTGAGACCCCTTCGAAGGGGTTTGGTGAATAGTCGACCAACTCCTCCATAGCTGGCACCAGATGTATTAACTGCTCGTGAACGATGTAGACCTGTCGGCAACGGACCTGACAGAGATACCTTAGGTGGTTATAGAGTCGTGAATGGGCTGGCTGTTGGTGGATGCAATTGTCCGGTAGTTGCAGTCATGCGTCGATGGAAAAACCCTAACCCTAGCCGCAGTTACCCTACTTCAGTGCGGAGAGAGAGGAGGACGCGCATCTCCATCTCTCATCATTGGTATTATTATTCTGTTAAAACTTAATTATCATTCCAGGCGGACAAACATTTCCTTCTTTTGGTGCAAGTTCCAGTAAGGATAATATTAGGTCTACAAACAATTCTCATGGCTTTACATGATTGAGGTTAATATGCAAAAAATTATAACCAAGATTGACTGAGTTCTCCAATGCTTGCGATTGTAGCAATTTCATGAGCAATGACATCCTATGCACTGGGTGAACTTAAAGCATTATCAAATGCTCATAGTCATATTCTTCATTTGAGCATATGTGAAATTTGCTTTATTGTACTACTTTGTACTCATAGTGGATTTATTAGAATGGTTCTTCCTTTGACGTTGATAGAGTGATATGAATATAAATAATTGATAATTAATAGCAATAGTGATTTGTATACTAAAGGGATATCTCTAAGGACATGACCTTTCATGAAGGGGCACTTGCCTAGGTATATATATGGGATCCTCATTTGTAACCAACCATATTCTCATTCTTATTCGCCTTGAATCTCTAAAGTGTTGAGATTTTGTGTATTTGGGGTAGCATCAGTTGTGCTCTAGCTCCCAAATTTTGTGGAGGGACTAGAGTACACTTGATCTACAAGACACAGAAAAGGATTTGGGAAATTTTATCTAGTTTAGGAGATATTAAATTAATTAATTATTTTAATATATTTCCTAAGTTAAAACTTAGGGAACTTAAATAATTAAAGTGAATTTAATTAAACATGTGATGAAATTGTCTTAAGTCACACAGATGAAGCTTTCTTTTAATCTTAGCCATTGATTCAAGATTTGATCATGGCCGTTGGTTTTCCAACGAGAAAAGTATAAAGGAAAGGCTTGGGGTCATTTGTAAAGACACATAGAGGCAGAGCACTGAAGCTAAGCTGAGATTCTAGGGCGGGTTTGCTAAGAATTATCAGAAGTGTTTTAGCTGTAGAGAGGGGAATTTAGCCCAAGGGGATGATCTGATCCCAGGGTCTAGAATCAGCAAGAGACAAAGATCAGCTCAGAGAAGTAGCACAGAGAAGTAGGAGGGCAGCAATTTGTGCTATACAGGTGCTGCGCAGTCCCTCAAGGACAACGTAATTGCTGCAGGAAACCCTCAAGGGTTACGCAGAGACCCTAAGGGGTGTAGCGTAAGGCCTGCGTCAACTAGTTTGGGGTAATGCACACCTTTCCGGAGCAGCGCTGAGGTTCAGAGGGGCTTTAGAGACTGATGTAGAGGCTTTAGGGGCAGCGCTGGGGTTTCTAGGCCCTAATTTTGGCTGAGCTCTGTAAATCTTGTTTGAGGGTGTGGATCTGTCATTATTTTGGCCCTAGATTAGCCAGTGAGCTGTAGACCTAATATATCTCTGTCGGGTTTTCCAGATTTGGAACCCAGGCTTGTTGTATTTAGAAAACTCTTAATAATAAAACCCTCCAAAAGCCAGAAGACCGGTTTTCCCGCATTGGGTTTTTCCGGGGACTATTTGTCCAGAAATAACTGTGTCACTTTGTCTATGTGTGCATGAACTTATTCTAGATATGGATTGGTGGAGATCTGTTATGTGTTTTGCTTTGATTTTAACTTGAATTTATTTAGTTAATAACTTGTCTAAGTAGGAGGAGCATAACCAGCTTAACAATAAATAATTTTTGCATAAAGTGTAAAGATTCAGAAATTTCCACATGGTATCAGAGCAATTGCAGATCTAGGAGGGTCACCAGCGAGAGACTGAAGGTTCTAGCCACAGGAAGCAGCAGAAACACAGATCTAAAGGGACAACGCAGTTTTCAGAGTCAGATTCACGCAGAGGGAAGGGTGACGTTGTCTAACGCTGTCTCCTAGCAAGTCCGCGCAATTACTGCGCAGAGACAACTCATAAACAGCATTGGACTAGTCTGAAGCCTGCCAGTGTGATGCGGATCTGAATCTGTCAGATCCAGAAAAGACTGAAGATTAGCTGCAGAAATTCAAAAGGTGCTGGTGGGGTTAAATTTATGAAGTTTTCAGATTTTTAGCATAAGCACAAGTGACAAAGAGCGGGAGGAGATCAACTTCTCAGAGAGTTTCTAGCCAAAGAAACTTGCAGTTTGATTAGAGGATCAAAGAAAGCTGAATGATAGTTGATTTGACAGATTTCCAAGGAGCGAAATCAATTGTCAGAGGGAGCAGAAGGTGCCTGTTTCACCAAGGGCCTTAGATCCATTTCTCTAGCAAAGAGAAAAGGAAGTTCCGACACATTCTGAGCAGATGGCTCCTCATGGACTGCGTGATCAGGACAGGATGGATGGCCTCTCAAACTTTTCAGTTTGGAAGGCAAGGATCCTGATAGTCCTTGAGGCATACAATCTTAGAGACCATGCAAAGCAAACTCTGGCCACACCGACAGATCCAGATCTCCTTCGGAAGCATAAGGAGGCTGCTAGGCATGCCAAGCGGCTGATTATGGATGGAATCAAGGACCATATTGTAGCACACCTGAGAAAAAGACATCTAATGAGATGTGGAAGGCCTTGATCTCCCTATATGAGGGAAAATATGTCCAAAGAAAGATGCTGTTGGAGACACAGATGAGGTCATTCATGATGGCCAAGGGAGAAGACATGGAGCATTTCCTCTTCAGACTGCAGTCGATCAGAGATCAGTTGACTGCAACTGATGCTAAGGTGGAAGACGATGTGATGGTTAGGACTACCCTCAATGCAGTCACGGATGAGTGGGAAACCTTTGTCCAAAGTATCTTGGGCAGAGCGGACCTCCCAAATTGGGACAACTTGTGGTCAGTTATAAGTCAAGAAGAACTCCACAGATTCACCAAGAAGCAGTATAGCTCTGGATCGAGCAAAGTAAAGAAGGAAGATGAGGAAGATGCAGCCTTGGCATCGAAGAAGCAGCCAAAGAAGAAGAAGGATCTCTCAAAGATCAAGTGCTTCTAGTGTGGTGAAATGGGACATTTTTCCAGCAATTGTCCTCAGAAGAAAAAGGACAAGGAAGCCTCTTCTTTCAAGGTTGCTGTGGCAGATGATGGGTCGGGAGATGATGCAACCATGAGTGCTTATGAACCATGGAGGTGGGGTGACATGGATATGTAGAAGAGCTACATAGAAGTAAGGCAGGATCCTTGAGCAACTTATCTCTTGGATCACAAGCGAGCTACGACAACCTTAAGACAGTAGCGAGACAAGTGGAGCAGTGGGTGCATAGATCGCAGATGAAGCAGAGGCAGAGGCAGATCTGAAGACTGGGAGGAGCAGCGTAGAGTAGAGCAACAGTAGCGTAGAAGCAGTAGCAGCGCAAAGGCTGATGCGACTTCAGCAGCGCAGAGCAAAACTGCTTACACAGTGCAGAGCTGCAGCAGTGCAGAAGGCTTCAGAGGGACAACGCAGTGCAGCAACAACGTGAGAGACTTCAACACAAGGGGTTGATGTGACTTTAGTAGTGCAAAAGGAGTCTGCTTACGCAGTGCAGCGCTGTAGCTGTGCATCATTCTTCAGATGCCAGCACAGATTTGTAACCTATGGAGCTTCAATGATGAGGATGTAGCCCATCTGACTTGTCAGTCAAAGATTGGACAGGAGATTCAGTTGTTTCTCTCAACAACTAAAGTTGCAGTGCAACAAATCAACAGTGGCAGTGCTATGAGCAGCACAGATGCAACATATTGAGAGGGAGTTGCAGTACCGAAGTTGCAGTGGCAGTGGCAGAGTCATGGGCAACAGTACAGAATGGCAGCAACAGTGCAGAGTTGAGTGGCAGCAGGCCAAGCATCAACATCACAAAACCAGTGCCCAAAATCATGGAATGCATAGTGTGATGTATTGCTAGAGCACACCCTTGATGCTAAGAGGGAATGTTGAGATTTTGTGTATTTGGGGTAGCATCAGTTGTGCTCTAGCTCCCAAATTTTGTGGAGGGACTAAAGTACACTTGATCTACAAGACCCAGAAAAGGATTCGGGAAATTTCATCTGGTTTAGGAGATATTAAATTAATTAATTATTTTAATGTATTTCCTAAGTTAAAACTTAGGGAACTCAAATAATTAAAATGAATTTAATAAAACCTGTGATGAAATTGTCTCAAGTCACACAAATCAAGCTTTCTTTTAATCTTAGCCATTGATTCAAGATTTGATCATGGCTGTTGGTTTTCCAACTAGAAAAGTATAAAGGAAAGGCTCGGGGTCATTTGTAAAGACACACAGAGGTAGAGAACTGAAGCTAAGCTGAGATTCTAGGGTGGGTTTGCTAAGAATTCTCAGAAGTGTTTTAGCTGCAGAGAGGGGAATTTAGGCCAAGGGAATGATCTGATCCCAGGGTCTACAATTAGCAAGAGGCAGAGATCAGCTCAGAGAGGCAGCGGAGAGAAGCAGGAGGGCAACAATTTGTGCTATGCAGGTGCTGCGCAATCCCTCAAGGATAGCGTAATTGCTGCAGGAAACCCTCAAGGGTTACGCAGAGACCCTAAGGGGCAACGTTTTCAAATAATCATGAAGGTGTATGTAAGGGTTGTGCCGAAGGAAAGCATACAAGGGGACCTTTCCCCTCAAGTGTCACAAAGACATCTGATGTCTTGCAGTTGATCCATTCTGATCTTTCTGGTATGCTGCGCGTGACATCCTTGGGAGGATGTTCTTATTAAATGACATTCATAGATGACTTCTCTCGCAAAACTTGGATATGCTTTTTAAAGAAGAAGGATGAGGCTTTCATGTGGTTCTGTACCTTCAAAGCCTTGGTGGAAAGTTGTTATGAATATAATTCATAACGAATAGTATAAATACTAATAAATATAATTATTAATAGTTAAATAAGGATTATGTAAGTAATCATTAAGTTAGTGAAGGGGCATGTCTAAAAGACATGCACAGTCATGAGAAGCCACCTGTGTAGGTATATAAGCAGGGCCTCATTGTAACATTTTATCATCACTTATACATTTTATATATAATAAATTATTATTACGAATACCTTTTGTGTATTTTACAATCAAGTCAACAATCCTACAACTTTGTTGCTCCATTTGGTATTAGAGGGGCGATCTTCTCGCCTGGAAGAAAGCACCTACGCCACTGCTGTTGGCTGCCTTTAACTGTTACATGCGGTGCCTCGAAATCGCTGCTGCTCGATGTCTTCATCAATGTCGATGGTCGATTTCAACAAAAAGTTGATCGATCTTGAGAGTAAGATCAATAGTTTCGATGAATTCACTAAAAGATTAATCGATCTTGAGGATAAGTTTACATGACATTCTGACGACATCAAAAAACTTCAAGACACGACAAATCAGATAGAAAGACAAATTTGGCAAAACCATAGCGAGTCCACAGACAATCATAACAAAGCAATGCAGAATATAAACACCATTTTGGACTAGATTAATTTGACGCAAGAACCAATATTTCCGAATATTGGACATAGTCAATAGAACAATTCAGCTGATTCAGGGAATTCAGAAGATAATCATGAAGAATCACTACATTCTGCAGAAGATCAAGTTATGAAAATTTCAGATTATGATGAAGATGATCTTAAAGATAAAGATGAACCTGCTAGTCAGGAATTTGTTGAAGTCGCTGAAGTAATAGTGATGGCCTCGAAGGATGATTATGGTGATGAAGATGGCATCCGTTTACTAGCTCAATTGGAGGTCATTCAAGAACAAGATCTTCTCATCGATGAAGTGGGCTTTGTGCATCCTTCTCAAATAACATCATTCCATGTTTTAGAAGGCCAAGATACAACTGAATCTCTTGTTGAAGATGTACAGACATCTATTGCTGGAGAGAGGAATTTGGTTATAACATCTGAAGGTTTACCCTTTGAAAGTGTTGGTGTAAAGTCAAATCTCCGGCTTGTTGATGAGGGGAATACAAAGAGCAATAGAGGGCCATCCTATGATAGATCTGTTTTCTGGTGCAGAGATCATAAGCTTGCTATTTGCATCCCAGCTTTGCATCCTCTATTTAAGGTTGCAAAATCTGCTTACCTGTTTTTGTATAGGCAGTATAGAATCTTTGGTGACTTATCACAAAATGAAGATTGTTCGCCATATTTATGTGAATCAGGAAGTTCCTCAGAAACTCTCAGAGAACATAGAAGTAAAATGGATTTACAATCTGTAGAAGCTGCACTTTTGAAGCACAACAAAGTTGTTGTGATATTAGGCGGTGACTATGCTAGTGCTTGGAATTCTAGGAAACGGGTTATATTACAAAAAGCAATCAAGGAAGTTTATGGGGCAGAGCTTCAGTTGTCAGCACTTGTTCTTTCCTATGCTCCAAAGAGTGAGGAAGCTTGGTCTTATCGGCGTTGGTTGATAAGCTTGATCATCAATGTCAGTGCAAAATCTAAGGAACCTCTCATGATTTTAGAAAGAGAATTAGATTTTTTAGAGCGTATTGCTGAGAAATCACGGATGAATTACCGGGCTTGGCAACATCTACAACAATTATATCGCATTCTCGGGAGTTAGAGGCCACCAGCAACATTCCTCGTTGTGAGCCACAGATCCTACGTTTGAAATTGTCAGAGGGCCAAATTGTTCCAGTCATGATCGTGGCAAATGCGTGCATGATGATGGGAGCATAGGTTGCAAGCCTAGCGAGAGCACCACCACTCTTTGAGTGCCGGGCGAAGCCCTCTGTCTCGGCGAAATACCAGTGGTCAAACCTCAGGGCCTCCTCGCGGAAGAGATTCTTGAACGGGGTTGAATTTCCTGGAGCTGTCAGCCATGTCTCGCAGAGTTGGCAACCTCCGGTTTCCGCTGGTGGCCCAAAACACATTGGGTTGTCTGGAAATGTGACTGATGAGTTCACCATTGCTAGAGATTTTGGCCTTGTCTCGCAGGTCATCGATGCTGTTGTTGATGTCGACTTTCTGGCCTTACGGGCGCCAACACATAACAGGGATGCTACAACGTTTCTGGAGGAACACGGTTCTTCATCCGACTACAACGTCCACAAACTTCAACGTTGTCCGCAAACCCCGATGTCAACGTTGTCCGCAAACCCCGATGCGACCATCCAGCAGATCATTATGTCAAGGCACGCATGCAGACGCTTTCTCCGTATCCAGCCATCGACCGTGTTTACTGACGTTGTTGGAGAAGGACTCCGTTGTCGTCAACCTCATAGCCAATTGCCATTGACCGACCGACCACCAACACCGCGTTCCTTTTCCAATAAGTCAGGTCTCGTCAATTTTATGCGTCAAGTTTATTGCAACGTTTGGTTGCGGTCACTTCTCACGTCCTGCATTACATCGTGGCTACAAGGGAAGAACAAAAAATAACTCCACATTAATTAATTGTATATAATTTACAATTATATATTATATATAATTTACAATTATATATTTTATATAATTTGTAATTATATAAAAAAATAATATTAAAAAAAAATTAAAAAAATATATATATATCCAAAATAATATCGCCAACGAATTCTACATGTCGATGTGAGGAAAGTGAAGACAGTCGTTCGAGATTTAGGTGAAAGAAACTGTCAACATTGAGCTTTGAGGACAAAGCTTTTCAGAGAAGAAGGAAATGTTATGAATATAATTCATAACAAATAGTATAAATACTAATAAATATACTTATTAATAGTCAAATAAGGATTTTGTAAGTAATCATTAAGTTAGTGAAAGGGTATGTCTAAAAGACATGCCGAGTCATGAAAAGCCACCTGCGTAGGTATATAAGCAGGGCCTCATTGTAACATTTTATCATCACTTATACATTTTATATATAATAAATTATTATTACAAATACCTTTTGTGCATTTTACAATCAAGTCAACAAGCCTACAGCTATGTTTTTCCAAAAATATGACAGGGTAGAAGATCAAGATTTTGAGAACTGATAATGGCACTAAATATGAGACAAACGAGTTCAAGGACTTTTGCAGAGAAGCTGGCATCAAGAGGGAGACCACAACTATTTATACTCCTGAGCAAAATGGCATCGCTGAACGAAAGAACAGGACCATTGTGGAAGCTGCCCGTGCCATGCTATGTGACTAAGGTCTACCGAAGTTTCTATGGGGAGAAGCTACGAACACTATTGTGTACATACAAAACTGATGCCCGCATTCTGCTCTAGACTCCAAAACTCTCGAAGAGGTTTTCTTTGGTAAGAAACCTGACGTCTCACATTTTAGAGTTTTTGGATGTCCTCTTTATTTTCATGTGCCAAAAGAAAAGAGGAGCAAGCTGGATGCTTCTGGGAAGAAAGGAATGTTTGTGGGCTACAACGAAACTTCAAAGGCCTATAGAGTCTATGTGCCTGGTCAAAGGGAAGTGGAGATATGCCACGATGTTACCTTTGACGAAGATGCTTCCCTGAGGAAAGTAGTCAATCATCCTAGATCTGAGGAAGATCATGAAGCAAGGCCTGGAAATCAACAAGAACCGAAGGATGAGACGATGCCTGATGTTGAAGGACCGATGGACCCGATTGATCCACCTCCTTCACTGGGAAAGAGACCATCATGGCTCAGGGACATTCCGTGAAAGCAAGAAGCCGAGTAGATACCATGGGTATCTAGCAGCCATGAGTACTATTGTACAATCTGAGCCTGGATATTTTGAGGAAGCCGTAAAGCATCAAGTCTAGAAGGATGCTATGCACGAAGAATATGAGTCCATAATGAAGAATGATGTCTGGGATGTGGTTCCAAGACCGAAGGACAAAGCAGTTGTCACCTCGAAATGGCTCCACAAGATCAAGCATGGATTTGATGGAAGTGCTGAAAAGTTTAAGGCAAGGTTCGTTGCCTGTGGCTTCTCTCAAAAGGAAGGCATAGACTATGATAACATATTTGCACCTATTGCCCGATATACCACCATTCGATCTATTATAGCCCTTCTGGCACGCTGCGAGGATGAGTCCTCGTAGGATGGATGTGAGGGCCACACAGACGCTGCGCATGGTGCGATAAAGGAAGGTATGTGTGGAGCAACCTACTGGGGTTCGATGTCTAGAATCGGGACACCCATGTACGGAGGTGGAAAGCCCTCTGTGGTGGAAGCAGAAAGCACCAGGAGCTTAGTACGAGAGGATAGGCCGCTACTGATCAGAAGGCTGGGCTTCACTCGTGGTAATGTTTGATCCGAACCTTTAGCAAGGTTCTCGAGGAGGCCCTCTCATTCTGGTGCTATATGTGGATGACCTCTTCCTGACAGGTGTTGATCCTCTCATTCATCAGTGCAAGAGGGAGCTCGCTGCTGAGTTTGAGATGAAGGACCTAGGACTGATGCACTATTTCCTAGGCCTGGAGGTCTGGCAGAGACCTGGCGAGATTTTCCTTTCTCAAGGAAAATACATTGTGAAGTTTCTGGAAAGATTTGGTATGGTGGACTACAAGTCCGTGTCGACACCGATGGAGCTCAACTTTAAGAAGTTGAGCGATAGCACTGCTGGGCATGTGTTAGCAAATGCTACGGAGTATCGTCAACTCGTAGGGGCCCTGATGTTCTTAGTGAACACCCATCCAAATATATGTTTTACAGTGAACAATTTGAGTCAACAGATGGTTGAGCCTCATCACTTTCATTGGGTTGGTGCCAAGAACCTTTTGAGATATCTTTGGGGCACGATAAACCATGGGCTGAGATACACTGTTGGGAACGTGACACTCCTTGGATATACTGATGCCAATTGGGTTGGCAGTGTGGTGGATTGTAAGAGCACATCGGGATGTTGCTTCAATCTTGGTTCTGCTTCGATATCATGGATGAGTAGGAAGCAGAAGTCGGTGGCTTTGAGCACCGCAGAGGCTGAATACATTGCAGCGAGTATGGCTTGTTGTGAAGTAGTTTGGTTGCGAAAGCTCTTTAGTGAGCTGTTCGGACATGTGCTAGATACCACCGTGAGACTCTGTGATAACCAAAGTGGGATTCGCTTTTCTGAGAATCTCGTGTTCCATGATCGATCCAAGCATATTGATATCAAGTACCACTTTATCTGAGATATGGTATAGCGAGGCGCCATAAGGCTTGATTATATAGGAATTGATAAGCAGGTCACGAATATTCTCACAAAGCCCCTGGGGAAGGTCAAGTTCCTAACCTTCCGTGAGAGTCTTGGTATCGTGGAACGACCCTATGATGTGGGTCCTGTTGGACGATGAGCTCTGGGAGCTCTGGGGGGCTTTGGGGATAGCTTCTCGGAGCTATAATCACTCACGGGGCTAGGCTTGCCGAACCTTGTGGTGCTTCTGCCCCACCGTTATGATTGCACCTGGTTGGCAAGGAGACAACTGAGCATACATTCACTGATAAGACACCACCCATTGTTGAGGTATCCATTGATGTGGTATCTGGGGTTGTGACCGAGTTCTCTGATGATAGCAACACATCACAGGTTGATGAGGTGTTGGGAGACAACTCCACCGTTGTTGAGGAGCTGATAGGTACTGAGGCCTCCAGGTCTATGACAGAATTGTCAGATGACAATCACATGCAGCTGACTAGTGATACTGTCTTGCGTGTTGGAGTGTCTATGGAGGAGGGTGTGCAGCCATCCTTTGGGCTAGCCCTTGAATATGCCTTTTATTTTCCTTTCAATTTGCCTTGGACTTCTTTAGAATGGACCTTGGCCAAACTTTCCTGTCTTCCCTTAGATTCTGTCAGTCTTTATATTGCAGATGAGGTTGCATTAAAACTACTTAAAATTCAGTCCTTCACTTGATCTTCATCAGCCTCTCACATACTTGAAAATATGCCATAGGTATGTGCTCTAATAAACCTTAGATAGCTTGATGCAAACTTAATAGACTGCGAGATACTTCAATGGTCAACCAATGATCTTTGTTCTTCACAAGATAATGAGCTCAACAACCCTTAAAAAATTTGACATAATTGATCCACAATAAATCTACTATTCAGGCCTTTGAAATGAGTCTCAGTCCAGTCTTATAAGGGCTTGAAACAGTGCCACAATGGTCATGAAAAGTCTTCTTTGGAGGGCCAAGAAAGAAGGCAGAGATTAGCCCTTCCCTTGGGGCGAATTAGCCATCACAAATACCAAAAAGGATGCCACAGAGATATGCTTTAGTTCTTGCTTCAAATCAACCTTGAACAATTCAGGTTAACCTTAGGTGAAAGCCTTCTAAACTTTAGTATGAATGATCTTCGACAAACCTTTGATCAGGCCTCTAAATATGGTCTCAGTCCAGCCTTTAAAGGAGGCTACAACAGTGCGAAGAAGACCAGGGTACAGACCACCGAAGATGTGACAGAATGATTAGAGCAAGGCCTCAGACATATGCCATAAAGGTCTGTCCAGTCTCAAGAAAATGTCTGCGAAAGGGAATGAAGATCCTCAGATCAAGAGTGAGAAAGAGGCCACAAAATATGCCAAAAGGAGGGACCAAATAATCTTTAGATCTCTGTCTCAAGGATTTGGCAGATTAGGCCTAAAGACAGGTCCGAAACCGGCCTCAGAGATGGCCTTTAAGCCCACCTTAAGCAATCCGAAATGAGCCTCAGGTGAGGCCAAAACCAAACCTTATACAAGGCGAAGATGACCTTAACTCTGCCTCTCAATTCTATCTAATAATTTGTCCATGAAACAACTTTTATTTTGCCATAGTAGGGATGAAATTTGGCCTCAGGGGTGGTCTGAACTAGGCCTCAAAATGGGCCGAAAATCCCACAGAAAGCCTCAGAACAATGCCTCAGATGAATCCGGAATTTGTCTCAGTCCAGCGAAGAAGAAGAGTCTCACATAAACAATAAACATGGACAGGGACTCAAACTGCCTCAGAAAACCAGCGAAAACCAATCCAAAAGATAAACCACAGAAAAATATGCGAATTAAAGTTCATAGACCTTGGCCTTCTCCTTAGGATATACGAGCTGCTCCTGGCCTCAGAAAATAATAGATTACCTCATATTTGTGAGTAATGATTCATTGCCTTTTGGAGAGAATGAGTTCTCTATATAATATATATAGATGATGGAGGGGATTCTAGAGAGGGGCTGACATGGCCTAAAACAGAGAGCCAACGTTAAAACTCAAATTTGAATTTTCAAAAATAGAGCACACCTAAATTTTAATATTTAGAATTATTTCCTCAATAAAAAAAATCTTGATGTAATCCTCCTTAGCTAGCTGATTTGGCCTTTAGGTTATGTCTCATTTGGAGGGCTGATTGGACAACCCAAGTCCCACACAAATCATCCAAAAAGCTTTTAACTATTAATGCCAAATTTGTTCAATCATACACCTTTCTTTAATCATCCATTAGGGCACAATGACCACATTTTTGGGGCACCAACTTTGACAAGGCATATCTCCTCAACCGTGAAGCGTTATGAGGCATTCGACCTATCGTTGGAATCAACATGACGAGCTCTATCAACTGATGATGGTCTCTGTTATATATATATATATATATATATATATATATATATATTGTGAACAATAAAAACACTAAATAAATATTATATAACTAGTAATTAGTTAATGAAGAGGTATGTCCCAAAGGACATAACTGTTGGTGAAGATGTGCCTACTAGGGTATATAAGCAGACCCTCATTCTCATTTGTACATCATTCTCATTCATACATTTAATATATAATATTTGTGTCCTCAATGGAGATCTACATATTCCAAGTCTTTTGGAGTGTTTAACCTGTTATAATGTACCTTGTTTGTTACATTAGTATCAGAGCATTACTCTGAGTATACGAACTTTGTTCGTTACATTGGTATCAGAGTCACATTGACTGATCACAGGCCTTTGGCCATCAACCTCCCATCAACCTTGTTGTTGTGTAATCAAAGCGTTTTGCTAAGAGTTTGGAGATTCTCCATATAACCATTTAAGCCTTTGGCCACAAAAAAAAAGGCCTTTGGCCATTGACATTTCAATGATTCTAGTAAAAAAAATAGTCTGCTATAAATTTTGAAGGAGAAGATTCATATATATAAAAAGGCTCTACATTATTGATAAAAAGTGCATGATAGAGTCAAAAGGGAATCTTTCCAAATATCTTTAAAACTATACGTAAGAGAAGGAAGAGTAGATAAGATTATCTTGATTCTTCATTAAGTGGTTTACAAGCTTGTGGTTTTAGCAACCCATGGTATTCTTAAGGTAAAAGAAGAACAAAAGGAATAAAAAATCTCTTTATGTGAATGGTAAGTTTTACTTTTTACGTGGAGAAAATTAACCGAGTCAAAGGCACATAAGTGGACATATATTTTATATTATACCCCAAAGAGGTGAATAGGCACGTTTCACTAGGGTTGTAACTTTTCAAAAAGAAAAAAAAAAGATTATTTAGCAAAACAAACTATTTCGTAAAAGTCTACCCTAAATACAAGCTCAGGAGTTATAAAAGGAAGTTGTTTAATATATATATATATATATATATATATATATATATATAAGGGATACTTTTTAAGGTTCAAGTTGATTAAAAAGTCTGAGATATATTATTATATCACTAAAAGGGAGAGATACTATTAAAAAAAAGGAAATAAATAATTAAAAGTTTTGAAGATTTAAAATGAAAGTATAGAGTGTTATTCTAAAGATTAAAAAGGGGTATCTTTAACTATGCCTCAGTGCTATTTAGAATTAAAGGGTCTATTGCGGGAAAAGATGCTACTATTGCTATCTCGTCAACCGAAAAGAAAAATTATATAAAACCTAAAATCACAAACCAATTAGTGATTCTCAAGTCAAATGAATCGAAAAATTAGATTGTTATGATAACAAAAAATATGACAACCAATTTACAATTAAACATTGGAGATTATACATTCATATCACAATTCTCAGTTCAAACACTATGGAGCGATCAAGATGACATTGTTTTAGGTTCTCCCTGGATGGAAACCCTAGGTTTCTTCATCCTGAATACGAAAAAGAAATTTTTGACATTTTCATACAAAAAGAGGAAAATAACACTGCAAGATGTTACATTAAAGATGAATTTAGTAACACTAGAAGACATACAAGGTATTTCAAAAGTAATTTTTCAAGACGGTAAAAAATCACTGCAAAATATGCAAAATGAAATTGACAAAATCACTGCAGATAGAAATGAACAAGTCTTTCGACTTAAGGACCATAACGAAAAATTACAGATAATTTAAGAAGCTTAAGAAGGACAAGAAGTTGTTAAGAGACAAGTTAGAACATTGTAGTCAAGAGGAAGTATCGAAGTCGCCAGTCGTAACAACTCCAGTTGAAGATAAAGGAACGAATATTGAACCAATCAATACCACAACTCAAGAAGATGATAAATCAGTTGAAGGAAAAACACATGTTGCAATTTAGATGATGAACATTCCAAATGATGATTCCGTAATGTAATATCCCCAAATGGGAAAATGACAGTTATACAAGTAATAATAGTCTAAAATTACAGCAATAAGGAAAACACCATTAAAACACAAAATTTGGAGCCTAGGAAAAAGTGTCCAAATGTATTTCACTTTTTCTCCTAAAGTGACTTTATAAGTTATAAAGTCAAATCTAATTTTAAAGTGACTTTAAGTGATAAAGTTACTAAGTCTAATTTTAAAGTGACTTTAATAAAGCCAATGTGAAATTAGAAAGTGAAAAGTGACTTTGGAAATAAATGACTAAGTGGGTCTTTATTAAAGTGGGGTGAATTAAAAAATAGAAAGTGAGATTTAAATGAGCATTTAATCTCAGCTCTAGATCTAAAACTATCTCAGCCATTGGATTTAGGGATTCCCCAAAAGCCACTTAGGGTTAGGTTAAAGGAGGAAAAGGAGAGAAAAGATCATTCATTTTTTCATGAGCAGATTGAGAGAAGAGAAGAGAAAGCAAGGGAGAAATTTCTGAGCAGTGAAGAGAAGGAGGACAGCAGCTAGAGACTTTAGCAAATCCGTACAACAACAAAGAGACATAGTTCCCAAGGCAAAAATTCGTACTGCAGGAGTGTGGCATATTTTTCGAGGAAGGAGGCATAGTTTTCGAGGAATCCGTACAGCAACTTCAACACAGTTTTCTGGGCAGATTCTGGGCACAAAAATCGAGGAGTACTAATGTTTGGTGGCACAGATTTCAAGGAAATCCGTACAACAGCTTCAGCACATTTTTCGAGGCAGAGGAGGCACAAAAATCAAGGAGGCAATGCTGTACATTCCGTATAGTCCGTACAGAAGTATGGCCGTACAGTTGGGCACAAAAATCGAAAAATACAGTCAACATTTAATGCTGAAATTAATGCTGTAAAATTTCTGTTTTGTTAGTTTACTGTTCGGCACGTTTTCCAAGGCAGTGTATAAGCACGGAAATCGAGATAAGTACATTTGTTAAGTTGGAATTTTTGTTGTAATTTCTATCTCGCTGTAAAAGCTATTTATCAGAAATAAGAAAAGCTTTCGAACTGGTTTTCCCAAGAATTGTAGGGGGTTTTTCCAGGGTCTAGTTGACCAAAAATCAGCGTGTCTATTTTCTATGTGTGGCTGATTTATTTTTCTGAGTTTTATTTCTGCATTTCAGCACTATGAAATTTCCAGAATTTGTGTTTTCAAAAATATTTATTTTTCCAGCTTGTTGAATGTATGGCTATGGGAATGGACATTTAACTGTATGGGAGAAATAAGGATAAACTGAAAACCGGGGTTGGGAATAGACATTTCTACATGGTATCAGAGGTAAATTGCTGAAAGAGCCAGCTTGGGGCAGCCAAACCTGTTGAGCAGGATGAGGATGTTGCACTGTTAGTAGGAGGCATGAAAGGCAAGGGAAAGAAGCAAGCTTCCACAAGTAGTGGTGGGGGCAAAGGAAAAGGTAAAGGTAATCAAGTGAACACGCAGAAGGACTATTCCAAGCTGAAGTGTTGGAATTTTCAGAGGATGGGACACTATGCAGTTGTGTGTCCGGAGAAGAAGAAGAAGGGGAAGAACAAGACCATGGCAGCATCAACAGAGATAGAGGACTTTACGGATAGCTTTGACGGAGAGTTTGGGTTCATTGCTTGTGAGTCCACGAGTGTAGGATCACCTGCCATAGAGGTTGAGAGGGAGTGTGCATTTCCCTCCACTAGCAGAGCATCTTCAGGTATCTGGGGGGCTTCACGTCATATGACAAGAGTCCATGAGTACTTCTCAGAGCTTTCAGAGAGTGGCACTGATATAGAGGTAGTACTCGGAGATGACAGCATTGTTAGAGCAGTCGGTGTTGGGACATTGACATTTGATAGGGAACCCAAACCTCCCTTGAAGGTGTCAGATGTTCTATATGTGCCAGGGATGTTCTATTTGACAGCGGGGCTTCACGTCATATGACAAGAGTCCATGAGTACTTCTCAGAGCTTTCAGAGAATGGCACTGATATAGAGGTAGTACTCAGAGATGACAACGTTGTTAGAGTAGTCGATGTTGGGACATTGACCTTTGATAGGGAACCCAAACCTCCCTTGAAGGTGTCAGATGTTCTATATATGCCAGGGATGAGGAAGAACCTCATATCCGTCTCAGCATTGGAGGACAGAGGGTATGAGATATTGTTCAGTAAAGGACAGTTGCTTATATATCCCAGGGGCGCTCCAGCTGATTCAGCTAGAGTGATTGGTGTACGCCATGCAAAGGTGTACAAGTTTGCATTTTAGCCCCTTTTGGCATTGAGCAGTGGTACTGACAGTATAGTTAGCAGTTTAGAGCTGTGCGAGATTTGGCACCGCAGGATGGGGCACATGTATCATGGAGCCTTGAGGACATTGCGGGAGATCACTACAGGTGTGCCAGATTTCAGTACTGATCACATAGATACATGCAGAGGATGTGTGATAGGCAAGTTTGCCAAATCCCCTTTCCCCAGCAGTGACAACAGATCGATTGGGATACTTGATTTGATTCATTCCGATGTGAGCGGTCATATGTCTCATGTTTCCTTGAGTGGATATGAGTGTTATGTTTTATTCATTGATGATCACTCCAAGAGGACATGGATTTATTTCTTGAAGACCAAGAGTGAGGTCTTCAAGCGGTTTTAGGAGTTCATAGCTCTTGTGGAGACTCAGACAGGTCGGAAGATCAAGTCCCTGAGGTCGGACAATGGAGGGGAGTACACCCTTGGTGAGTTTGTTGACTATTGTGCGGAGGCAAGCATTAGGAGGGAGTTCACAGTTCCTTACAACCCCCAGCAGAGCGGAGCTGCGAAGAGGAAGAATAGATCCATCGGAGGGGCTGCCAAAGCCATGCTACATGATTAGGGGTTACCATTGTTTTTGTGGGCAGAGGCCTGCAACACTGCTGTGTATTTGCAGAATAGGAGTTCGCATCGTGCCTTGGGGCATGTGACCCCGGAGGAGGCTTTTTCTGGGAAGAAGCCTGATGTTGGTCATCTTTGTATCTTTGGGTGTATTGCATACTCCTAGGTACCCAAGGAGAAGAGGACCAAGCTAGAGCCCAATGCAGAGAAGGGTATCTTTGTGGGCTACAGTGAGACCTCGAAAGCCTTTCGGATTTATATTCTCGCACAGAGGAGATTTTTTGTCAGGCGGGATGTGAAGTTCAAGGAGGACAGGGCTTTTAGGAGGTCACGAGAGTTAGAGTATCTGGATCAGCCAGACCCTCGGGAGCAGCTGAGTCAGGCACAAGGATCCAGTGGGTAGGGATTAGGAGGTACATTGATTACGGTGTCAGGTCCATTAGTGAGCAGTGGCTCGCAGAGTCAGAGGGGTGGTGCTTTGGGCCACGTGCAAAGCAGTTCACAGAGCAATTCACTAGGGAGTCCACTGATGGACAGTTCACACGGTACTTCCGCATCTGCAAGTTCAGGTTCAGGCAGGAGGACAACAGATAGACAGTTAGGAGTTCAAGCTCCTGATGAGGAGGAGGAGTTTCATTCTCCGGTGGGAGAAGTGTGCTCAAGGAAGAGGAAGCCCAACTGGCTTCAGGATACCTTGAGAGAGGCCACATTTATTGCTAGGCCAAAGAGGTCGGTCAGAGAGAGCAGACCACCTGATAGATTTTGTAGCTATATGGCAATGATTGCCAACATCATTGACTCTAAGCCTTCTAGCTATGAGGGGCAACTAGCTAGCAGGTCTGGAGAGAGGCCATGCAGGAGGAGTATTCTTCTATCATGAAGAATGATGTTTGGGAGGTGGTGCCGAGGCCTGAGGGCAAATCCGTGGTTACTTCCAGATGGCTTTACAAGGTAAAGCATGCTGCAGATGGCAGCATTGAGAAATTCAAAGCGAGGTTTGTGGCTAGAGGGTTCTCCCTGGTAGAGGGAGTTGATTATGAGGAGACCTTCGCTCCCGTGGCTCGATATACTTCGATTCGCTCCATTATATCGATAGCAGCAGAGATGGGTTGGAAGATCCACCAGATGGATGTGAAGACCGCATTTCTCAATGGTTTCATACAGGAGGAGGTGTACATTGAGCAGCCACAGGGCTTTGAGGTGCATGGGAAGGAGTCCCATGTGTGCAGATTGAAGAAGGCCCTTTATGGCCTGAAGCAAGCTCCTAGAGCTTGGTACTCCAGGATTGATACGTACTTGCAGGAGATGGGTTTCACAAAGAGTGATGCAGATCCGAACCTATACTTTATTGTGATAGGTGAGGAGCCTCTCATTCTGGTGTTGTATGTGGATGACTTGGTCATTAGGGGTGCACAGAGGCTCATAGAGGGCTGCAAGAGAGATCTTGCCTCGGAGTTCGAGATGAAGGACATTGGCTTGATGCATTACTTTTTGGGTTTGGAGGTGTGGCAGGAGGAGGGGCATTTCTTCCTGGGACAAGGGAAGTATATTGTGGACATCCTTAGCAGATTCCACATGGAGGATTGTAAACCCATGTCGACACCTATGATCACCAACTAGAAGAAGCTTCATGCTTTAGATTCCGAGTTGGTGGATCCCACATTGTATAGACAGCTGATTGGTTCCTTGATGTATTTGGTCAACCCTAGACTAGATATATGTTTTGCATTCAACACGATGAGCCAGTTCATGTGTAAGCCCAGGAGGGTTCACTGGGTTGCTGCAAAACACATTTTGCGTTACTTGCAGGGGACAGTGGAGTATGGTCTGGATTATAGGTAGGGAGATGGAGTGAGATTGGCAGGTTACGTTGATTCTGATTGGGCAGGTTGTGCTTCTGATAGGAAGAGCACTTTAGGGTGCTGTTTTGGGTTGGGTTTGGCAGTGGTGTTGTGGTTCAGCCGAAAGCAGCAGTCAGTAGCATTGAGTTCAGCAGAAGCAGAGTACATAGCAGCCAGTCTAGCTAGTTGTGAGGACATATGGCTTCGCAAGATGTTGTTTGGCTTATTTGGTCAGCCTTTGAGACCTTCAGTGATTTGCTGTGATAATCAGAGTTGCATTAAACTCATAGAGAATCCAGTATTTCAATGACAGGTCAAAGCATATCGGGATCAAATATCATTTCACCAGAGACTATGTTCAGAAGGGAGTTGTGAAGCTTGAGTATATTCCCATTGATGAGTAGGTTGCAGATATTCTTACCAAAGCCTTACCATGGGGCAAGCATGTCTACTTTAGAGACAAGATGGGTGTGGTGAGGAACACCTTCCTCGGTAAGAGGGATTGTTGAAATTTGGTTACCAGAGGACAGGTGGTTCCCTAAGGCTTTGATCTTTGGCCTAGGGAAAAGTGTTCAAAAAAATTTAATTTTTCTCCTAAAGTGACTTTATAAGTTATAAAGTCAAATCTAATTTAAAAGTGACTTTAAGTGATAAAGTTACTAAGTCTAATTTTAAAGTGACTTTAATAAAGTCAATGTGAAATTAGAAAGTGAAAAGTGACTTTGGAAATAAATGACTAAGTGGGTCTTTATTAAAGTGGGGTGAATAAAAAAATAGAAAGTGAGATTTAAATGAGCATTTAATCTTAGCCCTAGATCTAAAGCTATCTCAGCCATTGGATTTAGGGATTCTCCAAAAGTCACTTAGGGTTAGGTTAAGGGAGGAAAAGGAGAGAGAAGATCATTCATTCTTTCATGAGCAGATTGAGAGAAGAGAAGAGAAAGCAAGGGAGAAATTTCTAAGCAGTGAGGAGAAGGAGGGTAGCAACTAGAGACTTCAACAAATCCGTACAACAGCAAAGAGGCACAGTTCCCAAGGCATAAATCCATACAGCAGGAGTGTGGCACATTTTTCGAGGAAGGGGGCACATTTTTCGAGGAATCCGTACAACAACTTTAGCACAGTTTTCTGGGTAGATTTTGGGCACAAAAATCGAGGAGAAGTACTGCTATTTGGTGGCACAGATTTCGAGTAAATCCGTACAACAACCATACAACAACTTCAACACATTTTTCGAGGTAGAGGGAGGCACAAAAATCGAGGAGGTAGTGCTGTACATTCCATACAATTGGGCACAAAAATCGAGGAGGCAGTGCTATACATTCCATACAGTTGGGCACAAAAATCGAAAAGTATAGTCAGCATTTAATGCTGTATATTTACATATATTTTATTAATTGTTAGTTAGATATAGTTATGTATATTTTATTAATTATTAGTTAGATATAGTTATCTTAGGTTTATTAATGTGGAAGGGCATGATCAAAGATCATGCCTCTTCACCAAGGGACACCATAAGGCTATATTTAAAGCCTTGGCGATTCCCCATTGTAATCATATCTCATCTTTTATCAATAATAATATTTACATATAAAGTTTACCAGAGTTTTTACACTCCATTGGTATCGGAGCCATTGCTCTTCGGGATCTGTGTGATCACTCAGAATTAAGGAATTCAAGGAAATTCCAAAATTGCAGATTTTTTTTTAATCAAGTGTTTGTGCACAACAACATTTGTTAAAAAAAAAAAAAATTGTAGATTTTTACCCAACCCCCTCTGCTCTCTTACCCCCACTCTGTCTTCACTCATCAACCCCGATTCCCAACTTCTCCTCACATAAAAAAAAACCAATAAATAAATTTTTTTTTTTTACAACCCACTTAACCCCCTCACATTCCTTACCCCTCCCCTTTCACACTCATAACCCCCTCACAGCCATATGGTCTCCCCCTCCTCTACCTCACACACCGCCCAAACGCAGTTAGTGGCCAATTACTGGTTCAAACGCAGTAAAAAAAAAAAACAAGACGGTCAATCGAACTTGTAATTCGGACGTGTGACCTCCCAGGCGTAGGTATATCCCCATAATAAAATTCGGACAGGGTCGATTGCATCCTCACATTTAATTGTAGGCTGAGGGTCTGCGATTGAAGAGCCGTTTCCTCAAACTGCCAGATCGATGGTTGCATTTAAATTCGTAGGATATCAGTCGATATAAATATTCGCATACGATATCTGAACCCGAACTTTAAATCAAATTTGTGACCGATTGTAGAGAAGGGCAACTTCTGGAAATAGCGTGGGCATTTGACACACGGTGAAACAAGTCAACGAGTTTTTTTTTTTTCTTCCAAGTGTGACGTCTAAACGGAAACGGAACAGTGTGACGGTTGGTAAGAAAAAAGAATCGATTTGCTTAAAAAAATTCTTCTGAAGCATCGTGTGACTGTTTGTGAAAGAAGCGCGACTTTACGGACGTCTGTCATTCCCTACCGCAATTCTCCGTCCGCCTGCATTCTCGTTGCCCTCACTTGTCAATTCCTTCCACGTCGACTCTCCCAACGCTTTTCCCGTCCTTGTCTCACACGTCCCACTGGTTAACCACGTAAGTTATCAAAACATTACATAATTGACGCCGCTGTCTCCACCTCGACAGCCATTTTTTTCAGCAAACGAAATATTCTAAGCAGCGTGTCTTTTCAAACGAGCACGGTTATTAAAAAAATAAAAATAAAAAACATATTTTTTTGAAATTATTTTAACTATATACTATATAGTTTTCAATTGATCATTATATAAATATATATTATAATTATATACTTTATTTATATATTATATAGTTTTCAAATTGATAATTATATATATATATTATAATTATATAATTTATTTATATATTATATAGTTTTCAATTAATAATTATATATATATATAATAATTATATAATTTAAAAAAATTAATAATTATTATTATTTAAAAAAAAAAGAGGAGAGAAACTGGCAGAAAAATATTCCCCACCTCATACACGTTCAATGTCTTCATCGATGTCAATGGCCGAATTTCAGAAGAAATTGGGGGATCTTGAGAAACAAATCAATAATAATTCCGAAGAATTCAGAAAAAGATTAGTCGATCTTAAAGGTACAGTTGCAGGAGACTCCAACGACATCAAAAAGGTTCATGATACGACAAATCGAATAGAAAGACAAATGTGGCTAAATCATCACGAGCCCACAGAAAAGCATAGCGAAGCAATGAACAAGATGACAGAGCATAGCGAAGCAATGAACAATATGACAGAACTCTTCAATAAGCTAAATGATAAGATAGATAAGTTAAGTCAGACACAATCCCCAATATTTCCTAACATGGAACAAAATCAACAAAACAATTCCGCAGATTCAGGGAACTCAGAAGAGCATCAAGAAAAGACCGATTCCCCACATCATCAAGAAGATAGTAATGCAGATTTTCAAAATAAGCAGCTCCGGAATGCATTTGCTAATCAATATCCCCTTCTTGTTCCACCAGTAGCATATCAGCGAAGAGCCAAAATCGAGCTACCCAAATTTGATGGTAATGAAAAAAATAGCGTTGCATGGCTTAATAAAGCGGAAGAATATTTTGAGATTTATGACATTACTAGTGATGAGGAAAAAATTAAACATGCTTCCATGAAAATGGAAGGAGAAGCATATAATTGGTATATGTGGTGGAAAAAGACGACGCTCGCTATCAATTGGAGGAAATTTAAGGATGCATTCTTCAAAAGGTTTCAAGGCATAAAAGAAGAAAAGTTTTTTTCAACGTTTATCAAATTACGCCAAAAAGGAGATGTGGATGAGTACACTCGAGAATGGGAGACCTTGGCAACACGAGTACCAGGATTGTCGGAATCTCGTCTAATCCAGTCTTACATCTCAGGACTTAAAATCCATATACAAGAAGAGCTCGAACTACATGAAATTACATCCGTAGAAGTAGCAAGGCAAAAGGAAAAAGCTGCTGAAAAGAAATTTGAAAGATTATCAAAACCAGAAAAAGTATATTCGAGACGACGGTTTCCTCAATCTACAAAAGAAGATAACATGAAATATGTTCCACCACGCCTTCGCAAAGGAGACAAATCTAACTTGGAAATACAAAGAATGAGGGAAGGCAAATGCAAATGTTGTGGCGAAAAATGGGACCCTAAGCACATATGTGCTAATGGAAAAGAAAAAAATATGTATAATTGTGAAGCAACTAATGATTCTAACAATGATGATTCAGACATAGAAGGGATAGAAGATACCCTAGAATTCTCCCCAGAAGTAGATGATGACGGCACTCCGCAAGTGTCATTATCAGCCATGACAGGTATATCACAACCTCAGACACTAAAATTAAGGGGACATATTAAGAAAAACAACGTAATGGTTTTCATAGACACAGGCATCACGCACAATTTTCTAGATTCAACCATGGCCAAAAGACTCAACCTCTTTACTTTTCCCATGCCTAATTTGAAGGTAATGGTGGCCGATGGTAAGAAGATTGGACTTGTAGGAAAATGTCATAAAGTCAAATTGCAGATTAAAGACTTTAGTCTAGAATCTCCATTCTATGTCGTACCACTCGGAGGAGTAGATGTGGTCTTAGGAATTCAGTGGTTACAAACCTTGGGTACTTATTCAGCCAACCATCAGAAGCAGTTTATAAGCTTTAAGTGGGAAGGGCGGAAGCACAAGTTATATGGATTCCAAGCCCCAGAAAATCAAATCGTATCATCATCCCAGATGATGAAGATGATCCGAAAGGGAGCGCCAGCCTATATAGTAGAATGTCATCATTTAGAGATGTTATCTACAAAAGTCAACCACGAAGAATCACAGGAGGTACAAGCACTAGTTCAGAAACATGAAAAGGTATTTCAAGACCTACCAATGAAAATGCCTCCTCATAGGGAAATCGAACATACAATAGAATTCAAGGCAGGATCAGACCCTGTTAACATCAAGCCTTATCGCTACCCACATCACCATAAAACTGAAATTGAGAAGATAATCCAAGACCTTTTAAAATGTGGGGTCATATCAAAAAGCAAGAGTCCGTATGCTGCCCCAGTTATATTGGTAAGAAAAAAAGACGGATCGTTTCGGCTATGCATTGACTATAGAGGATTAAAAAAGATAACAATTAAAAATAATTTTCCAATTCCCTTTATCGATGAAATGCCGGATGAGCTCCATGGCGCAAAATACTTCTCTAAATTAGATTTAAGGTCAGGTTATTACCAGATCCGAATTAGATTGGAAGATATACCAAAAACTGCATTTCAAACACATGAAGGTCATTATGAATTTAAAGTAATGCCCTTTGGGTTAACAAATGCACCAGCTACGTTCCAAGCCACTATGAACGAGTTATTTCCTCCATATCTTAGGAAATTTGTACTAGTATTTTTTGATGATATTTTGATTTATAGTAAAACCTGGAGGGAGCATTTGCAACACTTGGATAAAATTCTCACGTTACTAGAAGACCATCAATTTTATGCAAAAAAATCCAAATCCACCTTTGGAAAAGAAGAAGTTGAATATCTGGGACAACTAATATCCCATGAAGGAGTAAAAGTGGATCCTTCTAAGATTAAGGCTATAAGGGAATGGAATAAACCAGTGAACATATCCAAGCTCAGAGGATTTTTAGGATTAATGGGATATTATTGAAGATTTATTAAAGATTATGCGCATAGAACTGCACCTCTTACAAACCTTTTAAAGAAAAATTCGTTTCAATGGAATGACGAAGCAGGGAAATGTTTTGAAGATTTGAAGGAAGTAATGGCTAATGCACCCGTATTGGAAACTCCCGACTTTTCTAAACCATTTATCATTGAATGTGATGCCTCTGGATTCGGTATTGGTGCAGTATTAATGCAAGAGGGGCACCCTATTGCTTTTGAAAGCAGAAAACTAAATAAACATGAGCGTCTCAAGTCCACATACAGCGAGGAAATGCTCGCAATTATGCATGCATTGGCCAAATGGAGACAATATCTGTTAGGGAGTAAATTTTCCATCCGAACAGATCATAACAGTCTTCAGTATCTCCTTCAGCAAAAAACACTCTCTGAAGAACAACAAAAATGGATCGAGAAGATTGCCGCTTTTGACATGGAGATATTACACAAGAAAGGAAAAGACAATGTAGTAGCAGATGCCCTGTCCAGAAAAGATGAGGAATCAGCATTACTTGCAGTTTCGATTGTTGTGCCTGAATGGCTTAATGAGATTAGAAGTGAGTAAGCCAAAGATCCGGAAATGTTGGCTATAATCAATAATCTCCCAGGGAATTCAAAATTTGAATGGAAGAACGATATCTTATGGTACAAAGGGAGAATTTATCTAAACTCCAAATCCAAGTTTATATCAAAAATACTCAAGGAATCACATGATTCCATGTCATCTGAGCATGTAGGATATTTCAAAACCTACTACAATGCACGTCAGTCATTTTTCTGGAAGGGTATGAGTCACGATATTCAAAAATATGTTGCAGAATGTGACAAGTGTCAAAGAAATAAAAATGAAAACATTATGACACCTGGCTTACTTCATCCCTTAAATATTCCGGCTCAGAAATGGGAAGAAATATCGATGGATTTTATTGAAGGATTACCTGTATCGGAGGGAAAGGATAAGATCTTCGTTGTAGTAGATAGACTCACTAAGTATGCTCACTTTATCACTATTAAAAAAACAGACTCTGCAAAGCAAATTGCAGAGATATTCTGCAAACATATTTATAAACTACACGGCTTTCCGAAAGTTATTGTCAGTGACAGGGATGCCAAATTTAAAGGAAACTTTTGGAAGGAATTGTTCAACCATGTTGGAACCTACCTCAACATGAGCTCGGCTTATCACCCTCAAACAGATGGGCAAACAGAGGTTGTTAATAAATGTTTGGAAGCTTACCTACGGTGTTATGCTACGGAGAAACAAAATAAGTGGGTTCAATGGTTGCATCTTGCCGAATGGTGGTATAATTCTACTTACCATACATCGACAAAAATGACTCCGTTCCAGGCTCTATATGGATATGAGCCTCCGAAGTGGAAAGATTTTGCTTCAGTTCAAACAAATTTGCCAGCAGTAAAAAATCAACTAGAAGAACACCAAAAGGTCGTCCAAATTCTAAAAGAAAATTTGAATATTGCACAGAATCGTATGAAGCAACATGGTGACCGTAATCGCACTGAGAGATCATTTGAAGTTGGAGACTGGGTGTTTGTCAAGCTTCAACCATACAAGCAGTTGTCCCTAAGACAAAAAGGAAATAATAAATTAGCTCCAAAGTTTTATGGTCCGTATCAAATTATTAAAAAGATCAGTCAAGTCGCTTATGGGTTGAGCCTTCCCGATACCAGTCGTGTTCACAATGTTTTCCATGTGTCCTGCTTAAAAAAGGCACTGGGTAACCATCAGTTGCCCCAAACAACACTTCCCAATTTGGATGATGAAGGCAAGCTTGTTTTAGAGCTCGAAGGTATCCTATATACCCGTGATAAGAAGTTGCGCTCTCGTGTTATTACAGAATATTTAATCAAGTGGAAGGACTTGCCCATTGAAGAAGCATCTTAGGAGTCTGAAGCGTTTCGCCAGCAACACCCATCATTACATATGCTTTGAGGACAAAGCATCTTAAGAGAGGAGCAATGTTATGTATATTTTATTAATTATTAGTTAGATATAGTTATCTTAGGTTTATTAATGTGGAAGGGCATGATCAAAGATCATGCCTCTTCGCCAAGGGACACCATAAGGCTATATTTAAAACCTTGGTGATTCCCCATTGTAATCATATCTCATCTTTTATCAATAATAATATTTACATATAAAGTTTACCAGAGTTTTTACACTCCAGAGAAGGAGGGCAACAACTAGAGACTTCAGCAAATCCGTACAACAGCAAAGAGGCACAGTTCCCAAGGCATAAATCCATACAACAGGAGTGTGGCACATTTTTCGAGGAAGGGGGCACAGTTTTTGAGGAATATGTACAACAGCGTTAGCACAATTTTTTGGGTAGATTCTGGGCACAAAAATCGAGGAGAAGTACTGCTATTTGGTGGCATAGATTTCGAGGAAATCCGTACAATAGCCGTACGACAACTTCAGCACATTTTTCGAGGTAGAGGGAGGCACAAAAATCGAGGAGGCAGTGCTGTACATTCCATATAGTTGGGCACAAAAATCGAGGAGGCAGTGCTGTACATTCCATACAGTTGGGCACAAAAATTGAGGAGGCAGTGCTGTACATTCCATACAGTTGGGCACAAAAATCGAAAAGTACAGTTAGCATTTAATGCTGTAAAATTTCTGTTTTGTTAGTTTACTGTTTGGCATGTTTTCCAAGGCGATGTATAAGCACGTAAATTGAGATAAGTACATTTGTTAAGTTGGAATTTTTGCTGTAATTTCTGTCTCACTGTAAAAGCTATTTTTCAGAAATAAGCAGAGCTTTCGAACTTGTTTTCCCCAAGGGTTGTAGGGGGTTTTTCCAGGGTCAAGTTGACCAAAAATTAGCATGTCTATTTGGAAATTTATGTAGATGTTCTATGCTTGATGCAACTTTACTTTTCACCATAGCAATCACATAAACAATCAAGTAAAATGCTGATAGAACATACCAGTGGATCTATAGAAGACAAACCAGAAATAGAAAAATATGGTGGCGCATTACGACGGTCAACAGGTTGCTTCAACCAGCAAAGTCTCCTTGGTCAGCCAACCCAGCATGTGTCACAATAGCCCTCAAAACAGTGACACGGTCAGCTCAAAGTCAACCCCAGAAAAGTCAACGCTGCCCCAATGGCAGCAACGGCAGCCACACCAGCAACAACGATAGCAACGGCAACAACACCAGCAGCAATGGCAGCAAGAATGGTAACAATAATGGCAACAACGGCAGCAACAACGTCTTCGTCCTTCTTTCCCACGTGTGAACTGAAACTGCCTCCAAGGAGCTCGAACCAATCAGAAGAGGAGAGATGATGTGTGAGGATGAGATGAGTGAAATGTCCTCCAACGTTGACTCTATTTATATCAATTGCTGAGGTGTGTGACACATTTGCTGGGGGTGTAAAACCTTAAGGCCGACTTGCACATATTTGAAATTATTAAAAATAAATTCAAAATAAATGTTCTGCTCATCGGATTAAGATCAATTTTAGATCGATCTTACACCTCTCCGAAAGAAAAACCCAATAAAAATATTGGTATCTTCATCTGAGCATCACAACATGGAGTTTGGACCTAGTTGTCCAATTTTAATACTCCCTCTCAACTAGGGAGAACTCCATCCACCTGTGAAATCAAACATCATGCGTCATCCCGCCGTAACTTGCTTTGCTGGCCTCTTTATTTCAGAACAGTAATGGGTCAGTCACAAAGACATCATTCCCGGCTGACAGATTCAGCCCAGAGGTCTGAAACCTCTATAGGACTCACAAAGAGTCTCATACCAACCCGAAGTTGGTTTATCTGACCCGAAGTCAGTAGGAGGTTTGAAACCTCACTGGGACTCAAGAGAGTCATATATACTAACCCGAAGTTAGTCTCATCTAACCCAAAGTCAGTATGAGGTCCGAAATCTCACTCGACTTGATCCCAGATCAAGTGGTTGGACACGTGCCATCCTAGATATAGAGTATGACAATCTCTGATGCGTCCATCAGTATTTGCTACTAGTCTCTAGCTTTTCCCACCTCATTGGCCAAATGAGACTTACTTCCCATGAGTCCGGAACTCAGTGGGTAGGATGCATACGGGGCACAGATTATGAGAGGTGAACCTACTCAAATATCATAAAGGTGGGATAGAAGCACCACAAGGTTCGGTAAGCCTAGCCCCGTGTGTGCTTATAGCTCCGAGGAACTATCCCCAAGGCCCCCCCAGAGCTCCCAGAGCTCATCGTCCAACAGGTTCCTCAAAATAGGGTCTTTCCACGATTCCAGGATTCTCACAGAGGGTTAGGAACATGACCTTCCCCAAGGGCATTTTGAGAATATCTGCGACCTGCTCATCAGTTCCTATATGATCGAGCCTTACGGCGCCTCGCTGTACCATATCCCGGATAAAGTGGTTCCAGCCATCAACATGCTTGGATCGTTCGTGGAACACGGGATTCTATGACAAATGAATCACCCTCAGGTTATCACAAAGGATAACGATGGCATCTAGCACATGCTCGAACAACTCACTGAAGAGATTTTGCAACCAATTGACTTCACAACAGGCCATACATGCTGCAATGTATTTGGCCTCAGTGGTGCTCAAGGCTACCGACTTTCGTTTCCTGCCCGAAGTAGATCTACGTGCGAAGTAGCATCCAGATGTGCCCTTGCGATCCACCACACTGCCAGCCTAATCGGCATCAGTCTATCCAAGGAGTGTCATGCTCTCGGCAGTGTATCTCAGCCCATGGTCTATCATGCCCCAGAGATATCTCAAGAGTTTCTTGGCACCAACCCAGTGAATGTTATGATCAACCATGTGTTGACTCAAAGTCTTCACTGCACAACATACGTCCGGAAGGGTGTTCAATAAGAACATCAGGGCCCCTACGAGTTGAAGATACTCGGTAGGATTTGCTAGCACGGGCCCAGTAGCGTTGCCACTCAACTTCTTAATGTTGAGCTACATTGGAGTCGACCCAAACTTACAATCCACCATACTAAATCTTTCTAGAAGCTTACAATGTATTTTCCTTAAGAAAGGAAAATCTTGCCAGCTCTCTGCCAGACGTTCAGGCCTAGGAAATAGTGCATCAATCCTAGGTCCTTCATCTCGAACTCAGCAGCAAGCTCCCTCTTGCACTGATGAATGAGAGGGTCAGCACCTGTCAGGAAGAGGTCATCCACATACAACACCAAAATGAGAGGCTTCTCTTTGACAACCTAGAAGTAAAGGTTCGGATCAGCATTACTTCGAGTGAAGCCCAGCTTCATCAAGTAGCTATCTATCCTCTCGTACCAAGCTCTGGGTGCTTCCTTCAACCCATAGAGGGCTTTCTTCAACCTACAGACATGGGTGTCCCGATCTTGGAGTTCGAACCCCAAAGGTTGCTCCACATATACCTTTTTCTTTATCGCGCCATGCAGAAATGCGGTCTTCACATCCATCTAATGAAGACTCCATCCTTGTGTAGCAGCAATGGCTATAATAGATCGAATGGTGGTGTATCGGGCCACAGGTGCAAATATGTCATCATAATCTATGCCTTCCTTTTGAGAGAAGACACGGGCAATGAATCTTGCCTTGAATTTTTCAGCACTTCCATCAGATCGATGCTTGATCTTGTAGAGCCATTTCGAGGTGACAACTGCTTTGTCCTTCGGTCTTGGAACCACATCCCAAACATCATTCTTCATAATGGACTCATACTCTTTGTGCATAACATCCTTCCAGACTTGATGCTTTACGACTTCTTCAAAGGATCCAGGCTTCGATTGTACAATAGTACTCATGGCTGTTAGATACCCTTGGTATCTACTCGACTTCTTGCTTTCACGGAATGTCCCCCTTTTTGGGGCTGCATGTCCCTCAGCATCCTTGAGAGTGTCCCTGAGCCATGATGGTCTCTTTCCCAGTGAAGGAGGTGGATCAATCGGGTCCATCGGTCCTTCAACATCAGGCATTGTTTCATCATTCGGTTCTTCTTGATTTCCAGGCCTTGCTTCATGATCTTCCTCAGATCTCGAAAGATTGACTACTTTCCTCAGGGAAGTATCTTTGTCAAAGGTGACATTGTGGCATATCTCCACTTCCCTTTGACCAGGCAAATATAATCTATAGGCCTTCGAAGTTTCGATGTAGCCCACAAACATTGTGGTCTCCCTCTTGATGCTGGCTCCTCTGCAAAAGTTCTTGAACTCGTTCGTCTCATATTTAGTGCCATTATTGGTCTGTTGGATAACATCTCATGTCATTGCTCCTAGTGGACTTCCTCCAGCCTGGTAGAGTGTATCAATTCTAGACCCAAATGTGATAGCTTCCTTGAAGCTCTTCTTCCACATGTGCACCTTTCCATCAGTGAATGCCACATCGAAACCTTTGTCTTCCATGGCCGATATAAACACAAGGTTCTTCTTCAAATTAGGTACATAGAGTACATCTTGCAAGGGGAGGACTTGACCTTGAGACAAGTGGAGGGCCACAGTCCCTGTCCCTTTCATGAGATAAGTGGCATTATCTCCAAGGATAATTTCCAGATTGGTATCCTTCTCAACCATATCAGAGAGTGCTTCCTTGAAGCCAGTGATGTGCCTTGAGGCACCACTATCTATCAACCAGACATCCATAGTGTCAGGTGGAGATGCAACAGAGAGGGCAGATACAAGAATGAATTCATTTCTTTTATCAACAACATTTGATTCCTCATACCTGGAATTTCTTGACCTTTTGAAAGGTTGATCATTTCTGCCGAAGGGAGCCTTCCTCTTTCCCTTGAACCTGTTGTTCCTTTGATTGTCATCACCATCGGGAGAATCCTTCTTGAAAGGACATTCTCTAGCATAGTGACCAGGCCTATGAAAAGTGTAACACATGCCCTTCTTTCCTTGTGCCCCTGCTCTTCCTTTGATCTTTGGACCACCAAAGTTCTTCTTTCTAGAATGAGCAGTGTAGGCAGCATTCCCTTCATTATCATACTCCTTCATTCTTGTCTCTTCTTGAACGCATCTCGACAGTACCTCGTCAAAGTCAGGAATCACATTATTATTGAGAATGGTAGTGTTGAACACATGCCATTCGGATGGGAGCCCTCTAAGTGCGGTGAGTACCATCTCTCGATCAACGATTGTCTCTCCAATAGCCAGCGAATTGTTCCTGATCTTGGTCAGCTTCAGAAAGTATGATTGGACAAACTCATCCTAGCCTTTCTTCAGATTCTTCAATTGATTCTTGAAGAATGGTACTTGATTCGCATTGTTGGCCTTGAACATGAGAATCAATTTATCATAAATCTCTTTGAATGTGCCCAACTCAGAGATGTAGGCCACCAGAATTTTATGAATGGATTCCCTGATCATCAGCTTTGCTTTGATCTCCCCCTTCTTGTACTTTGTTTTGGCAGTAGCAGTAGCAGTGGATGGAGGTTCTTGGATTTTACACTGCACATAGTCCATGACATCTTGATCTTCCAATTTGAGATCCAATATCATCTTCCAAACATGGAAGTCATTCTTTCTAGTCAATTTGTCATCCTCCTTGAAGCCATAGTTTGTGGAACCCATTTTCTTCTTTGGTGATTGCTATAAATTAGGGTTTGTCTTCACCTCAGCTTTGATACCATGTAAATTTATGTAGGTGTTCTATGCTTGATGCAACTTTACTTTTCACCACAACAATCACATAAACAATCAAGTAAAATGCTGATAGAACATACCAGTGGATCTATAGAAGACAAACCAGAAACAAAAAAATGTGGTGGTGCATTATGGCGGTCAATGGGATGCTTCAACCAGCAAAGTCTCCTTGGTCAGCCAACCCAACATGTGTCACAACAGCCCTCAAAACAGCCACACGGTCAACTCAAAGTCAACCCCAGAAAAGTCAACGCTGCCCCAACGGTAGCAACGGCAACAATGACAGCAACAACGGCAACAACGACAACAACAACGGCAACAACAACGACAACATCAACGGCAGCAACGGCAACAACAACGTCTTTGTCCTTCTTTCCCACGTGTGAACTGAAACCAAGGTTGCGGGGAAGCTTCAAACCCCCCTCGTTCCCGTTTCCGAAATGCGCTCCGTGCGGGAGCATTTTGGAAACACTCAGAAATGCGCTCCCGAAAATGCTTCCTGAGGGGAGCATTTTCGGGAGCGCGTTTCCGAACCTGTTAAAACGCTCCTTCCCTTTTCGGGAGCGTTTCAGGAAGCGCTCGGGAGCGAACGCTCCTTGAGCGCTTCCGACATTTAAAAAATGCTTCGGAAACGTTTTTTAAACGCCGGAAGCGATCGGGGAGCGTTCGCTCCCGAACGCTCCCCAGATTATAAAAAAAAAAAAAAAAACACTTCCCGCCGCGCAAATTTTTTTAAGTAAAAAAATGAATTGTTTATAAGGGGGGGGGTTTCATTTTAGTTTTTATTGTTTGTTGAGTGTTGAGAGAGCTAGAGCGAGAGACAAAGAGAGCAAGTTAGGAGAGTAAGAAGAGACAAGGAGAGCAAGGAGCAAGGCAACAGGAGGATTGCAAGAAAGAGGTAGTCCTTATAATCCAATTTTGTATTTTCTAGGATGAATTTGTAGGTTGTTAAATTGTTTAAAAATGAAAACTTGAATTTTTCTTGAATGTTGCATTTTATTGAATTTAAAACTTAGAAAATGAATTGTTTTTTTTCCTAAGTTGCATTTCCTATTCCCATTTGGCATTTTTCCATTTGTTTTGCTGGCTAGAAACTTGAAACTTGTTTCCATCATGGCTATATGGATTTTTCTCATGTTGGTTCCTTTCTTTGTGATAATGGTGTTGGAGAGTGCTAGAAGAAAGAGGCAAGTCAGAGAAGAGGAGGATGAAGAGGAGGGTTATGGTGGATTTGAAGAAAATCCTGAAGAGGAGGAGGATTATGCTGAGGAGGAAGTGGGGAGTGGAGAACCTGAGGACACAGATTCCCCAACTAAATGAGACCAAACTCAGACACCTTTGTGGAAATATGTTCAAAAAATGGAAGGAGGGAAAGGTGGTGGAACCACTAAATTTATTTGCCCCCATTGCAATAAACAATACCATGGTTCATACACCCGTGCGAGAAGGCACCTTTGTGGGATAATGCCAGGGGATGGACCTAAAAATATTGGAATCAAAGTTTGTCCTTATGTGCCAGCACCACAGAGAGAGATATATAGGAAGGAAGAGGGGGCTGCCCTACAGAGATCATCTAAAAGATCTCGGGGTTTCGTTGATTCAGGCCCAACACGTCATGGACAAACAAGTTCAACTTCCACCCATGCCAGTGGTTTTGGAGGCAGTGGCATTGGATTAAGGCGTAGAACCATATCTGATTACCTGGACGAAGGGTGTAGGAATGATGTGGATTCAAAAGTTTACCGGTTTCTATATGCATGTGGGGTGCCATTCAATGCTCTTCGCTCACCTTATTGGCATGAAATGGTTTCTGCCATTAATGATGCCCCCAAAGGATACAAAAGCCCTGGGTATGACAAGGCCAGAACCGTGGGTCTTGATCATGAAAAAGCTAAAATAAACAATTCTTTGGCCAGAATGAAAAGTTCGTGGAATGAGCATGGGTTGTCCATTGTCTCTGATGGATGGACCAATGTAAAAGGAAAACCATTGATAAGTGTTTTGGCTGTGTCGGTTAGTGGTGCAATCTTCCTGGCAGCATATGATTATTCAGACAAATTCAAAACCGACATTAACATTGTAGAACCATTACTTGATATAATTGAAAAGACTGGGCCATACAATGTCATACAGGTCATCACTGATAATGCTGCTAACTGTAAGGCAGCAGGAGCAATTATTGAGGATAAATACCCCAACATTTTTTGGTCTGGGTGTTTGGTTCACACAATGAACCTTTTGATGCTTGATATCATCAAAAACAAACAACCTCAATTCAAATGGTTTGGTGATTTGTACAAGAGAGGTAAAAAAATGATAAAATTTATTACAAATCATAGCAATACCCATGGGCTTTTCCGTACTCACTCCAAATTGGAGTTGTTGAAGATAGCAAAAACTAGATTTGCTAGCTATTACCTCACCTTCAGGCGCCTTTTGAAGGTAAGAGAGTCATTGGTTGCAATGGTATCAAGCCCACACTGGCAGCCTATTAAAGGACAGGGCAGCAACAATAGTTGACAGGCAAGGTTTCGAACATGTGGAGGAGACCGCCCTTGACCCTCTGTTTTGGGCACGTGTGAGGGAAATTTTGAATTTTACCAAGCCCATTTATAACATGATTCGCTTTGCAGATACTGATAAACCAGTGATTGGAGAGGTTTATGAGCAGATGGATAGCATGTTGGGGCAAATAAAAGATATTGTTAAGGATAATGATCCCAACTTGTATGCTATGATTTATGATTGTGTGTGTGCACGATGGAATAAACTCAATGTTCCACCACATGCTTTGGCATATATCCTTACGCCAAAATATTACTCTCCATCTTGGTTGGGCCAACCTGCACCTGGAGGTGCGGTTAGGGTGAAACCTCACACAGATCCAGAGGTACAAGAGGGGTACATGAAGGCATTGGACAAGTTGGTACCCGACAAGGAAGAGTGTGCTAGATTGCGCCTTGAATTAGGCAAATACTTCAGTTGCACTACTAACTTTGGTTCTTTCCATGCAATGGAAGACAGGGACAGATTTGATGCTCTCACATGGTGGGAAGCATATGGCGGCATGGGACTTTTGCCAAAGTTGGCTAAAAAGGTTCTCTCATAGGTTGTGAACACTTCTTCTGCAGAGAGGTGTTGGAGCACCTACAGCTTTATACACAATGTGAGAAGAAACAGGCTGAATGAAAACCGAGCTGAAAGCTTGGTTTATGTGCATTATAACTTGAGGTTGTTGAGCCATTACTGTGATCGGGCAAATGAGGATCAATCATACAGAGTCTGGGACAACAACCTAGAGGATGATAATTTGGAGGACGGCACGTTACATCTGGAAGAGTTGGAAGCAGAACTTTATAGGGATGATGATGAAGCATCAGCGGCACCGCCACACACAGGGCCAGTCCCACCATCTACTAGTAGCAGTGTTGGTGCCAGTACCAGTGCCACTCCTCGATATCACACTGTTGTTCCTTTGCAGATCCAGCCTCCACCTTCTAGTCGTGGTCGTGGTACTCTTGAGAGTACTAGAAGACCAACATTTCCTCGTGGCTCACAAAAATTAGACATTTCTCGTGGGCGTGGCAAGGGGCCAGCCAGATAAAATATATTTGTTGTTTACTATTTTCTATTTGTTGTTGACAGTTGAACAGTTGGAACTTGACTTGCTACTGATTTCATATATTTAAATTTTTAATGACAATTTAAGTTTGAAGTTTGAATTTGAAAGGTGAAACTTTGAAGTTGGCATTTATAAGTTTACTGTTTACAAGTCATTATGAATTATGAATATGATGCTTCATGAAAGTTATATGGTGATCGATGAATCAATGATGATAAATGTTATATAATATCAATGATGATAAATGTTATATATTGAATTTTGAAATCAATGAATCAATGATGATAAATGTTATATATCAATGATGATAAATGTATATTGAATTTTGAAATCAATGAATCAATAATGATAAATGTTAGATATTGAAATTTGAAATCAATGATGATAAATGTTATATATCAATGATGATAAATGTATATTGAATTTTGAAATCAATGAATCAATGATGATAAATGTTAGATATTGAAATTTAAAATCAATGATGATAAATGTTATATATTGAATTTTGAAAGCTTGAAACCTTCAGATTGATGATTCGTGAGACTCAAGAGTCAATATGTTGTATGCTTCCAACTTGTGGGCGTGGTTGATGAAGATTATAACTTCTAGATGATTGATGTTATATGATTCAATCTATGTTTTATGTTTTTTATGTCTAATTCAATATATTCTCATGTTTTTATTGTATGTAAATATAATATATATATATATATATATATATATATATATATATATATATATATATATATATATATATGTGCTCCGCTCGGACAGGAAGCTTTTAAAAATGAGCTCCGGCGCTCCCGCTCTCGCTCCCGAAGTAACGCGGGCGAAACTACCTCCAAGGGCTCGAACGAATCGAGAAGAGGAGAGATGGTGTGAGGATAAGGATGAGTGAAAAGCTCTCCAATGTTGACTGTATTTATATCCATCTTTGAGGTGTGTGACACATCTGCTGGGGGTGTAAAACCTTAAGGCCAACCTGCACATATAATTTATTATAAATAATAAATTCAAAATAAATGTTCTGCTCATCGGATTAAGATCAGCTTTATATCGATCTTACACCTCTCCGAAAGAGGAACCCAATAAAAATATTGGTATCTTCATTTGAGCATCACAACATGGAGTTTGGACCTAGTTGTTCAATTTTAACACTATTTTCTGTGTGTGGCTGATTTATTTTTCTGCGTTTTAGCACTTTGAAATTTGCAGAATTTGTGTTTTCAGAAAATATTTATTTTTCCAGCTTGTTGAATGTATGGCTATGGGAATGGGCATTTAAATCTATGGGAGAAATAAGGAGAAATTGAAAACCGGGGTTGGGAACAGAAAATTATACACAAAACTCCTCTCGTGAGCAAGCACTCGAAGTTCCCCGAGGTAGAGGTTGAGATATCCGCTTGAAGATCTCGTGTGCTAAACAACACTGCAAATTTGGCTCTCTGGCTCAAGCGTGCTTCAGTCAAAATGACCAAGAGAAATAAGATGAATGAATGAATGCCAAATGAGCCTTCCCTTCTTCCTTTTATCCATTGAGGCCCAACGTATGCCTTGGGTCCCACCTTGGCTTGCGCTACCTCTCCTTGAACAATCACGTGCTGCATTCCTGTAGCCAATCCCATGCTGTCCTTTTCATGCCTCTTCTACGTTGCCACCTAAGCCCAATTCAACCCCACCACTAGAGCCACAATTTTCCCTTAGGGACTTTAGGAGAAGACTTTATTTGGCTTAATTATTAGTTGTGGGTCCCCTACCCACTTTATTTCCGCCCAACATTAGGAAATGCCAAAATAAATCAAAATTAATATAACAATTAGTTGACAGCTAATTTGGAATATTACAGTCCTCCTCGCCAAAAATTGCTTGTCCTCAAGTAATGCCTAAACAAGCATCCTCTCTAGCTGACACTCCCCCATGGTCACTGCAAAATTTTCTAGGGTCCCAAATGTGCGACTGAATCATCCCTTCTCTCGCATCACCCTGATATGAGGGGATCCTTCAATATCAGGATCCCAAGCCATCCTGTCCAACATGAAGATCCCCCTGCTCCACTCACCATCCTGCCAGGCATAAGTAATAGAAGCCTTCTGCACACCATCAGTGAGTAGGGAATCATGATGATATGGCACTGCGCCCCACTCCTCATGAAGTTGCCCTACCAAGTAGTCCATGCCATGCACTCCAAGAGTAGACCCTCAAAGATACCACCTAATCCCTGCAGAGATAGTGTCTTGCTCACGTGAGCTTCTTCGTATATCATGTTGCTGGCCCACCTGCCAAGCTATTGAGGTTCCCCACGCCATCAGGGAATCACTAAAGACTAATGGAAGATCTGCATGGTCTCCCCCTATGGTAGCCAACTCATCTCTAAGAGGTATTGAGCTGTAAAGAGCGGTGATGATCAGGCCCCCATTTGAACTTAGAGTGCTGCTACCATGCTGATGCTGCGCTACTCTGATTATGGCATACTCCCCACTGTGTGTAGATTAGATCCTCCTCCCCTAAGAACTAGTGGCGGAAGGTCGGTGAGAGCCAAGTTCATCTTGCTCGGGCATCACCTTGATGCCAATATCTACCCCTCGACATCTAACTCCGATCCTATGCAGCAACAGAGAAAGTCGACCTCGCCATCCGATGGACGACTCTGAGTGGCCCCATGTTCCAACCCAATAATGAGCTAGATCACTCCCTTTCCTGACTCCGACCATCACGAGACATAATGGTCTATCAATCAGCTGAATCTCTGCCTCCTATAGTCTGACCTGTTGCACCATAGCTCTGACAACTGCAGGAATCTCTCCGTGCCTCATCTCTAGTCCCTGCATGTGACGAATATAGAGGGTCCATATATCATGGGCAAATTTGATGCATGCTAACCTACCCTGTGCCTGCGACTGTGTAGTATCGATGACTACTGGAAGTCACATGTGACAAATAGCCACCCCCTGAATGCAACCAATATATGGATATCTGATACTCGCAATTGACTCAAGGTATGTGGATCCCTCTTGTTCCTGCCAACCATCTCCACTGGATCTGCCATCCACTCTCTTGATCATGTGCCGATACAATGTCTGGAGCCCAAACACATACTGGGAGGCTACCTCGGCTGTACCCAATATCCTCTGCTCATGCACGGTCTCGACATGTCCCAAGGAACGAGTGACACATGTCTCCCTCGTGACCCGCTCCCCAGGCATATTCTCAGTGATGACTAATATGCCACCCATGCAGATGATCATCTCATCCCCCAACTTGTGGCTGTCAACTAATACACCGACCCAATGCCACTGCTGAGAAGTCTCTCCCCTAGTGTGTTGAGTGTCATCCAAAAATCTTGGGTGAGCCTCGCGTACCCCGCTGCTCATGCCCAGAGTGCCAAAGGACCAAAAAAAAATTTGACTGTGCCCGTGAGTGATGTAGAAGCGGGTTAGGCATGTGAGTCCCCACGAATACCGTCAAGCATCGCTTATCTGTCTCCCCGTTGATCCTGGGTGAACTATCCCCAAAGGTATGTTCGATGTCTCCATCCATGAGTCTCCCTGGAGGCAATACTCTAAAACCTCGCTGTGCAACACCATACATCCCTGCATACCACCGATCATCCATGTATTGTTCGACATGCCACTACGCACTACGACATACCCCTATACACCGCTGGATACCCCCTATTACTGTTGTACCACCCTGTACTGCCCTGTGCCTTGTCTGTTTCAAGGCACTCGTCACTCCTCGCGTGTACTGAATGTGATGTAAGACACTCCTACTCCACAATGCAACCCCACACACTACGGTACACCACCATGCACCTCCATGTCCACCGGTAGTCCACTACTCAATGCTAGATGCTCCCAAACATCCTTGGATGTGATGGCCTAGAGTTGTGTCTCTACATGTCGGACCATCCCCAATCGGTATCATCACCTCCACCGTCGCATCACTACACCTGCCGATGAATGGATCATCACTCCAAACCTTCCTTGAGGGGTCCAAGAAGTGAATCTCCCTATGTGTTAGTTGTTATGCCACCACTGCTCTGCTCCGCTGCGACCTCTGTGCCCCACGCAAAGGTGAAGAATCCTTGGCTCCATACAAGGCACAGTCTGGTGGCCTGCCAATGCCACCTCCTTCGACAAGCTCCTTCCAAAGTATGTTGATCACCTCGTGACCCACTACAAATGTTGTACCAAGACAACCCAAGGAGTCTGCCCATAAACTGGTTGGGCACTGGAGCTGACTGAAACTCCCCTAGCGAATGTGCACGCTCAACTGCTAGGCCTACTGTACCCTCCAAGACATAGTTAATCGACCTACCTGGGAAACGATAGGTAGTCCCACCCAGATCCCAATGCCAGGGGTTCCTGTATTCCCAGCGCCTGGAAACTCCTGCAGAAGTACACTCGGGTCCACCACCATCTCCATAACCCACTCCACCGAGTACCAACTCAAAATCTCTCGCCATCCAACCTCAACATGCGGATGTTGCACCATGTGCAACTCCGATCGTCTCATCCCGCTATCCAGGTCAACATATGAAATCTGACTAGGTGGCTCCATCTCTCTCTGTCCAATGGGAAGAGGTGACCCAACAATGCTGCTAGCCCTGTCTATGTATGCTTGAAGGGGGCTGCTCTGACACTCCAATGTACCCTCTAGCTGTACCATTAGGGAATCCAACTATACGCCAATGTGGGCCAACTTGGCCGCTGACTCGGCACAAACCACTCTCATGCCCTCCAGTTCCTCGTTCTGCAACAAAATAGCCTCTCGTACTGATGTGGCCTTCCGTTTCAAAGCTAGAAGGTCTGCTTGAAGTTGATGATATTGCTGTGTGCGACCATCATCCAATACCTCTGTATCTCCGAGCCCCTCATCAAGGGCTAGCCCAAAGGATGGCTGCACACCCTCCTCCATAGACACTCTAACACGCAAGACATGCTCACTAATTAGCTGCATGTGATTGTCATCCGATAATTCTATCATAGACCTGGAGGCCTCTGTACCTATCGGCTCCTCAACAACGGTGGAGCTGTCTCCTAACACTTCATCAACTTGTGATGCGTTGTTATCATTATAGAACTCGGTCACAACCCCGGACACCCCATCAATGGATACCTCAACAATGGGTGGTGTCTCATCAGCGACTGTATGCCCATAGGTTTCCTTGCCAACCATGGCCCCTTCAATTACTCTTTCATCTTCTTCTCTCCTCCATAGACACTCCAACACCGAAGACATGCTCACTAGTTAGCTGCATGTGATTGTCATCCGACAATTCTGTCAATAGACCTGGAGGCCAATATACCTATCGGCTCCTCAACAACGGTGGAGCTGTCTCCTGACACCTCATCAACCTGTGATGCGTTGTTATCATTAGAGAACTCGGTCACAACCTCGGATACCCCATCAATGGATACCTCAACAATGGGTGGTATCTCATCAGCGAGTGTGTGCCCAGAGGTCTCCTTGCCAACCATGGCCCCTTCAACTACTCTTTCATCTTCTTCCTTAATCCGACTCACCATCCTTGCATAATTCCACAGAACTTCCCCTGATTTGTGCATGTCTCTTAGTTCACGGAACTCCCAAAAAGAGAGGGACACTTGAATGTCATGTCCCAATGATTAGTATGCCCGCCAATTTGCTGCCAATAACTCCACATCAGTTGCAATAATGTCTTGCCATCTTGATGTATTATCCACCATTCTAGTCATAGCGGATTTGTTGTATAATTGAGAATGGCCTTGATTCCCAATTATTGCATGAATCAGTTTCTTCCCCAAATTAACCTTCATTTGTTGCACCCTAATCACCTCATTCAAGGTTACTACCATGGCGTTTGAGTTTAACCTTTCTTGGGATCCCATGATTTCTTAGTTTTTTTTATTTTGGTCTTATCATAGAATGAAGGGTTTCCCACAAGCTGAGCCAAGATTATGCTCTGATACCACTGTAATATCCCCAAATGGGAAAATGACAGTAATACAAGCAATAATAGACTAAAATTACAGCAATAAGGAAAACACCATTAAAACACAGAATTTGGAGCCAAAATCATTACTGAGCCATTTTATTAATATGCATGGGAAATAGTACAAATGAGGTGTTGAAAAGATTGCACTTGGGCCTGCTCAAGGCAGGCTGAAGGACAACTCAAACCCAAGCAAAAACTCTGGCTGAAAGTTCCTCTGCGTGGCTTAGTCTCTGTGCTGCCTAGCCCATAAATGTTGTTGTTGGTTGACTTCAGATTGCTGGTTGGGCTGCTTCCTCTGCTTAGAAAATTTCGGGCTTTTAACCCCGAACTCTACTCACCAAACTCACAAAAACCTGCGAAGGAATTGGCCAGATGTTGACCCCGAAATTTCGGCCCAATTTCCTCCAGCTCCTCTAGCTGCTGGCTGCGTTAGGATCTTTGTTTGAAGCCTTAAATCTGCCCAAATTTTTTTGTCAAATTAATCTTGGCTTCTCCTCAATAAACCCTGAGAAACCTAGAAAGGGTTTGCCCAAAGCTTGACTTCGGAATTTGGCCCTCTTGGGTTTGGCTTACTGTGCTATTGGGTAAATCGAACCTCTGGATGAATCTGCTAGAAAATGCCTTTGGAGAGCTACCAAAATCCCTGGTAGGAGGTGGCTAACCTCCCCTCCAAATCTCCTGCTGAAACTCCGCTGCTCTCCGCACTCTCGACACCCACACGGAACTGAACCAGGCAATCACTGCGCCGTCTACTCTACCTCTACGCAGTCTAGAAGGGGCTGCACTCTTCTTGTTGTTGGCGCTGTGTAATTCCCTCACCAAAATGCAAAACTCCTCTCTTGAGCGGGCACTCGAAGTCCCCCAAGGAAGAGGTTGAGATCTTCGCTTGAAGATCTTGTGTGCTAAACAACACTGCAGACTTGGCTCTCCGGCTCAAGCGTGCTTCAGTCAAAATGACCAAGAGAAATAAGTTGAATGAATGAATGCCAAATGAACCTTCCCTTCTTCCTTTTATCCATTGAGTCCCAATGTATGCCTTGGGTCCCACCTTGGCTTGCGCTACCTCTCCTTGGCCAATAACGTGTTGCCTTCCTCTAGCCAATCTCATGTTGTCCTTTTCGTGCCTCTTCTACGCTTACAACAAGTAAAATCACACCATTAACAGATGGAAATTGGAGCCAAAAACATGATCTGAGTCATTTTATTAATGTCGGAAATGAGTACAATAATGGTGCTAGAATGGGTGCGCCTGGGCCCATTGAATGCAGGTTGGAATACATCTCAAATCAAGCTGGAATGTCTATCTAAAGATGGCACTGTGTGGCTCAATCACTGTGCTGCCCACTCCAGAAAATGTTGTTGTTGGCTGAACTCGGACTGCTGGTTGGGCTGCTTCCCCTGCTTAGAAAATTCCGGGAATTGGACATCAGACTCTCCTCAAAAGACCCACAAAAACCCGTGAAGGGTTTGTTGAAAGCTCGATCCCGAAAATTGGCCCCTTTGGGCTTGGTACACTGCTCTGTTGGGGAAATCAAACTCCTGACTAGAACTTCTGACAAATGCCTCCAAAACCTGCTACAATCCTTGGTAGGAGGTGGCTAGCCTCCCCTCTGAATCTCCTTTGCACTCCTCACTCTCGGTACACACACCATCTGAACGACGCAATCACTACGCCGCCGTGGCTGCCTCTCCGTAGTCCTGAAGGGGCTATGCTCTCTTGGCTGATGCGGCTACTCCAATCTAATTTGCTGCACTGCACCGACCTCCGAATTGTACTGAGATGGCACTACTAAGCTCACCTGTGAATTCAGGATGAATTCACCTAGGGGAGTTGGGCACTTGCCCAATCTCTCTTAGTCATCAGAGGGTTTCCATCCTAGGGCTACCAATGGGGTAGAGAACTTGGTTCTCAACCTCACATATGAGAAATAATACAAATCCAAGATGTTTCCTAATGGCCTTCTCCTCTTATTTTATAGATCTCATGGACCCCTCTAGAGCCTTCTATTTTATTATTATTTTAATCATGAAGCACTTTACCCTCTTATTAAAATATTCTTTTTAATGCGGGAAAGAGTAAATCGGCTGTCGTTTCTCCTTCGGTCACTGAAACTCATGTCCAACCATCCCATCATGTAGGTATTCTCGTTCTAGTTCCAACGAGCTCTTACACTAAGGCGTTCCATCACGTATTCCTCTCGGAATGCCACTTTGAGGGTAATCAACTGAGTTAAGCCCAAAAATAACTCAGTTTTCCAAAAGTTGTCGGAATGCACCGGAACGAAAGGCAAACTATGCGGATGATGGAATATACCAAGCGAATGCCGTCGGTCCTTAGAGAAACTCCGCAAAACTCCTCCAAAAAGCCCCTTGGTCTGTTGATGACACCAACCTATATCTGTGACCTGTTTGCTCCCAGCCCTGGAATTCCATCCAAACCATGTCATAAGGAACATCAGAAAAGGGGATATTACATTGACCAAGTGTTCAACTTGATTAGGGTACTATTTTCCTTGTATTAACCTGTCATAAGTGTTATTGGGTCCAAAAGTCCACTGTACTGCCACATCATCCTAGTCAAAGCCACCTCATCAGACCTAAATAAGAGATCTCTAATGATGTTGAAATACTTGAGAAACTAAAATATAGGTTTTGTTCCTCTCTTTCGATAGACCACTTTAATGTGTATCAAAAATTTCCTAACACTGCCCCTGTTTTGTTGCTTGGAAACCTATAGCACTTGTTGATAAGATTTGACTAGCCTAACTTGAGCACGCCTTCACCAATTGGGAAAATTACATATGGAATGCCATCCCCTCATCCAACTCTACAATCTAGTACCAAGTTGACTTTTTGACTCTGGGGACCACTTTGCATTGGGAAACTTGAATTGCCTTGGGAAGTGTGACATGTTATTAACTATGGAACTTTCATGTATGAGAAACATTTGAGGGATACTAAACCAAAGGTAAAGCCACCTATAGAGTCTAGACTCATAACCATGTGGTTAACCATAGGACATAGGTGCACCCAACATGGGTTGGACTGATCCCTATATTGGTGATCAACCCTACAAAAGCAAGGCTCTTGTAAAATATTTGAAAATTTCACTACTGATATCCTATTGTAGAAACTGGAATTGTTTCTCGTAAATGTAAATTAATTATGTAGTTTATTGCTATGACAACAATGAAATAATCACACTGCAATATTCACAAAAATACTGCGGAAAATAAAAGCGTTGGAAACTCAGAAATACTAGCACACACACATAAATTTGACACAGTTATTTTTGGACAAAAGTCCTCGAAAAAGCCCAACTTGGGAAAACCGGTGCAACAATTGAGGGTTTTTATTATTAAGCAGCAGTGAGAAATTCTGTGTACCAATATCACCAAACTGGTGAATCTATCAAAGAGGAATACTGGAAAAAATTCTCTGAGGGAAATAACCCTCTCTCCAAACAATCATGACACTTGACTGCCTTTGAAAAGCTAGCCGTCCAACCAGATTTGCGCAATCCCTGTGTCACCCTAGCACAATACCTCAAATGCTTTGCCTGAATCAGCTGCCAATCTAGCTGTCTTGCCTGCTGCTAACTAAGAAATTGTCTCTCCGGCCTCTGGAACTAAAAACAAGCTCCTCTTCAGTTGGATCAAATTCCCTTCTTGAGGCTCTGCGCTACCTCTGTGTAGCCTCCTGGAGAAAATCTTGGCATCCTATTTCTGACTCTTTGGAACTGGAAAAAATTCCTCCGGACTCACTGTCTCTACTTCCCTCCATTGGCGCGGAGTCTTCCGACAACTGTTGCTACTCTCTTGAGAAATTGAATTGCCCAAGGAAATCGATCTCCAGTGTATGTTCTCCATCTACCCATCGACCTCCTCTTATAATCTCCAGTTGGGACTCCAACGACCAAGATTAAAACACAATCGATGGTTGAGATAATTTCTGGATTGATCGGTGTGAGTTTCTAGATGATTCACACCTTTCTCAATTAATATTGATTAATTAACCAGTTTTCTAAGTTTAGATTTAGGAAATATTAAAAACTTGGTAAATATTCTAATTGAGACACTTATAGGTGGAATTTCCAGAAACGATTTCTGGGTTATGGAGAACTTCTTTGTTTTAGCCTCTCCACAAAGTCTCGAGACTAGAACACCTCCGATGCTATAAAAACTAACAAAATCGTGAGTCCAAGTAAGCCCATCTGAGGTCCTCCAATCCTATCCAGGACTAAAGGAACAAAGATGAACTCAAAGGGATCGACCATGCTCTGAACAAAACAAGGTTTAGGACACCTAATACAGGGCCTCACATGGTTGTTACAAGGATTTAATTTGTGACATCAGGCTTACAATGGTGTGAAAAATGATATATATATATATATATATATATATATATATATATATATATATATATATATGTACTCGTGCTACTATAAGGGGTAACATGACCTTAGCAACCCTACTAGTGTGATCAATAACATGTCTTCGGGTTTGGGCTTGTATGTATTCATTTATAAAAGTGAAAACATCACTTTACATGCATTTTCAACCATAAATTAAGGTTGATATCTAGGTTTTTTTTTGCTGTTATGTGTTTTCATCCATCGAAACTTGTTGTAATTTATTCTCTTGTTTACTCATTAATCAACCCTAATTTTACTCTTGTTTATCATACATTATAGGGTTGTTTTCTTATTACTATTATAAAATATTTTTATGTTGTAATTTTTTTTTAAACGCTAGTTTATAACAGTAAAGTGTAATTTCTTGACTGCATTTGTTTGGGAACCTATCAACATCTATTGGTCACACTAAACCCTCTAGATTTAGCCACAGGGACCTTTCAACTAGCTCTCGTGAAATTATATCTTAATCACCTTGTTGTAGCTCCTAGAGACAACCTTGAGTTGCAAAAGACCAGTGCCCAGGACATCTTAAAATCAGAGGTTAAATGTAGACAACTATATGGATGCCTCTGACAGAATATGGATAAAGAGAATAATGGTTTTGGTGGTTTAGGAAAGGAGAAGACCTTGGAGTCTGATTCATGTGAATTACCCTATATTGCAAGAGGGCTCAAGAGGCTATATGGCTTGGTAGATTTTCAAGTGGGCCAAGTATGAAACAATGAGCAGAGGCTTTCAAAATATGCAGAGGTGTTGAGAAGGAACGGAGGAGGAACCCGCGAGAGATAGGCTTAAAAGTCTTAAGAATCTATCTTACGTGAACTTAGAGGAATTGGATATGAATGAAATGTGAACAACAATAGAGATTCGCAGAGCGTGAATTAAGGGGGCACAACAAGTTTAACACATGAGCGTTATTCATACACGAATTCATGAATAAAAATGCGGCAGCTAAATTACACGAATCATCAAAGTAGCAGAACGTGAAGGATGATTATACATAAATAGGAGATTATTGATAAACAAAAGAATACAGATACATACTACTCATTGCTCCATCTGGAATCCAAATAAACAACACTATATATAAGATTATATTCAAAACAACTCTCCCAAATATGTATCTTAGAGCATAAAGAGCACAGTCATACATAACTACAACAAAATTCTCCAAAATTAAGAACCTTTGTTTCATCTCTGAACTCTCTACATATAGAGTTCCTCTAAGGGTTTACGATCAAATCAAATTCCCATGATCAACCCACACATGTAATATCAAAATATCCTAACTAACTTACAGAGCGTGCATCAAGCAATCACTCTTGTAATCATAAAATAAAAACAGAATCGGGTGAAATCGAGATTTCACCAGTAGAACATCACAATGAAATAGTGAAAAGAAACTGCATAGTTGGCCACGGAGGCCAAATTCCGGAATCTTCAAAATGGGGCAGCGAGGAATGGCCATGAACAGGTGGGTAGTCTGACTTCCATCACTTGATTCGACTTGTTGTTGAAAGCCTCCACTCCCTTGTTCTCATGATTTCCACTAACCGTTACGGAATGGCTAGTCATGCTGCGCGTGCCTCACTCTTTGACAGGGAGTTCTTGGGCAATTGAATAAATCGTAAATGCGCTTGTTCCACTCAAAAACCCATGTTGTTTAGGACTTGCAAACTGTAGACTAGATTTCTGAGGGGGGCTTGTCTGGTTTGTGGTATTGGATGGGGGGGTGCGAAATCGCTGCAGGCTGACACGTAGCACCGGAGGCGGTTTCCAAAACCGGCCATTTCGACCCCCCCCTGGTGTTATCATCCGGAAGGTGAGAGGGGGGATGAAACGAATCATGAGCCGTCAGATGTATGATAGGGAGCAGAGATGAAGGGGAGATGGTGGAAGTAATGGTGGAGTTAGGGGGATGATTAACACTGAAAAGAGCTGGACAAAGGCCGTGGAAGGGTTTTGATGACATGGTGAGGAGGTGGGGCCCGGCCGCAAATTGCAATCGAAAGTGTTTTGTGATAAGAAGCGGAGGGTAAGGGTTATACCATGCAATGAGTGATGTGCAGTGAGTGGGAGATGATGTGGTATGACGGAAGTGGGGCCCGCCCGTAAATCGAAATCGGAAGTGTTTTGTGATAAGAAGCAGAGGGTAAGTGCTATGATTTGCAATGCACAGAGTGTGGTGAGTGGAGGGGTGATGTGGTAGGACGGAGGTGGGGCTGCCTGCACATTGCAGATCGAGAAGTTTAGTTATGAGGAATGGCGGAAAATTCTAATACTTGCGATGTGTGATTTGCGGCGAGCGAAGAGTTTGGTGATACGAAAAGGTGAGTGGTAGGAGTTCTTTCTTCTTTTGACTGCGGGGTGTTTGCCCGACTCACGCTTGGACTGATTGGCCTTCACTTTAGCCCTTCCCGCTCTTCATTTGCCTAGCTCCTCGTGTTGCCTTATCCGTTCACGAAAAACACAAGCCAACACACCCTAAACCCTAATCATTGCATATTTGTTGTTGGGTGAATCTTGTTTTAGAACCCTTAGGGGCATTAATCTTGATGAAAAATCTATTGGGGAAGCCTCCCTTGTGGGAATTGTATCCAACCACAGAAATGAGGCAAGTAGTTATTGAGGTAACAATGGTAACTCTCCCATTGTTGCTCTTAATATAGATTACTTAGTGAGGCTTTGCACTAGTGTGCTAGAGTTTGCAGTAACATGCCCCAAGGCACCTTTTTTAGTTATATTTATGAGGGTCTTCATTCTTGTAAATGGACATCTTTTAAAAGAAAAACATTATATATTTTGTACTTTATCAAGCACATAAAAATTGTGTTGTAACATCTAGTATTAGAGCCACTACGATTCCATATGATTACCATCCTTGATTGTACATTAACATTGCCATTTCCGTAGACAATCATTTACACACCTGTTTATAGATTGTGCCATTGTTTTGTGCCCCTGTTCTTGTCGTACATTTATACCATAAATGTTGTACCATTGATGCCATCATACGTTCATATCATAATTGTCATATCATCGTTGTAGATTGTTGCCGCCACATACAAACGACCCCTTTTCTTAGTCATATTGTTAATTCCATATAGACATCCCATATAGATGTCAATTCAAATTTCGTACAACCACCAAATTTAATTCTCGTGTAGTCATAGTACCCATACAAATCGTAGGGTCTTGTCCCCATACAAATTAATTAACTAAATATTAATTCATTAAAATAATTTGTACGATTGGGATTAATCGAAGGATTTACAATTTTTAAAAATTGAGCGATTGATGAGAGAACCATACAAGTTAAAGCGAGGAACTTTGCAACAAATTTAATAGTTGGCCCTACAAATCTGTATCTAAATTTTGGTCAAAATTGTTCGTAAATCCTCTTTATTGGCTAAGAAAATGACTATTAACAAACAACAACAACGACAAGAGCATAATGAAGAAACACTTGCGGCACTTTGGAATTAGTTAATAGAGAAGCATAATAAGTTAGAAATACAGATTGATTAGAATCATGATATATTACAAAAAGATCAAGCAGAGCTAAAGGACTTGATCACTCAAAATCACATTACCTTAGCAAATAAATGCGAAGGTCAATAAAAATCACGCCGAATTAAAAAACAATTACACTGAATTAAAGGACTGCATCACAAATCTTGCCAGGTCTTAAAATATAACCATTTCACAACAAAATTTGTCAAATACTTTAAACCTTCCAAGATTATCTAACACACAAAACCTACAAATAAATATACCTCCGAGCTCATCTAACACATCAAATTCACAATTAAATGCTCATAGCATGATAGTTCATAACAAGTTCCCAACATATAACCAATGAATCTTTGCATACCTCCCAAGAGAAAAACTTGAATTGTCAAAATTTGACGAGAATGAAAAACAATGTGTGGCCTAATTTAACAAAGTAGAAGAATATTTTAGATCTATTCCATATATAATAACAATGAAAAAGTCAGATATGCATCCATGCAACTAGAGGGGTACATGTAGTGGAGAAAATCAAGATATTTAATAATTTAGAATAAATTTAAAGATGAATTCTTTAAAGGATTCTGAGATATCAAAGAAGAATATTTTTTCACATAACTCACTAGGCTTCAATAAAAGGGAAGTGTGGATGATTTTACACTTGAACGGGAAGTACAAGCCACAAGAGTTCCTAGATTGTCAACATGTTGTTTAGTTCAATATTACTTCTTTAAACTTAAACCACACATCCATAATGAGCTAAAGCTTCATGATATTACAACTATGGAAGATGCAATATGTAAAGAAAAAACTTTAGAGAAAAAGAAATTTGATAAGACTTATTCACAATGAAAAAAAATGATTGTAGGATATGTAAAGACAAATGGACACCGGGACAAAAATGCACGTGTTTTAAACAAAGTTCCTACACACGAGTAATATACTCCAGAACACTTGGAATATAAAGATATCCATTGAGGATATATATATATATGTCGCACGGGTTCACGAACCTAGGGGTGGGGTTCTCGAACCCGTCCCTAGTTCTCATCCCCAAGAACCGGATTCGGGAATGGGTTCTTTTGAAATGAACTTGTAAGAATTGGGTTCTTCTACCAAGAATCGAGTTCTTTGTAAAAAAAATTGGGTGCTTTTGACGTTTAGGGTACTTGAAACCCAAAAATCGGGTTCTTTGTTGAATAGTTTTTGAAACAAAAATTTAAATAAAAAAAATCGTGGAAAGTCAAAAGGTGAATACATAACCTGTAAAACCTAAAATCGCTTCACTCTTCGACAACGAAATTCCGTTACAGACAACAACCATTCGGTTTGACGATTGAGATGACGAGCATTCCCTGGTGTGTTTGGGGCATTTCTTTGGTGTGTGTGCAGGTGACTGGAGTATCCACAGAGTTGCAATCCCTGCTTGAAGATTCACAGGTAGCTCTTGAAGATTCACCGTGCAACATGAATTAATTCTAATTTTTGTGTGTTCAAACTTCACTGTTTGCATAACAAAATTAGTAAATTAAAATTTAATTCTAAATGTGAAATCGACCCATGATGTCAAAGATGAGAAAGCTTCCTTATGACGAGTACTAGAATCTTGAAGCAACCACAATAAAGAGTCTACTGCCATATACTGCGATTCCAAACTCTTGTTTTTTACTCTAATATCCACATTCTCTCATGGCCAACCGACATCGCTTGCTTTTCTAATCACTCTTTTAACTGTGTTTTTTTTAGTTTTCATGTTTGAAGTTGGAAAATATACAATTTCATATATATATATACCCACCGAACCCACACACCCTGTTTCAATCAATGACGTCCTCGTCCTCGTCCTTGTCCCCACGTTTCCTTATATATATATATATATATATATATATATATATATATATATATATAATGTATGAATGAGATTGTTGCAAATACGGGTTTGCTTATATACCTAGGCAGGTACCCCTTCATGAATAGTCATGTCCTTAGAGACATGCCTCTTATATACTAATCACTAATCACTAATTAATCATTATTATGATTGTTTATTATTATTTATATTTACATTATTTTCATATATATTATATTCATAACTTTGTCTTCTTCAGAAAAGCTTTGTCCTCAAAACTCATTGCTGACAACATGTGTCATCTAATTTCCTGTCTTGTAATCTATTCACATCTCCCAGAATTCTTTGATTTATCATCTTCGTTGATACAAGATGATAGGATCCTTTGGGTGATAAACAAATTTGTCAAACTGAGAAGGGATCTAACCAACCTAAATCAATCTTCTGCAGAATCTTGCGGTTATTGGATATTTTAGATGAATTTATGTTAGAAGCCTGGATTTTGGTGACATCGATATTCCTTGGAGCATAAGTCAGTTGTCTCTGGCCTGAGTGATATGAATCTTTAGACTGGTTGAGATGTTTGCTTTTATGGTTTGGGTGTCAATAGGGAATTCTTGTGATCTGACTTCCCTTTGTCATGTTTGTGGCGATTTCTTGATTGACTTGATGTATATTGATGTCATTAAGTTGGTTGTAGAATCATCGCTTGGAATTTTCATCGTTTGAACTACAACATTTGAGTATGTTTTGGCTTCAATTGGGTTTGGACTTGTCTGAATTGTGAAGTTAATGGGATCTGCATTTGTTCCCTTTTCTTCAACTTCAATTTCCACATTTGAAGATTTCGACGCTTCCTTCTCAATAAACTATTGTACCTTGTTTTCCAATGTTTTCTTGTCCTTTATAACCTTCTTAATTTGCATCAATGATTTTTCACTGTGGTCCTTGAGGCGATTAACTTCTTCTTTTTTGTCTGCGATAATATCTTCAACTTCCTTTTGCATATTTTGCATTGACTTTTGGTTTTCTTGAAGAATTACTTTTGAGATATCTTTTACGTTTTCTGGTGTTATTGAATTTGACTTCAATGTAACATTCTATAGTGTTATTTTTTTCTTTTGGTAGGAAAATGTCAAGAACTTCTTTTTCGTATTTACAATGAAAGACCCTAGTGATTTCGTCTAGGATGAACCTATAGTTATATCACTATTGTCACAAAATAAGGTTTTAACAATGAATTGCGAGACAGAAGTATAGTCTCTAATACTTAGTTGTAGATTGCTTATGTCATATTGTTTTTTATTCATCGAATCCATCGTTTCAATTATATTCGATTCAGGAATTACTCATTGGTCAACACATTCACTACTAACATAATTATTCTCTTTAGTAGGATCGATAGAGACTATAATATCCTTTCTTGCAAGTGATCCTTTGATTTTAAATAGTGCACTAACACATTTACTACAGGTTTTAGGAAATATTCCATTACTGGTTCCGATTTTGCACTCATTGATAATTTTGCCAAATGATATATTATTTATGAATTTTATATATTCTTCATAATAAGTGTGAGACCCACTTGTTCAAAATATAACAAGTCCCTTTTAAATGTTAACACCTTTACTTTCTTTTTTAATAATATCCCTCACTTCTTTTTCTTTCTTTTTTTCGTATTTTTTTCAAAATTTTAAATAAAAAAACCTTAATAATTTGTTAACTCGACTATCTTTAAAAGACCATGAAATACCATTTCACTTATATATTTCATGGATAACACTTTATATATATATATATATATATATATATATATATATATATATATGTATTTATTTCTTTTGTTATACTTCCCCTTTAATAATAAGCCTCTAATTTCTTTTCAATGGGTGTTACTGTTTGTATCGGTATGGACCAATTGATGTAAATAGACAACCCCAAGGACACACAGTACGACGTGCTAAACTGATTGATCCAAAGCGCACAGATGGACGACACTGGTGGACGCTGGTGATACAATACGATAGATAATCGAGGCGAATTTAGTCTAATAGAAACAACGATTGCAAAACAGGGTTACGACAACGTCGACTTGTGGAAGTGCTTTGTGGCTTGTGGAGAAATCAAGTGGCGATGGTGGTGGCTTGTTGGAGGAGGTGACAGGGGTGGAGTTGCTTGGCGACAGATATAATAGCGGTGGAACAATACTGAGTGTGACGTGGTGTTGTTTGTGTGGCGGGGTTGTAGTTGCATTCCTTTTTTGCCCCTTTTTTTTCTTTTTTTTTCTACATTTTATTATTTTTTTATATAATTGTTAAATTTTTAACTTTTTTTAAATAATTATTTTTTCTTTTTTAGTTTTTATTTTTTTGACCCCTTTTTGTTAATTCCTATATATATATATATACTATTTTTTTTCTAATATATATATTTTTTAAATGGCCAAGGGCCCAAGGGGAGAATGGAGAAACTCCAAAACTCTACGTAGCAAAACGCTTGCGACGACAACAAGGTTGACACCTAATGGCCAAAAGCCGGGATCGGAGAATGCAACTTTGATGCCAAATATATATATATATATATATATATATATGAATGAGAATATGATGATGAAATTGTTACAAATGAGGGCCTGCTTATACACCTAGGCAGGTGCCCCTTCATGAATGGTGATGTCCTTAGAGACGTACCTCTTCTATACTAATCACTAATTAGTCATTATTATGATTGTTTATTATTATTTTATTTACGTTATTTTTATATATATTATATTCAAAACAACATGACTCAAGGATCTTACAGATATGAAACTGAAAAAGAATCGTGTACTCTTGTGGGACGTTGGATATTTAGCTCTGCCTGGGGCTTGTCACCCATAATTTGTACCTTACTACTTTACTCCTATGAATAACTGTAATATTCTGAATAGAAATAAACAACACTATAAAGCACATAAACAAGAAACTAAAACAATTAGAGAGACATCATGTGAACAAGACAAAACATGGAGAATGCTGAGCCATTTTATTAAGTGCTGAAAGATAAAATGAATACAAAGGTGATCAGAATGATGGCACCTTGGCTTGCACTAGGCAAGCGTAGAAATACTCTCAGACTATATCATGGAATGGCTGCTCTCTCAGTGACTGCGTTATCTCCAAAGCTGCTGGTGTTGCTGGAATAGATCAACTCTTTGAGGCTGCTCCCCACCTCAGAAAAATTGTGAAACTTTGGGAATGGGCTCTCCACCAAATACCCAGAAAAGCCCAGAGAGCTTTCCAAAAATGGATGACCTCAGAAAATGACCTTCCTTGAGGTATAACGCTGTCCCAGTGATAAATGCTGGCCCTGAATGATCTGCTACAAAAGATGGCCTCCAATTCTACCAAAATGATTGAATAGGGAAGTGCTAACCCCTTTCCAACTCTCTCGGGCTGAATCCCCTAATAAGCCCTCAATCCGGAATCTCCTCCTCCAAATACTGCGTGCTCCCTCTCACTGACTGTGCTGTCTATGCAAGTGAATGATCCCAACTTTGGCTGCTGCAACTCTCTCCGGAAAATCAGGGATAGAACTCCTCACCCGAGCAGGCACTCGAAGTCCCCCGGGGCTGAGGTTGGGGTCTCCGCACGGAGACACCCGATGTGCTGAACAACACTTGCAGACTTTGCTCAACAGCAAAAGCGTGCTCAATGTCAAAAGACAAATATCATAGATGCATAATAGAATGCGGAAATGAGGAGCCTCTCTCCCTTTTTATGCTTGGAGAGCCTTGCTCTCACCTATGCCCCACCAAAACTGCGCTGTCCCCTTGAGCCACGCTGTCCCTCTAGCTCTGCGGTGTCTTGGGCCCATTTTGCCCATGCTGACATCTCCTCCACATTGCCACTTCGTCCTCTAGGCCCCATGCTGCCAAATAATCATGTCTCCAAGTGACTTTAGGAAATGCTTTTTATCCTAAGTGTGAGTTAAGTGTCCATTTCACCCACTTTATTTCTAACTTATCTTTATTAAAGTAAATTAGTCAAAAATTAATATTTCCAATTAGCTGTTGCTAATTGGGAATATTACAATAACTTTTCCTTGTTACTTCACATTTTGTGATATGATCAGAGAGGCCATAAGCATTCCTCTTGTACACGTTCAATAGATACTAAGAAATCCCTCAGAATTGCAGAATGGGATACAATGCCCAGCAATTTCTCCCTAGATGATACCCCTAGGGAGACATGGGTGTGCTATTGTTGTAGAATGGTGAGGGGGTGTTGAAAAATGTAACTAGGATTGGTCGTCATATTGGCTATGTAATTATGTATTTATAAAAGAAGACAAGTAATCAAATGTGTTTTTGTTGTACTTGCTTCATGGGTTTCATGAGCAAGATTTTTATTATAGGTCAATAGACTTCTTCTTGATGTCTATTACGGTTTGTCTTCTAGTTATAAGTATAATTAAGTGTCATGTATATGAAGTGTCTAGTATAGAGAAAATGCTCCAAGACCTTTCCATAAAATCAGTGAAAGAATGGCTTAAGTCAGCCCTTAAACAACGCTGGAAGATAAGCTCAAGATGTTGTGTTAAAGTCGGCCTACATGATGGTTGGAAGGTTGGCTTATTAATTGGCAGGAACAACTATATATACCTGTACATATGCTGCGCAGAAGAGACAAAAAATTGCGGATTTGTCTGAGGTTTTACAGAGTTTAAAAGTGCAGATCTGTCTGAGGTTTTACAGAGTTTAAAAGTGTGGATTTGAGGACAAAATTAAGTGCAGATTCCTCTATGATGAAGTGCGGTATTCAGGAAGGGATAAGTGCAGATTACAGGATAGAGTCTAATCTGATATTTGGATCAGGGTCAAACTGCAAGGAATACTATACTTGGACAGCTCTAAGGAAATTGCAGACAGTTCTGAATTGCTTACAATGTAACAAGATCTGGGACAAATAACTGTGTTTAAGTGTGGATCTATTTTGGAGAAGGGTTTGTGTATTGTCATGAAGTAACATTGCAAATCAGAAGTAAGTATACACCTACAATTCATGCAAAGTTTGACAGTGTCCTATGTGTAGCAAAGTCCCTACATAATCCGAAGAAGAGATCGGTCTAAAAAGTGTGAGAAAGTGAGGAAGGTAAATTTGGGATTTACCTTCCTAACTATAGTTCAAGGAATAAAGTTACAAGTGTATGCAAAGTGAAGATGATTCAAACTCCAATAGTTGACTAAGCAATAAGAAGTAAAACTAAGAGACCGAGTTCTCTAGTACTGGTGCAGATCAATGCAGATTGGTGAAGAATAGAAGAATCAAGTTTAATGTCATTAAAGAAGAAGTGGCAAGGTCTTGGATGCATATATAGGTCAAGGGTCTGAGTCTTGGTCATGGTACTTGTCATTTGAAAATCTATAAGAAGAATTTCTCGTCGGTTTTCCTCTCCAAGAGGGAGAGGCTTTGCCCTAGCTCTAGGAGCCTAATTTTTGTGTTTCGTGTATTTTGATAATTGACTTGATAAAAGACTAAATATGCTAAAGAAGAGAAGACATAAGTAACTTAAGTAACCTCACAAGTAATTATCAAGAAGAGAATTTGAATTAAACACCAGCCCTCTAAATTCTCAACATGGAATCTGAGCTAAGGTGTTGAAGACAAGGGCTACTTAGCAAGGAGGCACTCAAGGAAGCAAGAATCAAACTCAATGTCAAAGTTTGGGTGAAAAGTCAAATCAGTTTGCAAGGAAGACTGTCAAGCTATTTTTCAAGAAAGATCTTCATCTCATTCAAAGGATCAACTCATCAAGAAAATAATCTTTGCCATCAAAGATTTTGATTTATTGTAATATTCCCAATTAGCAATAGCTAATTGGAAATATTAATTTGACTACTTTACTTTAATAAAGTTAAGTTAGAAATAGAGTGGGTGAAGAGGGACACTTAACTCACACTTAGGATAAAAGCATTTTCTAAAGTCACTTGAGAGACATGATTAATTGGCAGCCTGGGGCCTAGAGGTCGAAGTGGCAGCGTGGGGATGTGAACAACGTGGGTAGTGTGGGCCCAAGCTAATGCAGAGATAGATGGACAGCGTGGCTCAAGGAGACAACGCAGTTGATGGTGGGGCCTAGGTGAGAACAAGGCTCTCCAAACATAAAAAGGGAGAGGGTCTCCTCATTTGGATTCATTCTGATTATGCATCTATGTTATTTGTCTTTGACGTTGAGCACGCTTGTTGTTGAACAAAGTCTGCACATACTGTTCAGTATGCCGGGTGTCTCCGTGCAGAGATCCCAACCTCAGCCCCGGGGGACTTCGAGTGCCTGCTCGGGTGAGGAGTTCCATCTTGTTTTTCCGGAGAGAGTTGCAGCAACCGCAACTGGGAGCATCCACTCAAAGAGACAGTGCAGTCAGTGAGAGGGAGGACGCAGTTTCTGAAGGAGGTGATTCCAGATTGAGGAGCTATTAGGGGATTCAACCCGGGAGAGTTGGGAAGGGATCAGCCTTACCTTATTCCATCATTTCATTTTAGTAGAGTTTGAGGCCATTATTTGCAGCAGATTATTTAGGGCCAGCATTTGCCTTTGGGACAACGTGGTACCTCAAGGGAGGTCATTTTCGGAGGTTAGCCATTTCTGAAAATCTCTCTGGGCTGTTTTGGGTATTGGGTGGAGAGGCCATTCCCAAAGTTTCACAATTTTCTGAGGTAGGGAGCAACCCCAATTAGGCAGTTCATTCCAGCAGCACTGGAGATTACGAAGTCTTTGAGAGAGCAGCCATTTTGTGTTATCTTCTGAGAGTATTTCTACGCCTGCCTAGTGCAAGCCAAGGTGCCATCATTCTGATCACCTTTGTACTCATTTCATCTTTCAGTATTTAATAAAATGGCTCAGCGTTCTCCATATTGTCTATTTTTCATATGGTGTCTCTCTAGTTGCTGTAGTTCTTTATTTATGTGCTTTATATTGCTGTTTATTTCTATTCGGAATATTAAATTTATATTCTAGACATTGTTGGAAGAGACATCATCTCTTTGGAGACATTCTTTATCATCAAGGATCCAAGAACATCTATATTGCAGATTTCAATCTTAGAAGAAGCTCTTGACTTCATCTTCATCATCATCAAGGAAGTTGCAAGCCACTCTACTCAAGTAAGTATCTATGACCTTACTTAAATATGTCAATATGACTTATTGTAAAGAGAGCACCAAATTGGTTGGGTTGTCAAACTTTAGTGCATGGAAGAAAATGACAGATTTGAATTTAATTGAAGACGAAGTTATGGATTACATCGAAGGATCTACTATTCAACCCTCAAAAGAAGATGCTCTAGTTCATGCCAAGAACATGAAAGGAGAAATCAGAGCCTAGAGGATTCTCATAGAATCCATTAAGAACTCACTCATTCTCTATGTATCAAAACTAAAGTCTGCAAAAGTAATATATGAGAAATTGATGGAGCTATTCTCTGTGAGTACTGCAAGAGAAGTAATCTCTCTGAGACAAGAGCTATACAAAATGAAATTGTCAAGAGAAGAAGGAATCACTTCATACTTGATGAGGATTTCTGAAATAAGAGACCAACTGCAGGAATTGGGAGAAGTAATGTCTGATACTGAGATGACTTTAGTGGTACTGAATGCTCTATCGGAAGAATGGGGAAAATTCACTTCAAGTTTATATGGGAAGAAAGAAGCAACACTATTCCATGATCTATGGTCTCTATGTAAAATAGAGGAAACAAGATTGAAATCCAAAGTTGATACAGGATCAAGTGAAGGGAATCAAGCCTTTGCAGCCATATCCAGGAAGAAAGGAAGATTTGGAAAATTTGGTCCTCAGAATAAAAGAAGAAATATGGACAAAGTACAATGCTTTGGATGTAATGAACTTGGCCATTATAAGAGAGATTGTCCTAAATCTGCAAAGGAGAAGAGGAAAAAGGAAGAAGCCCATGTCACAGATGAAAGGGTAGAACCCGATGTTAAGAAATCTAAGAAAGAAGAAGTGAAAGATCTCTATTATGATTAAGATCATCTTCTTATTTAAGTGATTTTGTTGGTTAGTGTGATGGGAAGCAATGTATATTAATAGCATCATGATAGAAGCATGATAGGAGCTCTTGGTGAAACAACTCCTGGAAAAACTCGTTGATAACAATACTGATGGAAGGTAGTCATCAAAATCAAGGGTCATCATGGAAACTGGTGCTGACATTTTCTAATGGAGTTCTCTATGAATTCACTGATTAGAAAGAAAGCAGAATGGTTTCATCAAAAATTCTATGCTACAGAATTCTGGGATGTGATGACATATTGATGAAGTAGGTCAAGGGAATGAAGCTCTTCATTCTAGTGAAACTGCTACAGGATGACTCAAAAGAAAAAGGTATGAGGTATATATATATTTATATGCTGACACTGGATGTTGTGAAGTCATGTCATATGGTTGTAGGTAATGGAATTCTATATTTAGAAGTGTGATCTATGGAGGAGGATCTCTCTCAATGCACTAGCAGATGAAATCAACATAATATATTCTCATATGGAATATGAGGTGGTTGTATATGAACAAGGAATTGAATATTGGAAGTTCCTGGGAATGAAGATGTGCAGAAGGGAAGAGATCATGAAGTGCAACCATGTCAAGAGGCAACTATCATCCGAAAACCAAGAAGATGTGACTGGAATATCTCTTGTAGGATATGTAGACTCTGAAAAAGTCTGGTAAAGAAGAAGATCCTTGACAAGACATATCATGAGGAGATGTGTCAATCTGAATAGAGGATGCTGATGCCTACAGGAAGATGTCATGGTGAGAAGATCATCACTGAGGTAACTTTTGTTTTTAAAAAGTTCATACGTATATGTTTATCTGGATGAATTTGTGCAGGGCTGCTAATCATGAGAAATGATGTAAGATCCTTGGAGATGATTCGAAAGAAAGCAGCATGGTATAAAAGGTGGACCAGATAAGAAAGACTGATGAATCACGTTTTGGTAGATGACATGACTCATGAATGAAAGTGATGGATGATCTGTGCCCTATGGAGCTAAATTTGAAGATTCCTCAATATCGAAATCCATGACATCGAGGGGAGGAATTCTTCATGAGCAGTTGGGTGTCTCACCATTGCTGCTGCAGGTCCCTGATTGAGAGGGAGCCTGGTGATAATTTTCTTACTTGGAAGAAACTGGGTAATTCCTAAGAATGAGCTTAGGTACATTCCTTATACATGAATGAGTACATTCCCTTGTGGAATAGATCCTCCCTGGCTGAGGGGGAGAGATTGACACATCATTCTGGTCTTCACTTGGGAAGACAGAATGGAGGATTGGGTAATCATATAGCATTCGATACTCTTTGAGAATGTGATAGGGAATTCAAGATAACAGTAGTCGGGGACCGATATTCTTTGAGGGCTAGCTATCCAAGAGAAGAATAGTCCAAGAAGGTCATACTTTGGGAACACCTCGGTGGAGTATGTACCTTGGAGAGACAATGACTATGGTGTCTATAAGTCATGTGTCTCGCCAGCATTGTAGCCCATTGTCTTGTTGAGAGATGGGGCTGTTAGTCAAGGCCTTGCACTAGGACAATGCTGGTTGACATGATGCCATACATATGCGATTACCAATCCGATTCTTCTTATGAGATTCTTCAACTTGAAAGTGACCATGTATCTATATGAATACCTCCCTAGTTAAGAGGGAGTGTTGAAAAATGTAACTAGGATCGGTCTTCAGATTGACTATTTAATTATATATTTATAAAAGAAGACAAAGATGATAAAATGTATGGAGTGCAAAAACTCTGGTAAACTTGAATAAGTATATATTATTATTTATAAAAGATGAGATATGGGATATGATTACAATGGGGAATCACCGAGGCTTTAAATATAGCCTCACGGTGTCCCTTGGTGAAGAGGCATGATCTTTGATCATGCCCTTTCATTTAATAAAACTTAATATAACTATATCTAACTAACAATTAATAAAATATACATAACATTGCTCCTCTCTTAAGATGCTTTGTCCTCAAAGCATACGTAACGATGGGTGTTGCTGGCGAAACGCTTCAGACTCCCAAGATGCTTCTTCAATGGGCAAGTCCTTCCACTTGATTAAATATTCGGTAATAACACGAGAGCGCAACTTCTTATCACGGGTATATAGGATACCTTCGGGCTCTAGAACGAGCTTGCCTTCATCATCCAAGATGGGAAGTGTTGTTTGGGGCAACTGATGGTTACCCAATGCCTTTTTTAAGCAGGACACATGGAAAACATTGTGAACACGACTGGTATCGGGAAGGCTCAACCCATAAGCGACTTGACTGATCTTTTTAATAATTTGATACGGACCATAAAACTTTGGAGCTAATTTATTTTTTCCTTTTTGTTTAAGGGACAACTGCTTGTATGGTTGAAGCTTGACAAACACCTAGTCTCCAACTTCAAATGATCTCTCAGTGCGATTACGGTCAGCCTATTGCTTCATACGATTTTGTGCAACACTCAAATTTTCTTTTAGAATTTGGACGACCTTTTGGTGTTCTTCTAGTTGATTTTTTACTGCTGGCAAATTAGTTTGAACTGAAGCAAAATCTTTCCACTTCGGAGGCTCATATCCATATAGAGCCTAGAACGGAGTCATTTTTGTCGATGTATGGTAAGTAGAATTATACCACCATTCGGCAAGATGCAACCATTGGACCCACTTATTTTGTTTCTCCATAGCATAACATCGTAGGTAAGCTTCCAAACATTTATTAACAACCTCTGTTTGTCCATCTGTTTGAGGGTGATAAGCTGAGCTCATGTTGAGGTAGGTTCCAACATGGTTGAACAATTCCTTCCAAAAGTTTCCTTTAAATTTGGCATCCCTGTCACTGACAATAACTTTCGGAAAGCTGTGTAATTTATAAATATGTTTGCAGAATATCTCTGCAATTTGCTTTGCAGAGTCTGTTTTTTTAATAGCGATAAAGTGAGCATACTTAGTGAGTCTATCTACTACAACGAAGATTTTATCCTTTCCATCCGATACAGGTAATCCTTCAATAAAATCCATCGATATTGCTTCCCACTTCCGAGCCGGAATATTTAAGGGATGAAGTAAGCCAGGTGTCATAATGTTTTTAGTTTTATTTCTTTGACACTTGTCACATTCTGCAACATATTTTTGAATATCGTGACTCATACCCTTCCAGAAAAATGACTGACGTGCATTGTAGTAGGTTTTGAAATATCCTACATGCCCAGATGACATGGAATCATGTGATTCCTTGAGTATTTTTGATATAAACTTGGATTTGGAGTTTAGATAAATTCTCCCTTTGTACCATAAGATATCGTTCTTCCATTCAAATTTTGAATTCCCTGGGAGATTATTAATTATAGCCAACATTTCCGGATCTTTGGCGTACTCACTTCTAATCTCATTAAGCCATTCAGGCACAACAATCGAAACTGCAAGTAATGCTGTTTCCTCATCTTTTCTAGACAGGGCATCCGCTACTACATTGTCTTTTCCTTTCTTGTGTAATATCTCCATGTCAAAAGCAGCAATCTTCTCGATCCATTTTTGTTGTTCTTCAGAGAGTGTTTTTTGCTGAAGGAGATACTGAAGACTGTTATGATCGGTTCGGATGGAAAATTTACTCCCTAACAGATATTGTCTCCATTTGGCCAATGCATGCATAATTGCGAGCATTTCCTTACTGTATGTGGACTTGAGACGCTCTCGTTTATTTAGTTTTCTGCTTTCAAAAGCAATAGGGTGCCCCTCTTGCATTAATACTGCACCAATACCGAATCCAGAGGCATCACATTCAATGATAAATGGTTTAGAAAAGTCAGGGGTTGCCAATACTGGTGCATTAGCCATTACTTCCTTCAAATCTTCAAAACATTTCCCTGCTTCCTCATTCCATTGAAACGAATTTTTCTTTAAAAGATTTGTAAGAGGTGCAATTCGATGCGCATAATCTTTAATAAATCTTCGATAATATCCCGTTAATCCTAAAAATCCTCTGAGCTTGGATATGTTCACTGGTTTATTCCATTCCCTTATAGCCTTAATCTTAGAAGGATCCACTTTTACTCCTTCATGGGATATTAGGTGTCCCATATATTCAACTTCTTCTTTTCCAAAGGTGCATTTGGATTTTTTTGCATAAAATTGATGGTCTTCTAGTAACGTGAGAATTTTATCCAAGTGTTGCAAATGCTCCCTCCAGGTTTTACTATAAATCAAAATATCATCAAAAAATACTAGTACAAATTTCCTAAGATATGGACGAAATAACTCGTTCATAGTGGCTTGGACCGTAGCTGGTGCATTTGTTAACCCAAAGGGCATTACTTTAAATTCATAATGACCTTCATGTGTTTGAAATGCAGTTTTTGGTATATCTTCCAATCTAATTCGGATCTGGTAATAACCTGACCTTAAATCTAATTTAGAGAAACATTTTGCGTCATGGAGTTCATCCAGCATTTCATCGATAAAGGGAATTGGAAAATTATTTTTAATTGTTATCTTATTTAATTACCCAATCCTGAGATGGGGAGGTAGTGACAATAAATAACAATACTGGGCTCATCGAGTCTGGTAATTGGAATGAGTACAATCTAAATCCCTTAACGAGGATCCATTGGAGGGCAAGTCTGGTGCCAACAGCCGCGGTAATTCCAGCTCCAATAGCGTATATTTTAGTTGTTGCAGTTAAAAAGCTTGTAGTTGGATCTTGGGTAGTAAAGGTCGGTCCGCCTACTCGGTGTGCACCTGCCCTTCCGTCCCTTTTGTCGGCGGCGTGCTCCTGGCCTTAACTGGCTAGGTTGCGGCTCCGGCGCTGTTACTTTGAAAAAATTAGAGTGCTCAAAGCAAGCTTATGCTCTGATACCAATGGAGTGCAAAAACTCTGGTAAACTTGAATAAGTATATATTATTATTTATAAAAGATGAGATATGGGATATGATTACAATGGGGAATCACCGAGGCTTTAAATATCGCCTCACGGTGTCCCCTGGTGAAGAGGCATGATCTTTGATCATGCCCTTTCATTTAATAAAACCTAATATAACTATATCTAACTAACAATTAATAAAATATACATAACAATGTATTTTTGTTGTACTCGCTTCATGGGTTTCATGAGAAAGATTTTTATTATAGGTCAATAGAATTCTTCTTGATGTCCATTAGGATTTGTCTTCTAGTTATAAGTATAATTAAGTGTCATGTATATGAAGTGTCTAGTATAGTGCCATAAAATTAGTGAAAGAAGGGCTTAAGTCAGCCCTCAAACAATGCTGGAAGATAAGCTCAAGATGCTGTGTTAAAGTCGGCCTACAAACTGACATGATGGCTGGAAGGTTGGCTTATTAACTGGCAGGAACAACTATATATACCCCTACATAAGCTGTGCAGAAGAGACACAAAATTGCGGATCTGTCTGAGGTTTTACAGAATTTAAAAGTGCAGATTTGAGGACAGAATTAAGTGCGGATTCCTCTATGATGAAGTGCGGTCTTCAGGAAGGGATAAGTGCGGATTATAGGATAGAGTTTAATCTGATATTTGGATCAGGGTCAAACTGCAATGAAGACTATACTTGGACAACTCTAAGGAAATTGCGGACAGTTCTGAATTTCTTACATCGTAACAAGATCTGGGACAAATAACTGTGTTTAAGTGTGGATTTATTTTGGAGAAGGGTTTGCGTATTGTCATGAAGTAACATTGGAGATCAGAAGTAAGTATACTCCTACAGTTCATGCGAAGTTTGACAGTCCCCTATGTGTAGCAAAGTCCCTACATAATCTGAAGAAGGGATTGGTCTGAAAAGTGTGAGAAAGTGAGGAAGGTAAATCTGGGATTTACCCTAACTACAGTTCAAGGAATAAAGTTACAAGTGTATGCAAAGTGAAGATGATTCAGTCTCCAATAGTTGACTAAGCAATAAGAAGTAAAACTTAGAGACCGAGTTCTCTAGTACTAGTGCAGATCCGTGTGGATTGGTGAAGAATAGAAGAATCAAATTTAAGATCATCAAAGAAGAAGTGGCAAGGTCTTGGATGCATATATAAGTCAAGGGTCTGAGTCTTGGTAATGGTACTTGTCATTTGAAAATTTATAAGAAGAATTTCTCATGGGTTTTCCTCTCCAAGAGGGAGAGGTTTTGCCCTGGCTCTAGGACCCTAATTTTTGTGTCTCGTGTATTTTGATAATTGACTTGATGAAAGACTAAATAAGCTAAAGAAGAGAAGACATAAGTAACTTAAATAACCTCAAAGTAATTATCAAGAAGAGAATTTGAATTAAACACCAACCCTCTAAATTCTTAACTTCGGGGGGGGGGGGTGTTTATGTTTATTATTACATTTGAAACCATATAGCTTGAAGTTCTGCCTAGTGTTTTCCAGCTGTTGTTTTGGGATATGATTGTATCCTTCATGGAGATATCTTTTCCTGATTACTTTGGCTTTTCTTATTGCTTTTGAGATGGCTTAAGCACTCCTAAACTACCTTTTACTTTATTTCTTTTCCAGTTCAAATGACTGTTTTTGGTCCCACATGGACATTAATGTAGCTTCTTGTCTTTTTCCAGTGCCTCCCTCTTTGTCTACCTTCCTGGCGAAGGCTACCATAATATTCTTCTTTTTTTGGTTGGCCTATGAGTTGCTTGATGCACCATTCAATTCACCTTGCATTGTTAACTCCATGATTTAATGTCTTGTTCTATATGCAAGATCTTTATCCGTTTCGTGAGCAACTGGTTAAGTTGGAGTGTCTCCAGGATTAGTTTTTAATTCTGTTTGTGTTTTGTGAGTGAAATGCTACAGTTTGAAGAAATTTTTTAGTTGTAGAGGATTCAGAATTTAATCTACACATTGATCATTGTAAGAAATAATTTCATAGGCCATTTTATTTTCTGTCTCCGGCCATCACAATATATCAATTCCTCATATACTAGCAGTGAATGCTTCCATTGCTAGCCATCTCACAAATACATCACTAATGAATTCCCTATACTTGAATTCTTAAATTTCTTTAGCATATTAACATGGATTTTGTAAGGACAAATTGTTTGCTGATTGGATATTGATACACTCATCTGTTTTAAATTTCAGATTTTTGGATAGATTGGAATCTTCATTGAATCAGAAGAAGCAATATGAAGTGAAACTATTAGATAGTATGCAGGAAGTTTCGAAGAGACGAATGGAACTTCGGAGTTCATTATCTTCATTGTGGCCCAAGCAGGTGATTATAGCTGAATTTACCTCATTTAACTTTCCCATGTTTAGATGCACTTTGATTCCTGGGCTTTGGTTGTGATAAGGTAGAACTTGGTATTCCTTTCTAGATTCATGGGACACATTCTTTTTATTTGTATGTCTAGCTAAGATGCTTCTTCTCTCGTATCTACTTTAAGAGATTGAAATTTGGGACAAACATTCTCAATATGCACGATGTCTCAGAAATCGAATTTGATATTATAGGTCATAGATTTGAGCTCGGATATCTAGCTAGAACACATAAATCATCACTCGTGTCAGACTCATGTCAGCAACATCTTTATGATAATCGGGACATATATAGCAAGTTATATTTTAAGAACATTTACATAATATGAAATAGAAGAATAGAAAAAAGGCTGAACTTCGAAGTTATTTTAATGCTAGAATGACCAGGAGTAGACAACTAGAACTTGAAATCTAGGTCAAATTTTCTAAGGAATCTGAAGTGAAGTTCAGTAATGCAAATTTCATAGCTCGAGAGATAAAACATTTCCATGACTGATTAAGAGTTCATCAGAATGCAGTGCAACAATTTATTCACTAACCCCAATGTTTTCTGCTTGGTCTGTCAGGGTTTATCCAAATGACGGAAACTCTTAATCCCCTGTTTTAATTTATAAATTTTGAAATACCCCGCTCTTTGAATATATATATGATAACCATATTTTTTCTTTGTATTAAATGTAGATATTGTAGACTCAAGTTGGTTAGTAAATCATATTCTGTCTCGTAGGCTATTTTGTCTTCTAGTAAGATGTATGTTGAAATTTGATGACTATAAAGTTCCCTGCAATCCCAACCCGCTTTTAATTTCACCTTATCACTCCCATTCAGTTAAATACCCTTTCCCATAAACATACATTCAACATATAGAATTCTGGAAATGAAATTCTCAGATTAAAATACATGAGACTGTCAACACATGCTGAAAATAAATATGGACATAAACAGACCAGCAACATATGCAAATACACACAGATTTTGGTCAACTTAGACCTAGGCTTAACCCCTTCAATCTTCTCTAGGAAAAACCTGTTAGAGAGCTCTTCAAATTTATTTATCTTTCAAGTTCAGGAAAAATACATTTGTGGACAAAACAAAACAACAAAATACAACTTATCTCTTAGCCCAAAACTCCTTGAAAACCGTGCCCACATTGCCTCGATTTCCATGCTCACTTGAAGCTGAAAATACTTGCTGTACGGATACGGGTAAGTCTGCTACAACAAGGTATGTATGATTAGTGTTTGAATTTTAATTTGAATATCATCTTTGACATGTGTTTTTGCAGGACATTGTAAGTATTTTGTATGTATGTTTGATTGGGTTTTGTTCATAAATGTTGAACATATTTACATTTGAATTTTGAATATTTATTTGACATATGGTTTGCAGGACAGTGTAAGTATTTTGTGTGTATATTGGTTTGGGTCTTGTTCATTAATGCATGTGCAAGGAGGACACAATAGGACAACTCGGACACATACTAGAAGGACAATGCAACGCGAAAGTACCATTACTTGAAGCAAGCACAACAATACCTCAACAACTGCTAGTGTTCAAAGAAGCAGTGTCAAGTCAAGTATCAGGTCGTGTCAAAAGTCAGTATTGTAAAAATCATCATTGTAAAATTGTAAAAGAGTCATTATTGTAAAAGAGTCAATTTGCCTAGAGTTGGAGAGGCATTGTAGAGAGGTATAAGTGTCATTGTTGGATAATGTTATGGTTGGGTTGCAGGTCATAGTGTGAGTGGTCTAGTTCAAGAAAATAATTATGAATCATATTGTATCATGGATCATTGTCCCTAGCACGAGAGTCCACACTCTTGTCTTATTTCTGATCATTATAGGGTGGCAGGGAGGTGCTATGTTGGTGCATGAAGTCACCTATAGGTTGGAGCCTGTAAACACTTCAAGGTGGTAGGTCAATCTAGGATGTCGGGACATCCATTCAGTTGACTACTGAAGAAACCAGGTTGTTGGGGCATTCTTCTAGTGGGAGCTGGGGAATAATGATTTTATAGAATTCTAGGAATTTGTACCTTTCATTTCAGTTGGGGCTGAAGATTAAAGAATTTATTAGAAAAGCATTCGGTGGTTTTTGACCCAGAGGGGGTTTTCCACCTAAAATTCGTGTGCCTATTGTGTTCTATTGTTTACTGTTGTTACTGGATAAACATCAAGAATAATTGAAGATTAACTAATCATCTGAAAATATTTAAAAGTGCTAATTGATAAGAAATACTAATTCACCCCCCCCCCCCCTCTTAGTATTTCCAACTAATTTGGCATCAATATACATGGCATTAAGACATACAAATCAAATCCTCATTCAGCCATACAACTACTCAGCAACATATTCTCATTGACAACAATACCAACCTTTGCTATGGGCACATATGGTGTTATGCTTTAGATTTACTAATGAAGCTATTAGATATTGAGAATCTGGAAAGTGTGGCCTAAAAGTGATCAACCCTTAATTTCGAAGCATAAGAGCTCAACTTCTGCAAGGAGAATACATCCCCTAGAATTCTGTAGTCATTTTAATAGGGACTCAGTTCTTTAATTATCCATCCCGACATTAGTATTTGTCCCAAACAACTCTAAAATTGTGAGATGTCAATGACTGTTTCAACTAGGCATTTAGTCAAACATTTCATAGGTATACTGCTGTAGGTGATTCTGGTTATTTTAATTTCTCAAAAGTGTTTTCCCACTGGTCTATTGCTTCTAAATGTGGGCTTTTCCTTCAGTGCATAATAATAAGTACACAGAGTTCATGTTCAAGGTGCCTTTTGAATGTCAGCCCATATTATAGAAAAAAAAATCCTTCACCATTTAGCATTACACGCATACAAACAACAGAAGAGTAGCTTGGGAATAATTATACAGTGGAACCTGTTATATAGCTGCTGCTGCCAAGAACTTGTATTTCACCTACGGAGGGACTATGCATAGAAGAGAAGTCAACGAACCATACTCCAGAATGTACCTCCACGAGCTCAGGTCCAGTGCATTCCCACGCCGTCCAGAAATCCAAGGTGACTTCAAGCCACTTGAGTATTATGTTATAGGTGCGTGCTTCCTGCGTAATGCAAAGGGCAAACTCAACCTCTATTCGGTGCTCGACTCCTAGCGATTCTTGGCCTGAGCATAAAATGAAGCGCTCGACCTCTACAAGAAATTACAGTCTTCAATCATTGCTCCAACATTAATTTGGTGATCTCGGTGCTGACCATGACGTCCAATGAATTCGACCATAGGAATTGCGATTCAGCTTTGGGATTTCTGTTAAGCTTGGTGCCTGAACGAAAACCTTTAAAATAACACTCCTCCTCTGCATAAAATATGAAGGTTGGCTTTTTAAAAAGGTAATGCGGCCAAACTACATGTTTGGTTACGTCCCCAAAAATTATTTGGCTTTGATTACACGACGATTTGGCATCTACAGGAACAAAAATGGCCCCGATTCGTTCTTCTATCTTGGCACAATAAATTTGGCCCCAAAACGTCTCCCATGTTACGCTACGGTCACCATCACAATTGTATTGCAGCAAGTCATGGGATGTATTATAGGACCAGCAAAATCGAATTTGTCTTCGTGCATCGGACTAAACGCGACCCTTCCATAGAATAATCCTCCGGTCAACAAATAGTCGTCCCTGACGTGAAAATAAAGCTTCCCACAAAAACTCTGTAAAAATTTATAGTTTCCCACCACGGTTTTCAGTTTTTCACCTTATTACTCCAAAATAGTTAAATGTCCTTTCTCATATCCATACATTTAACAAACTGGAAAATAACTTTTGCTGAAAACACAAATTCTGAAAAAATTACAAAATGCTGGAAAATGCAGAAATAAATATCAGCAGTAACAAACAGCCATTCAACACATCATAACACAGTAATTTTTGGTCAAGGTGACCCTGGAAAAACCCCCTACAACTCTTGGGGAAAACCAGTCTGGAAGCTTCTCTTTTTTTTCTGAAAAATGCTTTTACAGTGAGCAGTAATACACAGAAAATTACAGCAAACACAAAAATCACTTATCTTGACTTCGTGCCACCCTCCACCTTGAAAAAACGTGCCAAGCAAGGAAAACGAGAAAATTTTCGGAAGATATTACGGCATTAAATGCGTGAGATATCAAAGTTAAAGCGTGCCAAGAATGGCCGTCGCAATTTGTGCGGATTCGACCTGCGGATGGGACAGCAGCCCCCTTTCTCGATTTTCGTGCCCGGAAAAATCTGCCTTGAAAACCGTGCTCCTTGCTGCTGTTCTAGCTCTCGAAAACAGTGCTACCCCTCTCTCGAAAACCGTGCAAATGCTGTACGGACTTTCTGCCTTGGTTAATGTGCCAATGAACTCTGCTGTACGGATTTTTCGACCTTGGGAGGTGTTAACCTCTTCTTTGACACGGACTTATTTTGTCTTTACTTATTTCTTGCTCTCCCTGCGCTCGGAAATTACTCTTGACTCCCTCTCCTCCTCTCTCAATCTGCTCATGAAGAATGAATGATCTTTTCCTCCTTTTCCTCCTTTAACCTAACCCTAAGTGACTTTTGGGGAATCCTAAATCAATGGGTAAAAATAGATTGAGATCTAGGTAGGATTAAATGCTCATTGAAATCTCCTTTCTATTTTTTAATTCACCCCACTTTAATAAAGACCCAGTTAGTCATGTATTTCCAAAGTCACTTTTCCTTTCTAATTTTACATTGACTTTATTAAAGTCACTTTAAAATTAGACTTTAGTAACTTTATCACTTAAAGTCACTTCTAAATTAGATTTGACTTTATAAAATCATAAAGTCACTTTAGGAGAAAATTAAATTCTTTTGGACACTTTTCCCTAGGCCAAAGATCAAAGCCCTAGGGAACCACCTGTCCTCCGGTAACCAAATTTCAACACCCCCTCTTACCGAGGAAGGTGTTCCTCACCACACCCATCTTGTCTCTGAAGTAGACATGCTTGCCCTGTGGTAAGGCTTTCGTAAGAATATCTGCAACCTGCTCATCAGTGGGAATATGCGGGAAGCTTCTGACTCCTTACCGGAACATAGTCTGTGATGAAATGATATTTGATCACCGTCAACACTTTGACATCTTGAAATCTTTCGGATTCTCCAGTGAGTTTATTGCAACTCACTGATAATCCAAAGTAAATCAGCGAAGGTCTCAACAGTACGACCAAATAAGCCAAACAACATCTTAACGAAGCCATGTAGCCTCACAACTAGCCAAATTTGGGCGCCATATACTTTGTAACGGCCCGAACTCAATGCTCTTTTAAATTTCTTTGCTTTTCGGGTACCGGAACCACGACACCACTGTCGAACCCAACCCAAAACAACACCTTGAAGTGCTCTTCCTATCAGAAGCACAACCTGCCCAATCAGAATCAGTGTAACCTGCCAATCTCACTCCATCCCCCTGCCTATAATCCAGACCATACTCCACTGTCCCCTGCAAGTATCGCAAAATGTGTTTTGCAGCAATCCAATGAACCTTCCTAGGCTCACACATAAACTGACTCATCGTGTTGACTGCGAAACATATATATGGTCTAGTGTTGACCATTGACCGGATACATCAAGGAACCAATTAGTTGTCTGTACAATGTGGGATCCACCAACTCGGAATCCGAAGCATGAAGCTTCTTCCAGTTGGTGATCATCGGTGTCAACATGGGTCTACAATCCTCCATGTGGAATCTGCCAAGGATGTCCACAATATACTTCCCCTGTCCCAGGAAGAAATGCCCCTCCTCCCGCCACACCTCCAAACCCAAAAAGTAATGCATCAAGCCGATGTCCTTCATCTCAAACTCCGCCGCAAGATCTCTCTTGCAGTGCTCTATGAGTCTCTCTGCACCTGTAATGACTAAGTCATCCACATACAGCACCAGAATGAGAGGCTTCTCACCTATCACAATATAGTAAAGGTTCGGATCTGCCTCACTCTTTGTGAAACCCATCTTCTGCAAGTATGTATCTATCCTGGAGTACCAAGCTCTGGGAGCTTGCTTCAGGCCATAAAGGGCCTTCTTCAGTCCGCACACATGGGACTCCTTCCCATGCACCTCAAAGCCCTGTGGCTGCTCAATGTACACCTCCTCCTGTATGAAGCCATTGAGAAATGCGGTCTTCACATCCATCTGGTGGATCTTCCAACCCATCTCTGTTGCTATCGATATAATGGAGCGAATCGAAGTATATTGAGCCACGGGACCGAAGGTCTCCTCATAATCAACTCCCTCTACCTGGGAGAACCCTCTAGCCACAAACCTCGCTTTGAATTTCTCAATGCTGCCATCTGCAGCATGCTTTACCTTGTAAAGCCATCTGGAAGTAACCACGGATTTTCCCTCAGGCCTCGGCACCACCCCCCAAACATCATTCTTCATGATAGAAGAATACTCCTCCTGCATGGCCTCTCTCCAGACCTGCTGGCTAGCTGCCTCCTCATAGCTAGAAGGCTCAGAGTCAAGGATGCTGGTAGCCATTGCCATATAGCTACAAAACCTCTCAGGTGGTCTGCTCTCTCTAACCGGCCTCTTAGGCCTAGCAACAGATGTGGCCTCTCTCAAGGTGTCCCGAAGCCACTTGGGCTTCCTCTTCCCTGAGCATACTTCTCCCATTGGAGAATGAAACTCCTCCTCCTCATCATCATCAGGAGCCTGAACTCCTGACTGTCTGTCTGTTGTCCTCCTGCCTGCACCTGAACCTGTAGAAGCCGAGGTACCGTGTGAACTGTCCATCAGTGGACTCCCTAGTGAACTGCTCTGCATGCAACCCGAAGCACCACCCTTCCGACTCGCGAGCCACCGTCACTCAGCCCCGACCCTCGACATCGTCATGGATGTACCTCCGGATCCTCCTGATCCATGCCCACTGGATCCCTGTGACTGACTCAACTGCTGCTGAGGGTCTGGCTGATCCAGATACTCTAACTCTTGTGACCTCCTAAAGGCCCTGTCCTCCTCGAACTTCACATCCCGCCGACAACAACTTTCCTCTCAGAACTCTCGAAAGGCCTTGGAGGTCCCACCGTAACCCACAAAGATACCCTCTCAGGGTTTAAGCCTGGTCCCTCTTCTCCTGGGTATGTAGGAGTATGTGATGCACCCAAAGATACGAAGATGACCAATATTATTTCTTCCCGAAAAAGCCTCCTCTCGAGTCATGTGCCCCAAGGAGTCATGTGCCTCAAGGCACGATGCACTGCTCGCAACAATACCGTGTTGCAAGTGCCCCCACCACAAAAACAATGGTAACCCTTGATCATGTAGCATGGCTTTGGCAGCCCCTCCGATGGATCTGTTCTTCCTCTCCGAAACCCCGTTCTGCTGGGGGTTGTAAGGAACTGTGAACTCCCTCTTAATGCCTGCCTCCGCACAATAATTAACAAAATCTCAAAGGGTGTACTCTTCTCCATTGTCCGACCTCAGGGACTTGATTTTCCGACCTGTCTGAGTCTCCACAAGAGCTCTGAACTCCTGAAACCGCTTCAAGACCTCACTCTTGGTCTTCAAGAAATAAATCTAGGTCCTCTTGGAGTGATCATCAATGAATACTACATAATATTCATATCCACTCGCAAGGAAAGATGAGACATCCGATCGCTACATCGCGAATGAATCAACCGTTATCCCACGCTCGGGCCGGCCACCGCCGGGAAAAGGGGGACGGGCAAACTTGCCCATCGCACATCCTCTCGCAAGTATCAAAGCGTGATCAAGATCAACCGCACACCCGTAGTGATCTCCCGCAAAGTCCTCAAGGCTCGGTGATACATGTGCCCCATCCTGCGGTGCCAAATCTCACACAACTCAGAACTGCTAGCTCTGCTGTCAGTACTGCTGCTCAATGCCAAAAGGGACTGAAATGCAAACTTGTACACCTTTGCATGGCGTACACCTATCACTCTAGCCGAATCAGCTGGAGTGCCTCTGGGATACATCAACACCTGTCCTCCCCTGAACAGTACCTCATACCCTCTATCCTCCAAAGCTGAGACGGATATGAGGTTCTTCCTCATCCCTGGCACATAAAGAACATCTGACACCTTCAAGGGAGGTTTGGACTCCCTCTGAAATGTCAATGTTCCCACACCGACTGCTCTAACAACTCTTTCATCACCGAGTACTACCTCTACATCAGTGCCACTCTCTGAAAGCTCTGACAAGTACTCACGGACTCTTGTCATGTGACGTGAAGCCCCACCGTCCACATACCAGATACCCGAAGATGCTCCGCTAATCGAGGGAACGTACATCCTCTCCGGAACCTCTATGGCGTATAATCCCGCACTAGAGGACTCACACGCAAGGAACTCCAAACTCCCGCTCAAAACGATCTGCAAAGTCCTCAACCTCTGCTGAAGCTGCCATGCTCTGGTTCTTCCCCTTCTTCTTCTTCTTCTCCGGACACACAACTGCATAGTGTCCCATCTTCTAACAATTCCAACACTTCACTTTGGAATAGTCTTTCTGTGTGTTATCCTGTTTACCTTTACCTTTGCCTTTGCCCCAACCATTGCTTGTGGAAGTCTGTTTCTTCCCTTTGCCTTTCTTGCGTCCTGCCAACAGTGCTACATCCTCATCCTGCTCAACTGGCTTGGCTGCCCCAAGCTGACCTTTCCTGATTTCTGTCTGAATGCAATCATCCCAAAACCTTTTCCATGTGGGAAGGGTCTCACGTGCACAAACCCCATCAGTAAAGTTCATCCATGAACGGGTGAGGCCATTCACCGCAATCCGCACCAACTCAATGGGTGGAATGACCTCTCCAATCGCTGCCAACTCATCTCTCACATTAGTGATCTTTGTGAGATATCCAGCTGCACTATCATTACCCATCTTAATGGTCTTCATCTTCTCCTTCAGGACCATTTTTCGGTTCTCATTGGTACTCTGGTAGAGATTGGACAATGCTGTTCACATCTCATGGGCATTTCTCTTTCCTCTCACATGAGGAATGCAATGGTCTTTGACTCCATCTAGAATCAGCCTCTTCCTCTTGTTGTTCTTTTTATTACATGCTGCCAACTAAGTAGCATCAGTAGGCACATTTACAGGGTTCTGTGCGGTATGCACCATTATGTCCCAGACTTCCGCCTCCTCAAAGATACTCTGCATTCTCTCCTTCCAAACACTGTAATTGGTATGCCCATCCAAACTATCCTCCACCCTCAAATCCCAATGACATCCTGCTGTCCTAAAACTGAAAAATTGCACTGCTGTAGTAAAGATAAAAATTCTGTTTGTAAAAAATCAGCTTGCTAGAATTTTCTGAGTGAAAAATTAGCAGACTGTATTTTTCTTCTTGCTGCCCCAAACTGCACTTTCAGCACTCAAGCTTTGATACCGTGAAAAATTTATAGTTTCCCACCACGGTTTTCAGTTTTTCACCTTATTACTCCAAAATAGTTAAATGCCCTTTTCCATATCCATACATTTAACAAACTGGAAAAAATTTATAGTTTCCCACCACGGTTTTCAATTTTTCACCTTATTACTCCAAAATAGTTAAATGCCCTTTCCCATATCCATACATTTAACAAACTGGAAAATAACTTTTACTAAAAACACAAATTCTGGAAAAATTACAGAATGCTGGAAAATGCAGAAATAAATATCAGCAGTAACAAACAGCCATTCAACACATCATAACACAGTAATTTTTGGTCAAGGTGACCCTGGAAAAACCCCCTACAACTCTTGGGGAAAACCAGTGTGGAAGCTTCTCTTTTATTTCTGAAAAATGCTTTTACAGTGAGCAGTAATACACAGAAAATTACAGCAAACACAAAAATCACTTATCTTGACTTTCGTGCCACCCTCCACCTTGAAAAACGTGCCAAACAGCAAATAGAAAATTTTCAGAGAAATTACAGCATTAAATGCTATCTTAGCTGCCTCGAAAAGCGTGCCAGGAATGACTGTACGGATGGGACAGTAGCCCCCTTTCTCGATTTTCGTGCCCAGAAAAATCTACCTTGAAAACCGTGCTCCTTGCTGCTGTTCCAGCTCTCGAAAACAGTGCTGCCCCTCTCTCGAAAACCGTGCAAACGCTGTACGGACTTTCTGCCTTAGTTAATGTGCCAATGAAACTTTGCTGTACGGATTTTTCAGCCTTGGGAAGCGTGCCCTCTTGCTGTACGGACTTGCTGTGCTGCCTTTGCTGCTCTCCCTCTGTTCAGAAATTACTCTTCAGCTCCCTCTCCTCCTCTCTCAATCTGCTCATGAAAGAATGAATGACCTTTTCCTCCTTTTCCTCCTTTAACCTAACCCTAAGTGACTTTTGGGGAATCCCTAAATCCAATGGCCGAAATAGATTGAGATCTAGGGCTGAGATTAAATGCTCATTTAAATCTCACTTTCTATTTTTTAATTCACCCCACTTTAATAAAGACCCACTTAGTCATTTTTTTCCAAAGTCACTTTTCCTTTCTAATTTTACATTGACTTTATTAAAGTCACTTTAAAATTAGACTTTAGTAACTTTATCACTTAAAGTCACTTTTAAATTAGATTTGACTTTATAACTTTATAAAGTCACTTTAGTAACTTTATCACTTAAAGTCACTTTAAAAGTAGATTTGACTTTATAAAAATTATAAAGTCACTTTAGGAGAAAAATTAAATTCTTTTGGACACTTTTTCCTAGGCCAAAGATCAAAGCCTTAGGGAACCCCCTGTCCTCCGGTACCAAATTTCAACAAACTCCGCCTTCGTGTCAATTACAACTTCCACTCGATTTAGTAATGGAAAATTTAACATGCTTTTCATAATTATTATTTCATGGCTCCATATATATGATTTTGGCTTCCGACCTTTACAAATAAGGAGTCCGCTACAAATTTGGGAAATTTGGTTTCATGCAGTCCTCTAGTTTCCCTAGAAACATCAACACTTTTATTACTATCAATGGATTTCACCTCTATATGGTGCTCGTGATGGTGAACGAGTGGCTTCCTGCCCTTGTTGGCCAAATAACCTAGATCGGCCTCTGAAAAGAAAATGCTTTGGGTCTCCTAGTGGATTTGGCTTTCGATGGATTTGTTTGCTTTCCCAGGTGCCAAACGCATCAACAACGATTTTGAAACGACGATTCTGAATTAATCTCCTCCTTGAAATTCAATTTTCAAAGCGACCTGCTTCTAAAATCTAATCATATGTTGCAGCCTTAGAATGATTTTGATGGCTCCACCTCCCATTAAAATTTCGACGTAATTTGGTCACTTCAAAACTTTGGCTAAATAAATTAAATACTCAGCTTCTTAATAATTAAAAAAAATCGCTCACGACCTCTATTAAAAAAATAATTTTGACCTTTGGTCACAAATGAGATATTTGGCACCCTCAAATCAAACCCTAAAACTTCCTTTGGCAAAACCCTTGATAACCATTGCAATCGGAAACTGACAAAAACCTATAGGATGAGCGAAGACCAAGGCTCTGATACCACTGTAATCTCCCAAACGAGATATTTTGCTAAAATTGCAGAAATTTATCTCAACCCAAATTTCACATTAAATTATCATCCATATAACAAAAGATTTCTATGTAAAATAAAACATATAAAGTACATGCAATTCCATAACACAATGATGCAATAAATAATCTCAGCTTTATTATAACATAAACTGGGGTTTACATGCTGGAAAGATAAATAACTAACATAGTTGAGATAAAAACTAGCCTCAAGGATTGACTGCACTGTTGCACGAGCCCTCCTCCAAAATTGAACCAAACTGCCACTGCTAAGCTCTCCTGCGAATTCTGGATGAATTCACCAAGGGGAGTTGGGTGCTCGCCCAATCTCTCTAAATCACCCGAGGGTTTCCGTCCTGGGGCTACAAATGGAGTAGAGAACCAGGTTCTCATCCTCACATACAAGAAACAATATCAAATCCCAGATATTCCCCAATGGCCTCCTCCTCTTCTTTCATAGATCTCATGGACTCCTCTAGAGCGTTTTATTTTATTATTATTTTAATCATGGGGTACTTTACCCTCTTATTAAAATATTCTTTTAATGTGGGAAAGAATAAATCGGCTTCCATGTCTCTTCCTGTCACTGAAACTCATGTCCAACCATCCCATCATGTCGGTATTCTCGCTCAGGTTCCAACGAACTATTACACTAAAGTGTTTATCACGTATTCCCCTCGGATTGCCACCATTAATTGAGTTAAGCCCAAAAATATCTCAGTTTTCTGAAAGTTGTCGGAATGCACCAGAACGAAAGGGAAATTGTGCAAATGATGGAATGTACCAAGCGAATGCCACAGGTCCTCATAGAAACTCCTCAAAACTCCTCCAAAAGCCCTTGGGCCCACTGATGACACTGAAGCAACAAAACTGTATGCTTGCTGACTTTAATTGTAAAATACACAATAGGTATTTGTAATAATAATTTATTATATAAAAATGTATAAGTGATGAATAAATATTACAATGAGGCCCCGCTTATATACCTATGTAGGTGACCTTTAATGATTGGGCATGTCTTTTAGACATGCATTTTCACTAACTTAATGACTACTTAACATAATCCTTATTCATCTACTACTAATTACATTTATTTGTATTTATTCTATTTGTTATGAATTATGTTCATAACATTGCCTCTTCCTTCAGAAGCTTTGTCCTCAAAGCTATATTTGCGAAATTTCTTTCATTTGCATTTGTTATTTCATTATCTGTCATGATTCACTGGTACCTCTCGACATATGTAACACTTGCGTTTGAACCCATGGTTATCATTTTTTTTAAAATTAATAATAATAATAATATATTTTTAAAAAATTGTAATAATATATATAAAATTTCAATTTGTCTTTTATTAAACCCCCTTCAAACTTAAAAGGTACGAATAAGGACACACCTTATGAATGGACGGATGCAACTCACCACTTAATTTACCATATAGTAGCAATTCCATATACTGACTTAGAGTGACAATTATTACGAATTGAAGATATTTTTTTCATATAGTATATATATCTTTGTACCACCTAAAATTGATTTTTAATTTATTTTATTTTTTAACATCGTATACCACTAGTTGATTTTTTTTTTTTTTTAATGACGTGACGGCGGAAGCCCCGTTCGATAAGGTTACGCAACGTATCATGGATTGATGCGATGGTGTATGGCGTAGTCATGTCCAGTCGTAGTCGATAACTGCGGTATCACTTAAAGGGCTTGTACAGGCAGAAATGTACGAGGTTCGAATTGAAATTGAAGAATCATTACGAGAGAGGGTAGGACTGTGGAAAGTTCCAGTTGAACTTGAAGAATCATAACAAACAAAAGGAGAAGCGTCCCTATAATTGTCCTGGTCATCAAGCTCGATAGAAATTTTTTCGTCTGGATTTCCACGGGGAATATCATTGTTATCAGAAGTGGCTGTCTCAAATATACCTCTGCTACGGCCCAACAACCCGTCAAAGAGATGACGAAATGCTATCGAGCACCCAAAATGATCAATCAGAGAAGCGCGTTGGCTAGGGCTACCCATATAGTGGTTTTCGTAAAGATGTTCCATTATTTCTCAATCTTTACATGAATAGGTATTGGTTGAATTGACAGTGCTTTGACCTGAATGATAACTTGCAACAACTAGTTGGCTAGGGCTGCCCATATAGTGGTTGTCGTAAAGATGTACCATTGTTACACAGTAATTTGTCACCGTCCCTGCAATCCCCATCTCGCCCATTGGAGGGTCGTTTCTGTGACCAATAAGCAGTGTCATGCCTTGCAAATACTGTCATTGCATCCCTTTCCATGAGGACAACATTTCTTCTGTTGATCATTTCCTGCGCAGACCCCTAAAAACACCTGTTTTTGCCTTGGCGTTGATAGCTCGTTATGTACTCGCGCCAATGAGGAAAATTAACACTGAGCCCGCGCCAATTGGCGCTCTGTCCCAGTTAAGCACCGGCGTCAATCTGCTTTTGGAATTTTTTTTAAAAAAAGAGGCGAAGTTTCGATTACAACAACTTCGTGGATGAGTCATCAGGAGTGGTTTCGACTGAATAACCACGACCTTCCTCCTTTGGCCTCTTGTTTCCACCTTATTGGGAACCTCCCAAGGGATAAGGCCTCCCTTCCACTATTGTAGGGATCCCAACCTCCTCCTCTCCTCTATAAATATAGCCTTCATCCATTGATGAAGGCGCTGAATGGCTGAATAGCTAGTCTCCAAGTTCCCAAGAGCCATCAGAGCCTTATGCTGCAAGAGCCTTGATTCATTCCCTTAAGGCCAAATCCAAGCAAGGAGATCATTGTCGAGACATCCGAAGAGAGAGGTTTGTCCCATCCCCGACATGCTTTTTCGAGACGTGTTCCGCTAGCGACCCTCCGAAGGAGAATTCAACGTCGGGGCTATGGTTGTATTCTTTTTTGATTGATTAATGATAAGCGACTATTGGTTATGGTTCCACTCCCGTTGTTGATTCTGATGATGAGTTATGTCTTCTCTGACTGACATATAGTTGCATATACTGGATTTTACGCTTGCGTTTGTTTTGTTTCTTGCGTGTGCAGGTGTCCGATCACGGAGATCGTGAGGATTGTGATCTGCCGGAGCTAAGGAACGTGAGCACTACTTTCTCTACAAGCGACAACGTTGGATTCCAGGTAAGCCTTCATCGCTAGTTGGTTTATTTGTAATTAGGAACCTGCACTATAGCGTGAACGATTGTTGCTAGACCCGGTCTTGGCTAGTAGGGATCGCCTCTGTCCGCAGAGGGGATTTACCTCCACCACAAATTGGCGACTCCACTGGGGATCGTCTAGCTTGTTGTTGTTTGTTTTATAAGCTACAGACGGAGCCTGAAGTTAGCCAGATAGCCTTCGAAACGCTCTTGCTCTACATTAGCGAAGTAGATCAAAGCTGCTTCAGTCAATCTCCGGTTTAGTTTATGAACTGAACACTTGGAGTATTGTCTTGTCTTTTCGGTTGTTTCTCGATTCTGCTTGATTGGTCGGCTCTTTTGGCTAGCTCTTTTGTGATTTTGGCTTTTGGTTAGCTTGATCATCACTGGTCTGCTTGTTGGATTGTCTATTTTTATTTTTTCCTTAGCAAACTCAACTAGCGCGCTTTACAGCTTGACAGTCGTGTCCATTGGCGTAGGTTGCTTGTGTATTACCCGCACTAATTCCTTTTTGGCGCTAGTTTCAGCTTCACAGTCGCGCCAATGCTGTGAGGTACTAGGGTTTGCCCTGTTTTGACCTTCTTGAGCTGGATCAGTGTGTTTGGTTTTGTTTTTTCAATTGCTTGAGTGTTCTGGGGCCTTGTTTGACTGGCTGTGACCTTCATCCTTTGGTTGTTTGCCGTTTTCCATCGATTTCACATTCTAGCCCTAGGGCATCTAGGTGCTCTTGTGTGTCGAGCCTCCCTTGGGAGTTTTTGGTCTCTATTTGTTCAGTCGACCTTGTGATTGCTTCTTTACATTCGTTTGGCAGTTGTTTATCATTTTATTGCATCATTTGAGTGTTTGTTCTCTTCTTCATTCGAATTGCGCTTTGTCTCGTTTTGGGCCTAGATTACATGGTCCATTTGAGTCTTTGGGATTCTTTTGGTTTTGAGGGACTGTTTTGTCAATTTGAGATCTGATTGCGTGTTTGTCATTGAGTGAATTTGCTTATCTTTGCTCTTTTACTATCGCATCTCAAATTGCTCTTCCTTAGTTTTCATTTTGTTTAGTGCATGTTGTTATTAAACATTGAAAATATAAAAAATCTCTTTTGCTTTTGATTAGTTAGTGCAAATTAAAATCTTTTTGGTGTTATTAGTGATTAGTGACTTTGAGAGAAAAGTTTTTGGTTTACATTAGCTGCATTAGAGACTTTGTTGGTTGTTTTCTGATCATTTTATTTGTGAAAAGCTCTCAACTCTCTCATAATTAGCTTTCATCGAATGAAATGATATACTGTGGCATATAGTGTGCATTTAGGAGATTTTCAAACATCACACTCGCTAAGGCCTAAAAACTGAAACGTAATTGAAGATAAACATTAAAATTTACTCAATTTACACTAAGGCAGCATTGAAATTTGAAACATTAACGAAATATTTAGAGGTCTAGGCTAGAGACGTGTTCCGGCGTCTTTAAACCTAGTAGCTGTCATTCGCCTCTCGGCTTTAGACAGCACTAGTACAGACTTATGCTCCCCGTACTGTTGCGTATATAAAGGGAGACCCCACTAGGTTTCTATCCTTTATCCATAGGAAGCCGAGTCTGCCACCCTATATCCGTGATACACCGGACACAGCATTCGGGGAGATTGCCTGCACGTACGTTAAGTCCTTGGTTGATTTCTCTTTCATTTTGAAACCAAGGTGTATATTGCAGTTCACGGTTATTTGGTACACCCTTTGCCTAGCATTCCTGAGGAGTCATTTCGATCTTTTCTGACTCTTTAAATTTGAAAAGATCACCAAGCGCTTGTCCTTTCACGCTTGTTTCCAATCTGAAAATGATAGAGTCACCTTTTGCCTGTTTCTTGACTCTTAAAACATGAAACGGTAGAGTTTTGTTTGAATGTTTTAAAAATTAACTGCCCACGAAATATTCCTGGTTAAATTTAGTTTCCTTAGGGTGTTGTTCTGAAGATCGTTTCTAATGGCAACTTTTCCGGAGTTCACCAACCAAGGAATCCCCTCCGATGGGAATCCGGGTCCTTTTCCTCCTTTTGGGAATGTGGTGCTCCTTATATGGCAACGTTGTCCCTTCCTGGGTTAACTGTTGGGTTGCCTGTTTGGTTGTTTTCAACCTCTGTGGTCCCGAATGTCTCGGCTACTGTTCAATCAGTTCCTCTGCCTAAGCAACGTCATGTTGATTCCAAGGTGGACCTCTCCCCTTCTTCGCCTATTTCTGCGTCCTCCTCTTCTACTTCGCCTGGTGAAAGTCTGGATTCGAGTAACAAGGTGGCTAACAAGAAGAAGAAGAAGACAAAGAAGAAGAAGTTCGATAAAGGAGAGGCTAGCTCTGCGGCTATTGCGCCTAAAAAGTCTCCTCTTGATAAACCTTCCAACCCTCCACGGAAAGTCAAGTTTCCTTGCATGTTGTGCACAGGAGACCATCTCCTTCGAGATTGCCTTGGCATTCCCAAGGTGCTTGAAGAATGGTCCAATGGTCGTCCGCCGTTGCCTTTGGCTTTCGAGAGTCAGGTTGGGGGCGCGTCTTCAACTGGTGCTGGTAAGGCTCCTAAGAAGCAGGGTAAGATTACCAATCCCTGTAAGTTGTGTGAAGGACACCATGCCATTCACCTTTGTCCGTATATGGATGAAGCCAAACAAGTTTTGGACAACTCGACTGCTTCTGCACCGTTCCTTCCGGCTGGTTACAAGAAGCTTTCTTTGAGTCCTCCACCAGCTGATCCTACGATTGCTCAAGAGTCATCCTTGGTCGATCTCGCTCCCTCGGAAATTCAAATTCAGGAATCCATCCCTGACCAACCATTGGTTGTGGGATCGGTTGAACTGGCCCCGTCTACGGTGCACCAGGTCTTTTCCGTGGAGAGTGGATCTCACACCCTCAGGTTCTTCTTGTTTCTTCAGATTCCTTGGATTTGGAGAAAGATTCTCCTATCCCCGTATCTCAAGAAGCTGCTCCTCCGCCTCCCATGATGGAGGCCTCGGAGGATACCCCTCCCACCTTGCAGATGGAGGTTGTGGAGGATGCTTCTTCTTCTTCCGTAACACTAGGGGAAGACCATCTCAGTTCGATGGTAGCCCCTCCAAGTAGTTTGGTTGCTTCCTTTGACTGGAGTCGATTTGCAGGATACCGCCTTCTGCCTTATGTGCCTTTTGAGATCACAGTAGAGGCTTTTGGTCTGGTCGTACCCAACACCATTATAGACGAAGGTGCGTCTGTTAGTATTTTATCCTCAACTACTTGGCAAGCTTTTGGCTCGCCGCCGCTTGCGCCTGTTACGCAGAATCTGTTGGCATTTAATAGAAGAACGAGTCAACCATTAGGGGTCCTTCCAAGGTTACCTATTACTTTGGGAGGTAAAACCGTCCATATGGACGTGATGGTTGTTCCAGGCCCCTTGGATTTCAATCTTCTCTTGGGGCGCGATTACACCTATGCCATGGGAGCGCTTGTCTCCTCCCTTTTTCGTGTGGTCTGTTTTCCACATGAAGGACGGATTGTGACCATTAATCAACTTTCGTTCTTTGGTCCCGATGTGGCAACTGGTGCACCATCATCCCTTCCTGGTTTTTATCCCACCGTTATATTTGCCCCACCGTAGGTCAACTATGTGGCTACCTACCCCGTGCCTATACTCAGTGATAGTGCTGTTGTGCATCAGGTGTTGGGGGCATTGGGTCCTGACTTCCAGGATGTTTCCCTTCCATCGCGAGTGGAACTATTGGAAGCGATGACTTCTTGTTCATTATGATAAGGTCGCCGGAGCACAGTTCGTTTTCTTGTGTCAAGCTCCTTAAAGAATGAAACAAGGTCGCCGGAGCACAGTTCATTTTCTTGTGTCAAGCTCCTTAAAAAATGAAACAAGCTGGTCGGAGCAGAGTTCCTTGTCTTGTGCCAAGCTCCTTAAACCATGAAACAAGGTGTCCTGAGGATAGTTCTTTTAATGTGTCAACCTCATTAAAATAATGAAACACGTTCCTGTTCAATTCAAGTCTTTAATTAGATCTCGTAAAATACCAGTAGAGTCTTTTCCTTAATCTCGTAATTTGAACCTTCACTCCATCTGCCTTCCATATGGATTGAAGCTTGGGGGGCATGTACCTCAAATTGAGTCACCATGCTGGGGGCATGCTTACTTTTTTCAAGCACAATTTGTTTCCGTTTCAAGTTTGTGTAAAAATGAAACCGGTTTCAAGCATAGTTTATATTTGTTTCAAGCTTGTGTAAAAATGAAACCAACTTCAAGCAGAGTTTCCAGATTTCAAGCTTGTGTAAAAATGAAACCTTTCCCATTTACCTCTCGTGATTGCCATTTTATCAGACTGTTTTTGCCAGATGAGCCTTGGTTTTCTCATTCCATCGTCACTATCTGCTTGGCCGATCATATGCCTTCACTTGGTTGTTTTACCCGTTCTCGAGGAACCGCTGCGATGAGTGGTCTTGTTAGCCAGCCTCTTAACCTTTACTTGTTTTGAGAAATTTCACCATTACCGGAACCAATGGCTACCCTTTATACCACTCGTTCCTCTAGGAGGAGTCATCTTTCAGCTCTTTTTTGACTCTCTAAACATGAAAAGATTGCTGAGTTACTTGTCGTTTTGATCTTGTTAAAGTGGTTACGAAACGACATCTACCCAGTATACGTTTACCCCTTTTTCGGGCTGGGATAGATTATTTTCGAAAAAGGAATACCCTAGCCTATCACGACTAGGAGGTTTTCTCAAACATAGTTTTCTACCTTTTCGGGTCTGAGGGACTATCTACGAAAAGGGACTGTTGGAGTTTACTTTTCTGCTGTCTTTTCAAACTCTCTAAACATGAAAAGACGCCGAACCCTTTGTCAGACTCGTTAAACCCTCATGACATTGGATTAAGTCGTAATGATGATATTCGAGTTTCTCCTTCCTGGGGCTCGTTAAATGTACTAGGATGGATTCGTCCGAAGGACGGATTTATATGACAAGCATATGGTATCCTCTTCAAGCTTGTGTAAAAATAAAGAGGTACTCGCTAGAAATGGTGGGGAAAAATGGAACCAGTATCATCGTCGTGTCGGCAGTATGTCGCTCTTGAACATGGCACTTGTCTACATTCGTGTCGGGTTGGGGACATCTCATTTCGCTTTTCACTTGCCTCCGTGGGTTTGGGTGATCCCTTTTGACCTCTCATCTGCTCTTTTGCCTCGTCATCATGACCTTGGATCTTTTGATGTCAAATACTGCCAAATCCACGGTCGTGCCACCAATATGTTCAAGAGAAGTTGACCTCTGCAAATTTTAACCTTCCTCTGATTCTCATCTGATCTTGATTCACAAAGACATTATGTTCCTCTGTCTCACGTCGATGATGTGGGAAACACTACGGCCCACCTTCGATCGAGGTCACTTCCTGTCGAATTCGCTCATTATCCAGGAAGCTGATCTAGAGACTCCCTTCTGGTACCTTGGAACCTGCATGCCTCAATGGCAGGTTCTTCGCATCCGACGTGAGGTTTTCATCATTGGCCTCTGATCAAGTGATTTTGCGGGTGTTCGACGTCAGCTCATTGTTCACATGCCGTAGATTGTACCTGTAGTACCTTGGGGACCATTGGTATTAATGGTGGTACCTCTCGCGTTTGTTAACAACTTTCATCATTCGCTTGTAATCAGGTGATGTTCTTGCATGTTCGACTCCAGCTCACTTATTCGCATGCTTGAACTTGTACTTTGTTCGGGTCGAGATGGAGCGCAAGACCCTAGATTCTGCTTGTTATAATCCAAAGTCGCGATTTTGTGGATTATTATGATTATTTACATGACTCACTGATTGGATGGCTGCGACCATACCTGAGTCTATTTATCGATCCTCTCTGGATGGCTACGTCCATGCCTTGGATCTCGATTATTGTATACTCTGTTATGGATGGCTACGCCCATACCACGCATATATATCATGTATCTGAGACATCAGTTGTACTTCGTTCCGCAAGTTTTCCGATGGTGGTGTTTTCAGTCGGCATGTTCTCGTAAAGCATTTCACCCCTCTCTCTCTCTCGGGCCTCATGCTTTAGGGGGCATCCTCGTTACCGTAATTTGTCACCGTCTCCGCAATCCCCATCTCGCCCATTTGGAGGGTTGTTTCGTGACCAATAAGCGTTATTATGCCCTTGAAAATACCTTCATTGCATCCCTTTCCATGAGGACAAAATTTCTCCTGTTTATCATTTCCTGAACAGACCCCTAAAAACACATGTTTTTGCATTGGCGCTGGTAGCCCGTTATGTACTCGCGCCAATGGGGGAAAATTAACACTAAGCCCGCGCCAATTGGCGCTCTGTCCCAGTGTTGTACCCGCGCCACTCTGTTTATGGAAAGTTTTTTAAAAAAAGAGGCGAAGTTTCGATTACAACAACTTCGTGGATGAGTCATCAGGAGTGGTTTCGACCGAATAACCACGACCTTCCTCCTTTGGCCTCTTGTTTCCACCTTATGGGGAACCTCCCATGACAAGGCCTCCCTTCCACTATTGTAGGGATCCCAACCTCCTCCCTCCTCTATAAATATAGCCTTCATCCATCGATGAAGGCCGAATGGCTGAATAGCTAGTCTCCAAGTTCCCAAGAGCCATCAGAGCCTTATGCTGCAAGAGCCTTGATTCATTCCCTTAAGGCCAAATCCAAGCAAGGAGATCATTGTCGAGACATTCGAAGAGAGAGGTTTGTCCCATCCCCGATAGGATTTTTCGAGACGTGTTCCGCTGGCGACCCTCCGAAGGAGAATTCAGCGTCAGGGCTATGGTTGTATTATTCTTTGATTGATTAATGATAAGTGACTATTGGTTATGGTTCCACTCTCGTTGTTGATTCTGATGATGAGTTATGTCTTCTCTGACTAACATATAGTTGCATATACTGGATTTTACGCTTGCGTTTGTTTTGTTTCTTGCGTGTGCAGGTGTCCGATCACGGAGATCGTGAGGATTGTGATCTGCCGAAGCTAAGGAACGTGAGCGCTACTTTCTCTACAAGCGACAGCGTTGGATGGAGTGTAAAAACTCTGGTAAACTTGAATAAGTATATATTATTATTGATGATAGATAAGAGATACTATTACAATGGGGAATCATCGAGGCTTTAAATATAGCCTCATGGTGTCCCTTGGTGAAGAGGCATGATCTTTGATCATGCCCTTTCACTTAATAAAACCTAAGATAACTATATCTAACTAATAATTAATAAAATATACATAACATTGCCCCTCTCTTAAAGATGCTTTGTCCTCAAAGCATACATAACCGATGGACAATGTTGACGAATGCCTGGGTTTCTTGAGCGGTGGGCTCTTGCTTCCCACATTTTAAAAAGATCGTGAAGCATCTTCTCGAGCTCCATATGTTGGTGATGTGGATAGCGACAAGATTTGATATTGACAGGGTCGGGTCCTTTCTTGACTTCTATTGGATGTTCATGTTCCTTATTAGGAGGTATTTTTATTGGTAGATCCTGGAATACTTTTTCGTGTGTCCGAACTAATCCTTGTTCCTCTGGTGACTCTTCGTGGCTCCCTTTTGAAGATAACATTTCTAACTGATGACATTGTACTGTAGATGTTGGCGCTCCTGTTTGAATCATCTTCGTCATCAGAGAGGAAGATACGACTTGATCTTCTGGGGCTTGGAATCCATACAACCTGTGTTTCTGCCCTTTCCACTTAAAACTTATAACCTGCTTCTGATGGTTGGCAGAATAAGTACCTAAAGTTTGTAGCCATTGAATTCCTAAGACCACATCTACTCCTCGTAATGGAACGGTGTAGAATGGAGATTCTAAATGAAAGTTTTTTATCTTTAGTTTGACCTTATGGCATTTCCCTACTTTCTCAATCTTCTTACCATCGACCACCATTACCTTCATATTAGGCATGGGGAAGGTAAATATGTTAAGTCTTTTTGCCATGGTTGAATCTAGAAAATTGTGGGTACTGCCAGTGTCGACGAGAACCATTACGTTGTTGTTCTTGATATGTCCTCTTAACCTTAGGGTTTGAGGTTGTGATATACCTGTCATCACTGATAATGACAATTGCGGAATAGTTTCGCCATCGACTTCTGGAGAGAACTCTAAGTTGTCTTCTAATCCCTCTATATATGAATCATTATTGTTAGTGTCATTAGTTGCTTCACAACTGTATAGATTTTTCGCTTTTCCATTTGCACATCTGTGCTTAGGGTCCCGTTTTCACCGCAACGTTTGCACTTGCCCTCTCGCATTCTTTGTTTTTCCACACTAGATTTTTCTTCTTCACGAAGATGGTGTGGGACATGTTTTGTGTCATCTATATTTTCAGAATGAGGAAATCTGTGTATCGAATATACTTTTTCTGGTTTCGATAACCCTTCAAAATTCTTTTCAGCAGCTTTTGCTTTTTGCCTTGCTACTTCTACGGACGTAATTTCATGTAGTTCGAGCTCTTCTTGTATGTGGATTTTAAGTCCTGAGATGTAAGACTGGATTAGACGAGATTCCGACAATCCGGGTACTCGTGTTGCCAAGGTCTCCCATTCTCGAGTGTACTCATCCACATCTCCTTTTTGGCGTAATTTGATAAACGTTGAAAAAAACTTTTCTTCTTTTATGCCTAGAAACCTTTTGAAGAATGCATCCTTAAATTTCCTCCAACTGATAGCGAGCGTCGTCTTTTTCCACCACATATACCAATTATATGCTTCTCCTTCCATTTTCATGGAAGCATGTTTAATTTTTCCGTCATCACTAGTAATGTCATAAATCTCAAAATATTCTTCCGCTTTATTAAGCCATGCAACGCTATTTTTTTCATTACCATCAAATTTGGGTAGCTCGATTTTGGCTCTTTGCTGATATGCTACTGGTGGAACAAGAAGGGGATATTGATTAGCAAATGCATTCCAGAGCTGCTTATTTTGAAAATCTGCATTACTATCTTCTTGATGATGTGGGGAATCAGTTTTTTCTTGATGCTCTTCTGAGTTTCCTGAATCTGCGGAATTGTTTTGTTGATTTTGTTCCATGTTAGGAAATATTGGGGATTGTGTTTGACTTATCTATCTTATCATTTAGCTTATTGAAGAGTTCTGTCATATTGTTCATTGCTTCGCTATGCTTTTCTGTGGCCTCGTGATGATTTAGCCACATTTGTCTTTCTATTCGATTTGTCGTATCATGAATCTTTTTGATGTCGTTGGAGTGCCCTGAAGCTGTACCTTCCAGATCGACTAATCTTTTTCCGAATTCTTCGGAATTATTATTGATTTGTTTCTCAAGATCTCCCAATTTCTTCTGGAATTCAGCCATCGATATCGATGAAGACATTGAACGTGTATGAGGTGGGGAATATTTTTCTGCATGTTTTTTTTTTTTTTTTTAGATAATTTTTATATAAAAATTAATTTTAAATTAGAGTTTATATAAAAATTGAATATATATATATTTTAATTAATTTTTATATAAAAAGCAATTTTTAAATTAAAATTTATATAAAAAATATCAATTTAATTTCAAAGTTTATAAAATTGAATCTATTATATATAATTTATTATATATATAGATTTTTTTAAAAATCGATTTTCACTTCTTACGAACGGACACATTGTTTCACGATTTTAAAAAACGTAATTTTTTTTTTGCTGGCATATATGGTTTATCTGCGGCTGTGAGTGCGAGGGAGTTATCGAGGAGTCGGATGATAGACGATGGGGAGGATCGAGGGCGGAAGCGGAAGGTGGGTGACGCGTGGAAATTATTGGTCGGAGTGTGGGCGGATGTTTGCTGAGAGGAGGTTGTTTGCCGTATACAATTATGACAACAGGTTTGGCAGCATCGTTTTTTCTAATTGTCTTTTTGATGACAACAGGTTTGTTGGCGATGGTATAAAATCCAATCGGTTATAGTGGCTTACAGGCGGACGCTACACCTTGGAACAATTGCTATACATACATATATATATATATATATATAAATTAATTTGTAACATATATATAGTTATAATTATCGACCCACCGTTAGAATTCTGTCCGCTTAAAACAGCAGCGCAGCAGAACCTGTCTGCTTTAAAACAACTAGACTCGTCGAAAAAGAAAAAAATTTCCGTTAGTTTAAAAAAACAGCGAGACGGTCCACCCGTCCGTAACAGAAATCGGTCACAAATTCGATTAAAAGTTCTGGTTCAGATTTCTGTATGTGGATATTTATATCGGCCGATACCCTACGAATTAAAATGCAGCCATCGATCTGGCAATTTGAGGAACGATTCTTCAATCGCAGACCCTCGGCCTACAATTAAATGTGAAGACGTAATCCACCTTGTCCTGATTTATATTATGGGAATATACCTACGCCTGGGAGGTCACACGTCCCAATTACACGTTTGATTGACAGTCTTATTTTTTGTTCACTGCGCACACGTCCCAATTACACGTTTGATTTGACAGTCTTATTTTTTTTTCACTGCGTTTGAACCAGGAATGGTCACTAACTGCGTTTGGGCAGTGTGTGAGGTAGAGGAAGGGGAGGCCGTATGGCTGTGAGGGAGTTATGAGTGTGAAAGGGGTAAGCGTTGAATGTGAAAGGGGGTGGTTTTGTAAAAAAAAATTATTTATCTATTTATTTTTTTACGTGAGGGAGTTGGGAATCAGGGTTGGTGAGCAAAGGCAGAGTGGGAGTGAGAGCGCAGAAGGGGTTGGGTAAAAATCTGCAATTTTTGAAATTTCCTTTGATTCCTTAATTCTGGTGATCACACAGATCCCGAAGAGCAATGGCTCCGATACCAATGGAGTGTAAAAACTCTGGTAAACTTGAATAAGTATATATTATTATTGATGATAGATAAGAGATACTATTATAATGGGGAATCACCGAGGCTTTAAATATAGCCTCATGGTGTCCCTTGGTGAAGAGGCATGATCTTTGATCATGCCCTTTCGCTTGATAAAACCTAAGATAACTATATCTAACTAATAATTAATAAAATATACATAACAGAATCCCAACCTCCTATAAATATAGCCTTCATCCATTGATGAAGCGGCTGAATGGCTGAATAGCTAGTCTCCAAGTTCCCAAGAGCTATCAGAGCCTTATGCTGCAAGAGCCTTGATTCATTCCCTTAAGGCCAAATCCAAGCAAGGAGATCATTGTCGAGACATCCGAAGAGAGAGGTTTGTCCCATCCCCGACAGGCTTTTTCGAGACGTGTTCCGTTGGCGACCCTCCGAAGGAGAATTCAGCGTCAGGGCTATGGTTGTATTCTTCTTTGATTGATTAATGATAAGCGACTATTGGTTATGGTTCCACTCCCGTTGTTGATTCTGATGATGAGTTATGTCTTCTTTGACTGACATATAGTTGCATATACTGGATTTTACGCTTGCGTTTGTTTTGTTTCTTGCGTGTGCAGGTGTCCGATCACGGAGATCGTGAGGATTGTGATCTGCCGGAGCTAAGGAATGTGAGCGCTACTTTCTCTACAAGCGACAGCGTTGGATTCCAGGTAAGACTTCATCGCTAGTTGGTTTATTTGCAATTAGGAACCTGCACTATAGCATGAACGATTGTTGCTAAACCCGGTCTGGGCTAGTAGGGATCGCCTCTGTCCGCAGAGGGGATTTACCTCCACAACAACCATCCTTTCCCAATCTTTACAGAAATAAATACTGGTTGAATCTACTTTCCTTTGACTGGAATGGTCAATTGCAGAATTGCTTTGGCTATCTTTACTTTATCCACCACATTTATATAATCGATGCATTTTCTTTGATCGATGTGGATTGTTGATTCGATGTAGTTATCTAAGATGAATCTCTTGATCTTGTCAATCTCTTCGTGTGAAAAACATTTTCTGTCGACTGCCAACATGAGAATGTGTTGATCTGTGAGGGCAATGTAGGGTACCAATATCGGAACGTCGTTTTCCTCATTGACAAGATGGTGCCCTTGTTGGATGTGGAACAAAGCTCGTTTAAACATTCGTTCTAGCTGGCTTTTGTACTTATCATATGGTCTTAAAACAAACAACGATAACAGTTTAGCGCTATAGTTTCCTTCTCCATTTTTGGCTGAAATGCTATTTTGTGCATGTTTGATAATGTTATCAAACATACAATTTACTCTTCTGTTGGGGGTAGTGGCCCGCATTATGTCTGACCACCCATTCTTCCCAACCCACCAAAGAAATTCCCTGTGATCACATGGGGGAGATCTTCCCTTTGGCATTTTTCTAGATCTTACCGTTTCTCCTTTAGCCCCTGCAACTGCGTCCCAAAACTCTTTCATCTCCATATATGATGTGTTTTCCTGATAACAACCCAGAATCTCGTTGGGTTTTGTCAGTACATGCATCTGAAAACAACGCATTATCTTTATCTTCACACTACTCTTCTTCATCTTTATCTTTGTCAATTGCAAACCAGATGTTGGTATAGTGCTTGTACTGTTGGATGGATTAGAATTAGAGTGCTCCCCTTCTGTACTGTTGGATGGATTAGAATTAGAGTGCTCCCATTCTGTAATGTTGATCTGTTCGCGGTCAACACATTTTGTTTTTTTGTTACCACTGCACACATCTATCTGAACAAGCTGGTCATGAATAGCATCTTGACAAAATAAGGAGTGAGCATTAGAGACAAATCCTTGTATTTTTGTCTTTGATGAACTATATGCGTTGATGTTGTCTCGTTTTTCCTCATGAATTGGTTGCTCTAGTGTTACTGTCACCATTCGTGCTTCACCTTGTTTTGTTTCTTCACCGTCATTATCATCTTCTTCCTTATTATGAATTTCTTCATAAATTTTCTTAAGACATGTTGTAGCTTTTGCACATGAATTTTCTATTTGCTGAAGCTTTTCTTGAATTTTTATAATCTGATCACTTTCTTGATGATCTACACGTAGTGGCACATTGTACGGTAAGCTATGTTCATAGGCTTGTAAACTACGTTCATAGGCTCGTGAGACTATATTGTGTAGCATGGCTCCGATACCACTGAAGCAACAAAATTGTATGCTCGTTGACTTTAATTGTAAAATACACAAGAAGTATTTGTAATAATAATTTATTATATAAAAATGTATAAGTGATGAATAAATATTACAATCAGGCCCCGCTTATATATCTATGCAGGTGACCTTTCATGATTGGGCATGTCTTTTAGACATGCATTTTCACGAACTTAATGACTACTTAACATAATCCTTATTTGTCTATTAGTAATTACATTTATTTGTATTTATTCTATTTGTTATGAATTATATTCATAACAGACACCAACCTATACCTGTGACCTGTCTGCTCCCAATTCTGGAAGTCCATCTTGATTTCTAACCCTGTCATAAGGAACTCCAGAAAAAAAGAATATTACACTAAACCCTTCACAAGGTTCCTCCAAGAACTTGCGTTGTATGAGAGCAAGCATAGTTGGTTTTAATGCCCAAATTAGTTTTCTCCCTTTTAACTGTCTCACTTCGGAAAGGAGTGAATCTAGCTCATCCAATTTGAAAAGGACTCTCCATGTGATCTTCATGTGTTTCAAGTGCAAGGATTTTATGTCAATATCCTATTTCTTCTGCAAATCATTTGGTTGTTCTTTCTGAAGGATGGCATAGAATTCTCTTGATAAAGGTTTGTTGTCTTGCTTTGATTTTTAGTCCAATGTTGCATGGAGGTTTAAGGAACCAATTTCTTTGTTTAATATTCTCAATTTGTGTAGGAATTCCTCCATGGTTCAACCCAATGAGAGCAAGTATATTAAGTTGACTCAACCTCTGCTCATAAATTGGGCCCTAGTAAATAAACTAGGCTCCAACAAATAAATTGGGCTCTAGCAAAATAATTTCTACACAACAAGATGAATCCATCCCAACAAAAAAATTTCAACCCTGGGCTTGCCAAAGAAAGTTAAACAATCCCAGGTGTAAAAAATGTTGCCCCAGATGCAAGGAAATGATATCTCCTCAAGCTTTGTGCTGACCCTGGAAATTCTGCAATTGTTGGCTAGAAGGAACCCCTGTTTGAGCTTCCAAAAGTGCTAAGAAAATTCTGCTAAATTAATTTTGTATTCTCCACCACAAACCCAGAAAAACCCAGAAAGGATTTTGGCAAATTCTACACACTACCTAGGACCCAAAATTTCAGTTCACTCCTTCCCCACTAGCTGCCAAATAATTTTGTATGTTTGGGACACCAAAACTCCCCAAAAATTTTGCAAAATTAGGATCCAACTCCTTGATCCCTGGCCGACAAAACCCATAATTTTTTTGGGCTAATTCCGTCCTCCCGGAATTACCCAAAATGGTGCAATTACCAATTGAATAATAAAACGTACTGCTGAACAAAAGGATATTTTTGACTTGAATACTACCCGGAAAATTCTGCAAATTTAACCAGACTCCTCTCATCAAACCCACAAAAACCAAGATATATTTTGAGCTAATTCTAATGACCCAAAATGATAAAATAGTCCAAAAATCCCAGCTAACCCAACAATTCGCCATGTGATAAGAATGGCGGTTTCTGACCTGAATATCACTTGGAAAATTGTGAAATTTTAATTACAAACTCCTCTCACAAAACCCAGGAAAATCTTGGGTAGATTCTAGAAGATACAGAAAGTCCCAATTTAGTGCAAGTTTTCTACTCTGCTCAACTATGCACATTGCTCTAAATAAGATAAATTTGTACCACAATGCTCCTACCCTTAAGTCCAACAAATGCATTGCAAAATCATCGACTCAAATGAGATAAATCTCCCGCAAAACCTCCGAAAAATAAACTAGGTTATGACAAATAAACTTGGCCCAACAAATAAACTAAACCCCAATATATAAATCTAGTTCTGGCAAATAAACTACGCTTGGGAAAATAAATTGGGCGTCAACAAATAAACTTAGCCCAACAAATAACTTCGGCCCATCAAGAGAAATTCAACATAGTAGAATAGTTTTGGCCCCGCAAGATAAATTTGGCTGAATAAAATAATCTCGGTTCAGAAAAATAAATTCGATCGACCAAAATAATTTTGGCCCAGCAAGATGAATTCGGCCTAACAAAATAATTTCGGCCTCTTAAGAAAATTGCTCTCAGTCCCCCAGTAATTATAAATTTTACCTCTGCTACAGCTACAACAATTTTTGATTTGATAGACAGATTGAGTTTTGAAACTTGTGCAAGAATGAATTTTCTACTAGTAAAACAAATAAACTCGGCCCTAGAGATCAAATTTTGAAGATAATTTTGATCCCCAACAACAGATACTCTATCTTTGGCACTGCAAAATCTCCAGAAACTAGTTCCTCTTGAAACCCTTACTTGAGCTCCCAAAATGCTCCACAATCTTGTCTCAAAATTGATCTGTAATAAACCCTTGCTTCAAAGATTCTATTTGAAAATGGAGCATTTCTTTAATTATTTTTGCTCCAGCACCTGCAATAAAAGTTTTCTCCGGCAATAGAATTTGGCACATTCAAAGTAAACCCTTGAACTTGGATTTTTCAAATCAGTCCCACAACTAAGCCAAGATCAAGGCTCTGATACCACTATAATGTCCCAAAGGCCAAAAATTTGGAATGCTCTTGAAATTTTAACTCAAAAACTTTAGATAAAATTTCCATTCATAAATAGAAGATTGCCATGTAAAATTTCTTCAGAAATTTAAGCCATCAACACCATAAACAATTTGAACAACATAAACCACAATATTTACGGCAAAAATGGAAAATAGAATCTGCAACTGAATAATAGACAATATAAACATGTAGAAGATTTTAGCCTTATTTTATTAAAAATGCTGGAACAACAAACTGGAAATGGTTCAAGTAATGGCCCCATATAGATCTACAATAATGCCGCAACTGGCCTCCAAAACAAACTGAAAATCAATAAACTGCAATTTGTGAATCCTAAATGGATTCACCAAGGGAAGAGATGGGTGGTCGCCCACTCTCACTGAATCACTCAAGGGTTTTCGTCCTGGGGCTACTGCTGAAGTAGAGAACAAGATTCTCAAGCCTCTCACACAAGACAATCATCAAATCCAAGATATCTCCAAATGACCGCCTCCTCCCCTTTTATAGATTTGATGGATAGATCTCCAAACCTCTAGAAGCATCTTATTTTATTATTTTATTATTATAAAAAATCCTCCATTGACTTTATCTCAGTGACTTTTTAATTTAATTCTATTTCACTTAAATCACTTTTGAGCTTTTTCTTCCAATTAATTATTTTTCCTTTAATTAAATGACTAATTAAATTCATTTTTAATTAAGGAAAATGGTAAATTGACCACCATACTCTCTCCGGCCACTATAAATCACTTCTCAACATTCCATCTTGAAGATATTCTCAATTTGGTTCCAACGAGCTATTGCACTGAGGTGTTCCATCAAATAATATTCTCGGAATGCCACCTCGAGTATAATTAATTAATTTAGGCTCCATAATTATTCTAATTTTTGAAAGTTGTCAGAATGTGACGGAACGAAAGACAAATTGTGCAGATGATGAAATATGCCAAGCGAATGCCATTAGATCCTGTAAAAACTTTCCAAAACTCCCTTGAAAACCCTAATAACACGAACTTGCTCCCATGGCCTGGCCATCCTTGGTCCTAGAAATCCACCCTGGCTGTACTATGGAGGAAAATAAAAATGGAGACATTACATTATAGGATAAGTAGAATTTTCCCCAAGAATGATCTTCAAATTTTTCTCCCTCTCAACTTGGTTTGAGAGAACTTCATGATAACCAATATCTATCTTACCAGTTATCAAACAAATCTGGAGGAGAGGAACTAGAAAGTGCAGAAATAAGAAAATATTCAGATTGAGTGGTAGTTGCATTATTTTAATACCTTGAATTTCTTGATTTCTTTTGATGACGATGGCCTTCTTCATGATCAACAAGAGCATCTCTACATTATCTATTGTTGAACTTGTTGTTGTAGGATCTAGGAGCAGTTCCATTTTCTTGACAGTCTCTGGCAAAGTGGCCATGCTTATGGCATTTAAAACATTGAACTTTTGCAAGACCAAATATCTGACTGATCCACACCCTCAAAGGAGATTTACAAGACTCAGCCCGGATTTGGTCCTATAAACCCCAACGCTGTCTCTGAAGTCCTAGCGTCAGCCCTGCTAGGCTCTGCGTGCCACTGCGTTGCTCAGATAGGGATTGCGTAACCCCAGAGTGGGTGACGCAGTCCTTATGCTGCCTTTGGAGGCCTCTGCGTAACTTCATAAGCTCCCTGAAGCTGCAGCGCTGCCCCTTCATGGGCCTGCGTAGCACTTGCATAGCGGTTGCGCTGCACAACTGTTGCTGCTGCTCTCTGCTCCTCTGCACTGTCCTTGAAAGCCGCTCCTCTGCCTCTTGTTGACTCTTGGCTCCGGGATCAGATCATCCCCTCAGCCAATACTACCCCACGCTGCAGAAAACTCCTCCGGAAATTCTTAGCAAAACCTGCCCTAGAATTCCAGATATATCTCTTAGCTCTGCATCTGTGTGTCTGTGTGTCCAACTGACCCTCAAGCCTTTCTATTATACTTTTTCGATGATCTCATCAACGACTGAGATTAAAAGACTGCTTGATTCGTGTCTTTTAGAACATTTCAGCACGTGTTAATTAATTCACTTTAATTATTTAATTTTCGTAAGTTTAGACTTAGGAAATCCATTAAAATAATTAATTATTTGAATAACTTGAACACCAGCTGAAATTTCTCCAAACACTTTCTAGGTTTTGGAGTTCAAGTGTGTCTTAGCCCCTCCACAAAATTTCAGGGCTAGAGCACACTCGATTCTACCCCAACTACATAAAATCTCAACATTCCCGCTTAGCACGGAGTGTGCTCTAGCAATACATCCACACCATGTATCACAAGATCTTGGAATTAATTTTTGTGTTGTTGATGCTTGGCCTGCTGCCCTCCATCCATTGCATTGTTTTTCTCTGTACTGCTGCCCATGTCACTGCCACTAACATTGCCACATCTGTATTGCAGCTCCCTCTCAAGTTGCTGCATTATGCTGCCTATAACACTGCCACCGCTAAATGTTGCACTGCAACTCAGTTGCCAAGAAGTAAGCAACTGAAGGACTCTTGCCCAATCGTTGACAGATAAGTCAGACTGCCTTCCATCACTGAAGCCCCTTTGGCTATTGATTTACGTTGTCCTCCTGAAGGCACTGCGCTGCTGCAACACTACACTGCGTGAGCTCAACTTCTCTGCCTTGCTGAAGTCCCATCAGCCTCTGCGCTGTTGCCTCCATGCTGCTACTGCCTCTGCATTACGCTGCTTCCTCTTCAGCTTTGTCCTTTGCTTCACTGTGACCTTCTGCAACCATTTCCCAACTCATCCTGCTACCCTCTTAAGGCTCTCGTAGCTCGTATGTGATCCAAGAGTAGGGCTGACTCAAGGATCCTGCCATTGTCTGTAGATGTTGTACAGATCGATGTCACCCCACCTCTTCCCTTGAGGCACATGAGCACTCATGGTTGCATCATCATCAAAACCATCATCCTTTGCTGTTGCAGCCTTGGAATCATAAGCTCCTTTGTCCTTCTTCTTAGGAAAAGTGTTGGCGAGTGTCCAAGTTTGCCACAATTAAAGCATCGGATCTTGGAAAGGTCCCTATTCTTCTTCCCTTGCTGTTTTCTTTCCTTTGATGCAAGGGCTGCATCATCTTCCTCTTCTTTCTTCACTTTGACTGTCCCACCACTGATATTCTGCTTCTTGGTGATCTTCCTGATCTCCTCTTGGCGGAGGATTGCCCACATGTCTGCCCAAGATGGTAATGCTGCTCTGCCCAGTATACTATCGACAAATGTTTCCCATTCCTCGGAGACTGCATTTAGGGCAATCCTTACTAAGAGTCCTTCGTCTAGAGTTGCACCCATGCCAACCAGTTGGTCTCGGATGGTTTGAAGTTGGAAAAGTAAAGGATCTATCTCCTCACCCTTCTGCATTTGGAAAAGCCTCATCTAATTCTCTAGAAAACATTTTTCGTTGGACAAAGCTTCCTTGATACATCGCTTCTAGGGCGACCCACATGTCATTTGCCGTGCTCTTATCGACAATATGTGGTACTACGTGATCCTTCACTCCATCCATGATCAAACACTTAGTTCGTGCTTGATTCTCCTTAAATTTCTGCAGAGGATCAGGATCTGCAGGCTGTTATGAATATTTTATTAAGTATTAGTTAGATATAGTTATATTAGGTTTTATTAACTGAAAGGGCATGATCAAAGATCATGCCTCTTCGCCAAGGGACACCTTGAGGCTATATTTAAAGCCTAGGCGATCCCTCATTGTAATCATCTCATATTTTCATCATTAATAATATATATTTATCAAGTTTACCAGAGTTTTTACACTCCATTGGTATCAGAGCTATCGCTCTTCGGGATCTGTGTGATCACCAGAATTAAGGAATCAAAGGAATTCCAAAAAAATTGCAGATTTTTACCCAACCCCTTCTGCTCTCTCACACTCACTCTGCCTTGGCTTACAAACCACCCCCTTTCACACTCATAATTCCCTCACACCCCCACAACCTTCCCCTCTCAAAGCTCATACGCTAACCCTCTACCCCGTCACCACCAAACGCGTAACATCACCCTCTACGCACTCACCACCACACTGTTCCTTACCACTTTGGGCCTTTTCCCTCGACTTTCCCACCTGCACACAACTCTACACAACCTACGCCTCCCTACCCGTGCCCCACTCCCCGGCCCTGTCAGCTATCTTCCGCCACTTTTTCCTGTCAGATATATTAATAAAAAATTCAATTTGTTAAAATCAGAAGAAACTGTGGACAGGTTCCATTACAGTGCACAATCATCGCTTGTGCAGCTCGGATTACAAAGAAACATTGGAATTTTTATTTCTGCAATTACCCATCAACAACAGGGCAGCGAAAGCCAACAAACAAATTGCCAGAAACGTGTTCCGTTTTCTCCAAATTCAAGGGATTTACATCATAATCTTCTTTCAGTATCAACGCTGCCAGGAACATCGTATTCTCCACACAATCTGCCATCCTATTGCGTTGTCCGTGTTTTTATCACTCCGGCCACACAGCACTCCCGCGCTGCTATGAGACAATAAGCGGGGGTGATAAAAGAAACAGTGGAAAATTTTGTCGTCTCCGTCCGCTGTCAACGTTTCGTCCGCTGCAATTAAATCGACCCACGTCGATCTTACAGTTACACCGCATCCGAATATACAGTCACGTTTTAAACATTAAGTAAACAGACAGGTAAACATTAAGTCGATCCGACGTCGTCGTTGGAAAGGGTAACGGTTGGTAAACGAATGGTTATTATAGTCAGTTAAAACGATTATAATATATATAAGTTATAAATTATATAAATTATATAGTTTATGGTCATATAGTTATAAATTTAAAACGAAAATAATAAAAATTATTATTGTTGTATAATAATTATATAATCGATTTATATATTATATAGTTCTCAAATTGATATATATATATATATATATATATATATATATATATTTATAATTATATAAATTATATAGTTTTCAATTAATAATTATATAATTTATTTTAAAAAATAATAATTATTATTATTTAAAAAAAATTTAATTAATTAATTAATTAAATATTAATTAAAAAAAAAAAAAGGGGAAAAGAAAAACTGGCAGAAAATATCTCCCACCTCATACGTGTTCAGTATGTCCTTATCAATGATGACGATTGATCAGATAAAAAGGCAAATATGGCTTAAACAAATGGAGACTAGGGACAAAGAGAACAAAATATTGCAGAAATTTAATGCGATCATGAACAATATGACAGAACTCTACAGTAAGCTAAATGATAAAATAGATAAGTTAAGTCAGATACAATCCCCAATATCTCCTAACATGGAACAAAATCAACAAAACAATTCCGCAGATTCAGGGAACTCAGAAGAGCATTAGGAAAAAATTGATTTCCCACATCACCATGAAGATACAGATGTTTATAAACAACAAAATGTTCCATCCCCAGAATTGAACGAAACATGTGAAGCGACAAACACATCCGAAGCCACTGATATAACGACAGAAGCTGTTGAGGCCTTCGGTGATGAAGCAAATATGGTTGTTAAGGATGAAGCATTTGATGATGAGGAGAAGTTACATCAGACAATAATTGTTGGTAACTTACCTCTAAATCTAAAAAGGAATCACAAAAAATCACCAGAAGAACAAGGAATAGCTGGGAAACATGAAAAAGTATTCCAAGATCTACCCATAAAAGTGTCTTCCAATAGGAAAATCAAACATCCAATAGAAGTCAAGACAATATCCAACTCTGTCGATATCAGATCTTTTCACTATCCACATCACCAACAGATGGATCTCGAGAAGATGCTCCACGATCTTTTTAAAATATGGGAAGCAAGAGCTCATCGCTTGAGAAAACCAGACATTCGTCAACATTGTCCATCATTACATATGCTTTGAGGACAAAGCATCTTAAGAGAGGGGCAATGTTATGAATATTTTATTAAGTATTAGTTAGATATAGTTATATTAGGTTTTATTAATTGAAAGGGCATGATCAAAGATCATGCCTCTTCGCCAAGGGACACCTTGAGGCTATATTTAAAGCCTAGGCGATCCTTCATTGTAATCATCTCATCTTTTCATCATTAATAATATATATTTATCAAGTTTACCAGAGTTTTTACACTCCACAGGCATAGCTAGAACACTAGTCGCATGGTCCTTAATGCCGTACTCATCCAGGACTGATAAGATCCTAGCCCTCCAGATGACAAAGTTGGACACATCATCCAACCAGTCTTGATCTCTCAGCCCATGAGAAGCCATCTAGCTCAGATTTGACAGAAATAGTACTCTTGTCCCTCTTCTTGTGGCTATACAAAAATTCTGTATCTGGGTTTCTTGGTGACTAGAAACCCTCTAGCAATTGCTTCTTCTGAAAACTGATTTCCCACTTGGAAATCTGAAGCGAACAAAGTTCCTTCTCAAGTTAAGATACTCTAGAACACTTGGAATACAAAGATATCCATGAGGATACACATATTATATTATAAAAGATATGAGATAGATGATTGAATGTTACAAATGAGCCCTGCTTATATACCTATGCAGGTGCCTCTTCACGAAAGGTCATGTCTTATCAGAGATGGCTTTTCAACCTAATTACTAATTAACTAATTAATCACTATTTACATTATTTTATTCCTGACATTGCCTTCCCCTCAAAAAGCTTTGTTCTCAAAGCTTGTCAATGAAAGGTCTCGATTTCTTTTCCTGCTACGAACATCTTCTCGTCTCGGGGCAGTCATCCTTGTCGATACAAGTTGATATGATCCTTTAAGTGACAAACAAAATTGTCGCACTGAGAATGGATTGGACCATCCTAAATCAATCTTCTGTGGAATCGTACGATGATTGGCAACTTGTGATGATTCGTTAGTATTCTTCGGAATATCAGCTTGTTTCTGTTCCAAATACATATCTTGGTTGAGTTGTCTACTCCCGTGATTTGGATGTCGATAGGGAACTTTTTTAGTGTGACTTTGATTTCCTTTTGGTGAGGATGTTATTAAGTAGGTTATAGAACCTTCACTTAGTATGCTCCTCGTCTGAACTGCAATATCGAAGTTTGTATCTTTTGCAACTTGCTTGTTTTCTTCTTGAGTTGTGACATTTACTGAATCAATGTTCGTTTTTTCCTGCAACTTGAACTTCTACATTTGTTGGTTTCAAATATTATTTTTCGACAAGTTGTTGCACCTTGTTTTCCAACGACTTCTTGTCTTTCTTCAACTTCTTAATTTGTGTTAGTAATTTATTGTTGTGATCCTTGAGGCGAGCAACCTCTTCATTCTTGTTAGTGGTGATTTTTTCAATTTCCTTCTGCATATTTTGTATCACCTTTTTACTTTCTTGAGAAATTACTTTTGAAATTTCTTGAATGTCTTCAACTGTCACTGAATTTGCCTTTAAGTTAATGTCCTGTAGCATTATTTTTTTCTTTTTGTAGGAGAATGTTAAAAACTTTTTTTTTGTATTAAGGATGAATGACCCTAGTGATTCCTTCTAGAGCGAACCCAGAATTATATCACTATCGTTACAAAATAAGGTTTTAAAGGTAAATTACGAGACTAAGGAATACTCCCCAATACTTAGGTGTAGATTCCTTATGTCGTATTGTTTTTCATTTGCGTTAATTGAATTTGTTTCAATTGTATTTGATTTAGGGATCACTAATTGGTTAGCACATTCAGTATTAACATAATTATCCTTTTGATTAAGATCGACAGATATGAGAACTTCCTTTCCCGCAAGTGACCCTTTGATTCTAATTAGTGCATGGACAAACATACTATAATTTTCAGGGAATCTTCCTTCTTTCCTTTCCGAATTAGATTCAATTTCCTTTTCATCAATGATTGATTCCATTTTGTCTGTTGAATTGAGTTTTTAGGGTTTTAAGGTAACCCTTCCTAACTTCCTCTTCTTCTTTTTAATGAAACTTATTATTCCTTCAAATTATATATATATTTTAAATTTAATTAATTAAATTAATTAATATATTCTCTACAACCTTCGGATCCTTTATAAAAATAACTTTACAATTTCTTTATCACTTCAGTTACATAAACTTTGACTTTAACTTGAACTTTATATATATATTTTGAATATATATAATTTTGAAATTTCAACAATTTTTACTATAACCTTCAAATCTAACTTTTGCCTTTCTAAAAATTATTGTTTCCCTTCCTTGTCAATATGACTTTTCTTCAAACTCACCCTTTTTATTCTTCTTAAGTCTTTTTTTTTTAAAACTTTCCCTTCCTCTTTTTTTATTATAATGTATTTAACTTCAAATATATATTTTTTAACTAATTCTCTTTAATACTTTTTAATTCTGTGTACTTTATAAATAGCTCTAGTAATATTCACCTTCTTTTTAACTAATTTATATGTTTTCTCCAACTTCACAAAAAATGATGAGATGTGACTCTCGTAATGGGTTGCGTCCACTTCAGCAGTTGAAATTTTACTGATTGGTAGAATTGGATTGTAAAAAAAATTCGTAGAGATAGCACTGACGGCTATGGCCGGTGGAGTTGTAAGGCGACTCTGTGGGTGATGAGAGGCATCAACTTGAATTAGTGTGGCGGTGGCACAAGATCGAGGCGATGGGAGTCACTGGATGGCACGGTGTTTTGAGGGTCAATGATGGATGAGAGCAGAACAATGGCGGAAGCGAGTGCAGTTGTTGAGGTTGGGCTGTGGGTGTTGAATGCCAACAATCTACGATTTCAACGTAGGCATTGGCTTGGTGGATGAGGGATGGTCGGGTAGTGTGGCTCGAAGGCGGCGAAGGGGTGGCGGATGTGGACTTTGTAGCAGAACCAGGACGGAGGGTGGTGGCTCAGTTGGAAGCAACAATGCTGGCAGCACTACTCTGTCCACGGACCCGCAGTCTCAGGGTTCGGCTGCGTCGTGGAGAGAGGTGGCTCTGGCCGCTGCCATAGATGGTTGTTCTGGTGGTCGGTGCAAATGGAGCTGACATGATGTAGAGGCGGAGGCGAATTTGTTGTGGTTGTAGTGGAATGTTTACACAGCGGAGCGGAAGGTTGAGGATAATGGTAGCGGAACTGGCGTGCGGAAGCAGAGGGAAACCAGACGGTGGAGAATTGGGTAGCAGAATTGGCGTGCGGTGACAGAGGGAAATCGGGAGGCAGAAAAATGGTACGGGGCAGTGCAGTGGAGTGATTGGCGGTTTGAGGTTTGAGCTACGATAGCTGTCCGGTAGACTTGCTGTGATCGAATGACGACTTTTATATATATATATATATATGTTTCATATGTTTTTTTTTTGATATAATTTTTTTTTAAAATTCTCTCACTCGTTTTTTTTTTTTCAATAAACCCTTTTTTTTTAACTCCTTTTTTTTATATATAAATAGCCCTTTTTTAATAATTTTTTTCCTTTTAATTTCTTGTATAAATTCTTCCTTATATATATATATATTTTGACTATATATATATTGCTTGTGCTTCTTTTTTTTCAAAAAATTTCTTTTTTTTTTCTTTCAAATTTTTAATTTTGGTCAAAGGCCTACTGGTGAAATTTCTTCAAATTTTTAATTCTGGCCAAAGGCCTATAGGTGAAAATGGAGAAACTCCAAGACTGGTAGCGAAATGCTTCGATAACAACAATGTTGAAGAATTTTATGGTCAAGGACCTGGACCGAGGAGCGTAGCTCTGTGCAGCGATGAGCGACTAGAAGATTGAACGCTCCGATACCAAATGAAGCGAACAAAGTTCCTTCTCAAGTTAAAATACTCCAGAACACTTGGAATACAAAGATATCCATGAGGATACAAATATTATATTATAAAAGATATGAGATAGATGATTGAATGTTACAAATGAGGCTTGCTTATATACCTACGCAGGTGCCTCTTCACGAAAGGTCATGTCTTATCAGACATGGCCTTTCAACCTAATTACTATTTAACTAATTAATCACTATTTACATTATTTTATTCATTACATTGCCTTCCCCTCAAAAAGCTTTGTTCTCAAAGCTTGTCGATGAAAGGCCTCGATCTCTGTTCCTGCTACGAACATCTTCTCGTCTCGGGGCAGTCATCCTTGTTGATACAAGTTGATATGATCCTTTTGTTAGTCATCAATAATTTTTGCCTACATAGATGACTAAATGTTTTCCCCTAGATTTCTAGAAACAAAGTTCTTGAACATTGTGAGTTCTAGAAATTTCACTGCCTTCATCATCCTTAAAGATAATTTTTCACTATTTCATTTTTCCACCATGTCTAGCATTGCTTACCAGTCCCAGGAAAACCATTAGTAGCTTATGTCACTCTTCCTGTCTATATGCTTTCACCTGTGGCCCAAATCCTTTGTTTTGTTTTGACTAAAAACCCCCCACTGCTACTTAAACCCACCAAACAAACAACCTTGTTGTGTCTCCCAAAGTACTCTCAAACACTGATAGTCTCAAACTATCTCTGTAGGCTCTTTAGATAAATCAAGTGCATGAGATTTCAGATCTTCAATACATCAGTCTATCCTAAAAACTCTATCTTGCACTTGATAAGCCGAAGTTCTATGTCTCAGTCCAAAAACCAAGTCCAAGAAGGCTAGAGGACACTCGATGCTACCCCAACTTCACAAAATCTCAACACATCGTTGGGAGTCTAGTGGCTCTATGCCCTTGGCAAGGTCACCATTGATTGGAAGAGACTAGAGATGGAGTTTTTGGATTTGGATGGCAAACCAGTGATGTTGAGGGGCATGCACTCATACCCACCGCAGACAGTTTCTGCGCACATGATGGAGGCTGACTTGAGGTAGGGAGATATAGAGTGGGCTGTCGAGTTGAGGATCTCAGAGGCTAGTGGAGCAGCAAAGCCACCTCACACGGATATACAGGCCATCCTTGATAGATGCTTCATGGTTTTCGGGGTTATATCATCAGGACAGCCCCCTGACTGAGGATTCAAGCACACCATCGAGCTAGAGTAGGGGATCCAAGCCGTGTTCACTACCCCGTATAGGCACCCCAAGGCTTATTGGGATGAGATTGAGAGGGCCATACACGAGCTCTTAGCGTTGGGACATATCCAACTGAGTTCGAGCCCTTTTGCTTCATCGGTTGTCCTAGTGAAGAAGGAGGACACATTGAGAATGTGTATCGATTATAGGGCATTGAAAAAGAAAATGATGAAGAATCACTACCCCATTCCGCGGATTGATGAGCTGATGGATGAGTTGAAGGGAGCCAAGTTCTTCTCCAAGATAGATCTAAGGTTGGGGTACCATCAGATATGGGTGAGGGGCAAGGATGTCCCTAAGACAAATTTCAGGTGTCACTATGGGCACTTTGAGTTTTTGGTGATGCCCTTTGGGCTAACCAACTCTCCAACTACCTTCTAGTTGTGCATGAACCACATATTTCGTGAGCAACTAAGAAAGTTCGTGCTGGTATTCTTCGATGACATAATGATCTATAGTCGAACTTGGGAGGAGCACCTACAACATGTGGAGACAATGCTACGCATATTGGAGGAGCAACAGTTTTATGCGAAGCTGTCTAAGTGCGAGTTTGGGCTGACATAGATGCTCTACCTAGGGCACATCATAGGCACTGATGGCATGAGGGTGCATGAGGAGAAGATTAGGGTCATTCGGGATTTTCCACAGCCCAAGAACGTCACTGAGTTGGGAGTGTTTGTGGGCATTTGCACCTACTATCGGAAGCTTGTGAAGGGGTTTTCACAGGTGGCAGCACCCCTCAGATTTGACAAAGAAGGGGGCCTTCGCTTGGACTACTACAACGAAGGAGGCATTTGACCGCCTCAAGCAGGTGATGAGTAGTTGTCTTGTCCTTGCACTTCCAGATTTTACCAAGCCCTTCATTTTGGAGTACGATGCATCAGGTGAAGGAGTGGGGGCCATACTCTTGTAGGAGGGGCCTCCCATAACCTTTGAGAGCCGGAAACTCTTGCCTCATGAGAGGCTCCACCCCATATATGACAAGGAGATGCTAGCCATCATGCATGCGCTAGCCAAGTACCAAGTTCAGACAATACTTGGTGGGGAACCGGTTCAGGGTGAGGACAGACCATAATAGCCTCCGATTTTTCTTAGAGCAGAGACAGCTTCAAGAGAGGTAGCAAAAGTGGGTTAGTAAGCTTCAGGCTTACGGCTTTGACATCGAGTATGTCAAAGGGAAGCATAATGTGGTGGTCGATGCCTTGTCGACGAGGCCAACGTCCCTCTCTCTGATGAGTATCGAGGCAGATTGGAAGGCCCAAATACTAGTTGAGTACTCAAAGGATCGGTCTGCATGCAAGATTTTGGATGGACAAGTGACAGATGACCGGTATTGGGTCATGGTTGAGGTGATTTACTACCGGGACCGAATTTATTTGACAACTAACTCCCAGTTGCGGGAGAATATTCTACGTTCAACCCATGACTCTCTATTATCTGGGCACCAAGGGTTCACCAAGTCCTACCGGACCATTAGAGAGAGGTTCTCATGGAAGGGCCTCAAGGAGGATGTTCTAGAGACATGTTTGTGAGTGCGAGGTTTGTCAAAGGAATAAGGGGGATTTGACCCATCCGGCACGATTGCTACAACCGCTTCCCATCCCTGAAGGGAAGTGGGAGAGTATTTCGATGGATTTCATTATCGAGTTGCCCATGGTGCAGGGCAAAGACTGTATCTTCGTCGTGGTCGAGAGATTGACGAAGTATGCACATTTCTTTGCCATTTTAGCCTGGTACACGACCTCTCAGGTGATTGAGTTGTTTTTCAGAGACATTTTCAGATTACATGGTCTCCCCAAGACCGTAATCAATGACCGGGATAGCAGGTTCATGGGTGGATTTTGGCAGGAGCTATTCTGATTGGTGGGCACAGAATTCACTCCGAGCACGAGCTGCCATCCACAGACAGATGGGCAGACTGAGATAGTTAACAAGTGGCTGAAGGGCTACTTGCGTAATATGTCACGGGGCAACAACGGGCTTGGTTGCGATCGCTGCACTTGGGGGAATACTGCTACAACACGATGCTCCACATGTTTATAGGTATGAATCCCTTTTGTGCTTTGTATGGTTACGATGCACTAAGGTTTGTTGATGTTATGTTTGGAGCTATCAAGGTCCCCAGGGCCAAACACTGGATCCAAGAGAGCGAAGACATTCTCAGTGCTCTCAAGGATAACTTGGTGACAACCCAGAATCAATAGAAGATGTACGGAGACAGAGGCTGTGTGGAGAGGCAGTTTGAGGTGGGGGACTTGGTTTACCTTCACCTTCAGCCTTACAGATAGTCCACGCTAAAGAAGAGGCGGGCTGAGAAGCTCAAGCCTCTCTTCTATGGGCCATACAGAGTCATCCGAACAGTGGGAGATATAGCATACGTGTTGGAGCTGCCGTAGGGAAGCCAGATACATAACATTTTTGATGTGTCTTGCCTGAAGAAGGCCTTGTGGAAGCAAGTGATGACAACCACTGAGTTGCCTCCTACAGATGATGAGGGGCACTTGGTGCTCCAACCGGAGGCCATTTTAGACACCAGGGAGAGGCACTTGAGGAGCTGGGTGGTGAAGGAATACTTGATTTGGTGGAAGAACCTTTCAGATGAGGATGCCACTTGGTAAGTGGGGTAGATCTTTCACCACCCATCACTACAGTTGCTTGAGGGCAAGCAACGTCTTGGCGGGGAGGACTGTAATATTCCTAATTAGAAGTTTCGCTAATTAGAATATTGAATTGTGATAAATTATGCTATCTCTAATGTTAGGCGGGAATAAGGTGGGCCGAGAACACACAATATTATTTTGAGAAACCTAAAGTCAATTCCTATATTTCCTAAGGGAAAAATTGCGGCTTTAGTGGGGTTTGAGTGGCTAGCATCGAGTGAGTGGCAACTCCTTAGGTGGCAGTGTGAGGGAGGCGCGAAAGAGGCAGCGCTGTGTTGGCTCGAAGGAGAGGCTGCACAGTCTATGGTGGGGCCCAAGAGGGACATTGAGGCTCACTTGACAAGATGAAGGAAGGGAAACAACATTCCTCATTCGCTCACTTATCATTTTGGCAAAGCATGTTTGTGCCGGGTGACAAGTCTGTAGTGTTGTTTAGAACACGATATTTTTAGGCGAAGATCTCAACCTCTGCCTCAGGGGACTTCGAGTGCCTGCTCAGGAGAGGAGATTGCCCATTTTGGAGGAGTATTTCACAACCAAGATTACAAGAGGAGCGTTATCACTCCAGGGATTATGTGGAGGACGCAGTGATTGTGCAATGGAGGACACAGTCCAGTGGGAAGGTTGTTCCGGGTGGTGAGAAGAGAGTGAGATTGCAACATAGATTTGGTGGGGAAGTTGAGTGCTTCCTAACAGGGTTATTGCTCATCGTTGGGGCAGTGCACATTGGTTTCTTCAGGTGTAGAGCTTCATCCAACAACGCAGTGGGTCAAGCCCAATAGGGCAATTTTCCGAAGTCAGCCATTCCACAATTCCTTCACAGGTTTTTGTGGTTTTTCGGAGTAGAGTCCAGTGTTCAAGTCCCAAAACTTTCTGAGCGCTAGAAGCAGTCCAACCAACAGTCTGAAATTTGCAGTAGTTGCATTTCTAGGCAGAGCAGCGCAACACCAGAGCCACACAGAGCCATTTACAGAGGGAAATTCCAGCCTGTTTTGAGATAGATTTCAGCCTGCCTCGAGCAGGCCCAGGTGCACCCATTCCAACACCATTATTGTACTCATTTCCAAGCATTAATAAAATGGGTCAAATCATGGTTTTGGCTCCAGTTTTCATGTGTTAATGGTGTGATTTTATTTGATGTAGTTTCTAGTCTATTGTTTCTTTATATTATTGTCATTTTCCCATTTGGGATATTACAGAAATTTTCATGTAATTTCCATCTCATAATATGTAAACCAATCAAAATTTTTTAAATTTAAAAAGAGGTACATGTAAATATTTTGGAGGCAAAAGAAGAAAAACTATTTTTTTAATTGTATTTTTGGCTTATCTCCTTATATGTTTACTCAAATTTTACGTGTAGACAATCGTTGGATGCGGAAGTAAATTTCGCATCCAATGAATACCCATCATACATACTTTTGAGAAGACCAACATTGATGAAAAGTGAACAGACATTAAAAAAATTGTGTTGAACATGTTTTTTTAATGTATCTTCAATTTTTATCAATGTGGGTCTACTCAAAAGTATTCATGATGGGTACTTGTTGGATGTCAAATTTAATTGTGCATCCAACGAGTGTCTACACTTGAAATTTGAGTAAACCTATAAGGAGATAAGCCAAAAATACAAATACAAATTTGGTTTTTTCTTTTCTCTCCAAAATTCATAACTCTTATTTTATTATTTTAAATATTATTTTATTATTTTTTTCTTAAGAGGCCACTTTTAGCCTAAAATTTCCTCTAATGCCTGAAGGAATCTTACAGATTGTCTCCAAAGAAACATAGTGATTGGTTGGCCGTCTTGGTGAAGCACAGGGAAAGGGGAGTAGTGTGATTGAGTTACTACTAATACAGGGGCAACATGTCAAGGATAAAAGAAGCTGATTCTCTGGGGTCTTTGCAACAACTCTAGGAGTTTAGACTCAGCACTGTTCTAAAGATTCAGTACATATACAAGCAAGGTGTTTCACATATTGGAGGCCTGTACGCTACTATATATTTCGGCCTACTCTCGGAGAGTTAAGTGTAAACTTGTAGTTGATTAAAGGCATCTTAGATCAATGTCTGAAGAGGAGATAAAAATTCTGGACAACGTTAATATCGAAAAGAGAGGAATGCATGTTAATGCTATTGTCTGTAGTGCCAAAGCACCTTTTGGACTATTGGAGAGCCCTGAACAGTGAAAATCGAAATGATGATCAGACCTGTGTTAGATGCTAAGACAGACTCCTGGTGGGCATGATTCCTGAAGCAGAAAGTTGATACAACCAGGAAAGAAGATTCTATTCAAATTCTCATCAAGTGGAGCTTATTCTAGGTTCTTCTAATCTGCTAGCTATAACATATTTATGCTTGTTAATATCGTCATCAATATCAATAGTTATGTTATTAGTATATGCCTTAAACCTAAATCCATACTTCACCTACAACAATGTGGAATGCCAAGTATTTGACAAAATCTTCAGTAACTGACATCCACTCAAACTCAGAAAGCAGTGGCCTCATTATCACAATTATACTGAACTATGGAGAAACTCCTAAACAAATTAAAAAGATTGAACACAGAAATTAGTTCATTGAACAACCATGCATCAGTAGACCTGAAAACAAAACTGAATAACAAACCCTTTTCAAGAGGGATCTATTCCATTCTCTAGAAAGAACAACCAAGAGATGTGCAGAAGCGACAGGAAATAGGACACAAAATCCTTGCACTTGGAACAAATTTGAAACATATGAAAGTCACATGGAAGGTTGTCTTCAAACTTGATGAATTAGATGAACTCCTCTCCGAAGTAAGTCAGTTAGAAGGGAAGAAATTGATTTGGGCTTTGAAAGTGGTTATGATTGCTCTCATACAACACAAGTTTTTGGAGGAACCTTGTGAAGGGGTTAGGCTTCCAATTGCATCTTGTCTCAATAACATCATGGGACTAACAACCCCTATAGCTCCCTACAATCAGTGTTCCACAGGGTCACGCCCCCCCACCTGGGGGTCGAGTTTCCTAGCTCCCTCACTATCCGGGGACTTGGGGACGGCTAGGGGTCGTTTCCCCAAGCTCCCAAAAAACGGGGTACGTAAGGAAAATTTTGAGTCGTCGTTTCATAGATATTCAGGGTTGAATCCTCCATTAGGGGTTGTTTCCTAGGCAAAAGGGGACGTGATTGGTGAATCCAAAATATTATGCTGTAGAGTTGTTAAGTGATCCAGAAAGAATCGCACCATGCAAAGACCCATATGTCTCACAAGGATTTAAAAAGGGTTTTAGAAAGTTTTTTGTAGATCCTGAAATCGAGCTTCGGATTCGTGCAAAATTTGCTCATTTTGTGGGATTAGAGGATTGGGGTTTTGATATTGATTGTATGCGTGACAAGAGGGCAATGATTCCAATTGATTCGTGGAACTTCTATGGTGAGAAGCTTCCACATATCCAAAAATTGACCATCAAGATTTTATCACAGGTTGCTAGTTTCTCTTTAACATAAAGGAACTAGAGTACATATGGCTTCATCCATTCAGTGAAGCGAAACAAATTGGTGTCTAAGAAAGTTGGGGAACTAGTATATGTTCATTCAAACCTTCACCTTCTATCACACAAGAGAGATGAATACAAATTTGGGGCTCGCCAAATTATGGGATGTGGAATCAGAGTTGCCTGACTTGGATATGACGTTGAATGCCAGGTCCCATATGACTTTGTTTGATGCGGAGTCACCAATAGGTGGATCATCAAGTGGACATGGCAGCAATGCTCCCACTTTTGTAGAGGATGTGGAACTTCTTAGTGACTGGAATGAAGACATATTTGATGATATGTAAATGTAATATATGATGGTGTTTTAAGTTTTAATTATGAATTATGAATAATGATAGTAGACTGCTAGTCATAGTTCATTTTGTACTTTGTACTATGTAGTGTGCAATGTGCATTATTAATTTTGGTGATGATGTTGTAACTTGTCATGTTGATTGAAATTTGAAAGTTTGAAACATAAAATTGATAATATGCTGAATCATGAATGTTGTAATACTTGTTAATGATCATGAAAATGTTTATGCTGAATTGATGATGATGATAGATGATAATTGAATATGTGTTTTTAGATATAGAATCTAGATTCTAAAAGATGAATGGTAATATGAAATTCTTATTTTGTTATATATGTGTGTGTGTGTCGTTTCCTGCCATATTGTATCCAGATTTTTTGAAAATTTGTCGTATCCGTTTCAAACCCCGTATCTGTATCTGTTTCCGTGCAACTTAGGAAATTTATATGTTTGTCTTAATTATAGATTCCATAAAATTTGCACCAAATCACCATTGAACACTGTAATATCCGAAATGGGAAAATGACAGTAATACAAGCAACAATAAACTAAAACTACAACAAAATAAAATGCACCATCAATATATAAAAAATTGAAGCCAAAAGATGAGCTGAGCCATTTCATTGATGTCGGGAATTGAGAACAAAGAGGTGCCGGAATAGGTGCACTTGGGCCTGCTCAAGGCAGGATGGAATACTTCTCAACCCAAGTTGGAATGACACTCTGCAACTGGATCTGCGTGGCTCTGGTGTTGCGTTGCTTTGCCGAGAAATGTTGTTGTTGGCTGACTTCAGACTGCTGGTTGGGCTACTTCCATTGCTCAGAAAATTCTGGGCTTGTAAGCACCACTCTAGTCACAAAACCCACAAAAAGCCGCGAAGGAAAGGGAGGCAGAGATTCAGCGGATTGATAGACCATTCTGTCTCGTGATGGTCAGAGTCAGGACAAAGAGTGATCTAGCTCATTATTGGGTTGGCACATGGGGTACTCAAAGGCCTTCATCGGATGGCGAGGTCGACTTTCTTTGTTGCTGCATATGATCGGAGTTATATGTTGAGGGGTAGATATTGGCATCAAGGTGATGCCTGGGCAGGATGAACTTGGCTCGCATCGACCTTCCGCCACTAGGCCTCAGGAGAGGAGGATCCGATCTACACACGTTGGGGAGTATTCCATAATCATAGTAGCACAACATCAACATGGTGGCACCACTTTGAGTTCGGCAGGGAGCCTGATCATCACCGGTCTTTACAACTCAATGCCCCTTAGGGATGCACTGGCTACCATAGGGGGAGATCATACAGATCTTCCATTGGTCTTTAGCAATTCCCCGATGGCATGGGGAACCTCAGTAGCTTGGCAAGTGGGCCAGCAACATGATATACGAAGAAGCTCACATGAGCAAGACACTATCTCTACAGGGATTAGGTGGTATCTTTGAGGGTCTACTCTTGGAGTGCATGGGATGGACTACTTGGTAGGGCAAATTCATGAGGAGTGGGGCATAGTGATATATCATCATGATTCCCTACTCACTGATGCTGTGTAGAGGGCTTCTGTTACTTATGCCTGCCAGGATGGTGAGTGGAGCAGGGGGATCTTCATGTTGGACAGGACGGCTTGGGATCCTGGTATTGAGGGATCCCTTCATATCAGGGCGATGCAGAGATCAGGGATGATTCAGTGGCGCATCTGGGACCCTGGAAATTTTTGCAGTGACCGTGGGGGAGCGTCAGCTAGAGAGGATGCTTGTTCAGGCATTACTTGAGGACAAGCAATTTTTGGCTGGGAGGACTTTAATATTCCAAATTAGCAGTCAGCTAATTGGAATATTAATTTTGATTTATTTTGGCATTTCCTAATGTTGGGTGGAAATAAATGGGTAGGGGACCCACGACTAATAATTAAGCCAAATAAAGGCTTTTCCTAAAGTCTCTAATGGAAAATTGTGGCTCTAGTGGTGGGCTTGAATTGGCCTTAGGTGGCAGCGTAGAAGAGGCACGAAAAGGACAACGTGGGATTTGCTAGAGGAAGGCAACATGTGATTGGCCAAGGAGAGGCAGTGCAGGTCAAGGTGGGACCCAAGCCATATGTTGGGCCTCAGTCGATAAAAGGAAGAATGGAAGGCTCATTCGACATCCATTCATTCAACTATCTTCTTCTTGTCATTTTGACAGAGCACGCTTGAGTCGGAGAGCCAAGTTTGCAGTGTTGTTTAACACACAAGATCTTCAAACGGAGATCTCAACCTCTACCTTGGTGGACTTTGAATGCCCGCTCAGGAGAGGAGTTCCACACCTTGTGAGGAGAATTTCTATTAGCAGCATCATGAAGAAGTGTAGCCATTTATGGACTGCGCAGAGGACGAGGAGACAACGTAAGGGAGGACACAGATTAGAGAGGAGTTAGTTGTTCCGGGAGGTGAGAAGAGAGGGAGTTGTAGCTGAGATTTGGTGGGGAGGCTTGGAGCTTCCTAACAAGGAATTTTGCGGCGTTTTGGAGACTTCCAACAGTAGGATTTACAGGAGGATCGATTTACCCAACAACGCAGTGAGCTAAGCCCAAGAGGGCCAATTTTTAGGGTCAAGTTTTGGGCGAACCCTTTTTAGATTTTTCTGGCTTTATTTAGGAGAAACCAAGATTAATTTGGCAAAATTTTCTGGGCAGGTTTGAGGTGTCAAGCAGAGATCCTAACTCAGACAGCAGCTAGAGGAGCTAGGGGAAAATTGGGCCGAAATTCCAAGGTCACCATTTGGCCAATTCCTTCGAGGGTTTTTGTGGGTTTTGTGACTAGAGTCTATGGTTAAAAACCCAGAATTTTTTGAGTAGTGGAAGTAGCCCAACCTGCAGTCCGAAGTCAGCCAACAACAACATTTCTCGACAGAGCAACGCAGCACCAGAGCCACGCAGAGCCAGTTGCAGAGAGTCATTCCAACTTGGGTTGAGAAGTATTCCATCCTGCCTTAAGCAGGCCCAAGTGCACCTATTCTAGCACCTCTTTTTTCTCAATTCCCGACATCAATAAAATGGCTTAGCTCATCTTTTGGCTTCAATTTTTCATATATTGATGGTGCATTTTATTTTGTTGTAGTTTTAGTTTATTTGTAGCGTCTAACTTGTACGTTAGATGCCTGGGCAGCTAATTAATTAGGACCTTCGATTGAGGTCCAGAATTACGTAATCCAGAATTACCTACGTCCATACTGTCTTGTTCGACTTCTGCTGAAATCTATTGAAATAGAAATCTATTAAAAAAAAAAAAATTGTGAAACAAGTCTACAGTACGGATATTTTGTAGGGATGCTTGTGAGAGTTGAAGGCGTTTTGCAAGCTGAGTAGCGAGAAAGACATTGCAGAATACAGGGGAAGCGTAAAACAACTTTTTTGTACTCATCTACAGAACCCTTGTCAACGGCCCTCGATTTTCCTCACCGCCATCTAAATACATCGTAGATTACTTGCGCAGTCCACTAAAATTCACTGATCAATTCCGTGCCGACTCTGCAAATTACTCTGCTCCGATACCACTGTAGCGTCTAACCTGTACGTTAGATGCCTGGGCAGCTAATTAATCAATTAATTTCTGTAGTTCTTAAAGATTTCTCAAGATTTAAAAGAGATAAATATATATATAGATATGATGAATGATGATTACAAGGCTGAGGCGGTGCTCCTTTAAATAGGAGTTGACTGGCCACGCCCAATTAGAGAGACGTGCCCCTTTGGGACTGATGTCTCTTCATTTAATTTAATCAATTATTTAACTAACTAATTACATTCATAATTAAATTAATAAAACAGGAACTTATTCTAAATAGTTATGAACTTAGATTCATAACATTATTGTTGCTTGTATTACTGTCATTTTCCCATTTGGTATATTACAGTGTTCAATGGTGATTTGGTGCAAATTTTCTGGAATCTATGCTTAAGACAAACTTATAAATTTCCTAAGTTGCGCGGAAACGAATACGGATATGGGGTTTGAAACGGATACGACAAATTTTCAAAAAATCTGGATACGATACGGTAGGAAACGACACACACACACACATATATAACAAAATAAGAATGTCATATTACCATTCATCTTTTAGAATCTAGATTCTATATCTAAAAACACATATTCAATTATCATCTATCATCATCATCAATTCAGCATAAACATTGTCATGATCATTAACAAGTATAATAACATTCATGATTCAGCATATGTAATATCCCCAAATGGGATATTTTACTGAATTTGCCTAAATCGACTTATACCTCAAAATATGCCACAGATTCAACATCTATTTAACAGAAGATTGCCATGTAAAGTTGAACACATAAAATACTGCAATCCAATACCACATAGAACTGGAATAACTCAGCTTTAGTATAAGTAACAAAAGGGGTTTACATATAGATCTGACCCAGAAAGCGCTGAGATAGAAAACTGGCCACCAAGATAAGTTGCTGAACGGTGCTGGCCACAAAACTGAACTGCTGCACTCCCCCTCCGGCAACAGCTATCACTGAACCCACTGAAAATGATGAAGCCCAAGTTGAAGATTTGAATGATCCCCACACCAAACTCTGAAGCTCTGTGAAACTCCTAAGTGAAGCCTCCTCAAGAGAGTTGGGTTTTCGTCCAACACTCACAAATCACCCAAGGGTTTCCATCCTGGGGCTACGACTGAAGTAGAGAACCACGTCCTCAAACCTCTCATACACAAGCAAATGATCTACTCCAAAGATATCTCCCAATGGCCTCCTCCCTTTCTTTTATAGACCTTAGAGCCTTCTAGAGCATTATTTTATTATTATTTTATTCATGGTGCACTTTTCCCTTTTATTAAAATATTCCTTTTTAATGTAGAAAAGGGTAAATCAGCTACCACGCCTCCTCCGGTCACTGAAATCTATGTCTAACTATCCCATCGTGTAGGTATCCTCGTACCGGTTCCAATGAGCTATTACACTAGGGTGTTCCATCATGTATTCCTCCTGGAATGCCACCTTGAGCATAATCAGCTGAGTTAAGCCCATAAATAACTCAAATTTCTGAAAGTTATCGAAATGCATTGGAACGAAAGCCAGACTGCTCGGATGATGGAGTATCTCAAGCGAATGCCTTCGGACACCATGAAAACTCCTCAAAACTCCTCAAAACTCCTGAGCTCACTGATAGCACCAATTTGTACATGTGACCTGTCTGCTCCTAACTCTGGAAGTCCCTCCTAGCCCTGTCATGGGTGATACCAAAAAAAGGAATATTACAGCATATTATCAATTTTATGTTTCAAACTTTCAAATTTTAATCATCAACATGACAAGTTACAAAATTATCACCAAAATTAATAATGCACATTGCACACTACATAGTACCTATCATTATTCATAATTCATAATTAAAAGTTAAAACGCCATCATAAATTACATTTACATATCATCAAATATGTCTTCATTCCTGTCACTAAGAAATTCCACATCCTCTACAAAAGTGGGAGCATTGCTGCCATGTCCACTTGATGATCCACTTATTGGTGACTCCGCATCAAACAAAGTCATATGAGACTTGGCATTCAACGTCATATCCAAGTCAGGCAACTCTGGTTCCACATCCCATAATTTGGCGAGCCCCAAATTTGTATTCGTCTCTCTTGTGTGACAGAAGGTGAAGGTTTGAATAAACATACACTAGTTCCTCAACTTTCTTAGAGCCCAATTTGTTTCGCTTCACTGAATGGATGAAGCCATATGTACTCTAGTTCCTTAATGCTGAAGAGGAACTAGCAACCTGTGACAAAATCTTGATGGCCAATTTTTGGATATGTGGAAGTTCCTCACCATAGTAGTTCCACGAATCAATTGGACCCATTGCCCTCTTGTCCCGCATACAATCAATATTAGAACCCCAATCCTCTAATCCCACAAAATGAGCAAATTTTGCACAAATCCGAAGTCCAATTTCAGGGTTTACAAAAAACTTTGTAAAACCCTTTTTAAATCCTTGTGAGACTTATGGGTCTTTGCATGGTGTGATTCTTTCTGGATCACTTAACAACTCTGCAGCATAATATTTTGGATTCACCCATCACGTCCCCTTTTGCCTAGGAAACTACCCCTAATGGAGGATTCGACCCTGAATATCTAGGAAACGACCCCTCAGAAGTGTCCTCGTTTTCCCTGTTTTTTGGGAGCTTGGGGAAACGACCCCCAGCCATCCCCAAGTCCCCAGATAGCGAGGGAGCTAGGAAACTCGACCCCTAGGTGGGGGGACGTGACCTCGTGGAACACTGATTGTAGGGAGCTATAAGGATGGTTAGTCTCATGATGTTATTGAGACAAGATGCAATTCGAAGCCTGATCCCTTCACAAGGTTCCTCCAAAAACTTGTGTTGTATGAGAGCAAGCATAACCACTTTCAAAGCCAAAATCGATTTCTTCCCTTCTAACCAACTTACTTCGGAGAGGAGTTCATCTAATTCATCAAGTTTGAAGACAACCTTCCATGTGACTTTGATATGTTTCAAATTTGTTCCAAGTGCAAGGATTTTGTGTCCTATTTCTTGCCCCTTCTGCACATCTCTTAGTTCTTTCTAGAGAATGGCATAGATCCCTCTTGAAAAGGGTTTGTTATTCAATTTTATTTTCAGGTCTACTGATGCATGGTTGTTCAATGAACTAATTTCTGTGTTCAATCTTTTTAATTTGTTTAGGAGTTTCTCCATAGTTCAGTACAATTGTGATAATGAGGCCACTGCTTTCTGAGTTTGAGTGGATGTTAGTTACTGAAGATTTTGTCAAATACTTGGCATTCCACACTCTTGTAGGTGAAGTTTGGATTTGAGGTTTAAGGCATATACTAATAACATAACTATTGATATTGATGACAATATTAACAAGCATAAATATGTTATAGCTAGCAGATTAGAAGAACCTGGAATAAGCTCCACTTGATGAGAATTTGAATAGAATCTTCTTTCCTGGTTGTATCAACTTTCTGCTTCAGGAATCACGCCCAACAGGAGTCTGTCTTGGCATCTAACACAGGTCTGATCATCATTCCGATTTTCACTGTTCAGGGCTCTCCGATAGTCCAAAAGGTGCTTTAATAGGTCTTTGGCACTACAGACAATAGCATTAACATGCATTCCTCTCTTTTCGATATTAACGTTGTCTAGAATTGTTTATCTCCTCTTCAGACATTGATGTAAGATGCCTTTAATCAACTACAAGTTTACACTGGACTCTCCGAGAGTAGGCTGAAATTTATAGCAGCGTACAGGCCTCCAATATGTGAAACACCTTGCTTGTATATATACTGAATCTTTAGAACGGTGCTGAGTCTAAACTCCTACAGTTGTTGCAAAGACCCCAGAGAATCAGTTGCTTTTATCCTTGACATGTTATCCCTGTATTAGTAGTAACTCAATCACACTACTCCCCTTCCCCTGTGCTTCACCAAGATGGCTAATCAATCACTGTGTTTCTTTTGGGACAATCTGTAAGATTCCTTCGGGCATTAGATGAAATTTTAGGCTAAAAGTGGTCTCTTAAGAAAAAAATAATAAAATAATAGTTAAAATAATAAAATAAGATTTATGAATTTTTGAGGGAAAAGAAAAAAACAATTTTTAATTTGTATTTTTGGCTTATCTCCTTATAGGTTTACTCAAATTTTCAGTGTAGACACTTGTTGGATGCACAATTAAATTTGACATCCAACGTGTACCCATCATGCAAACAACAAAGAGCCAAATTAGCAACAAATCAAAGACAACAAACATTAAATTCAATAAAAGTAGGGACAACTTGCATTAGTTAGATAACTGTCTCTATCTTCTTGCATGGAGATATTTATTTTCCATGAATAATTCCTAAGTTTGTTTTAGGATATTTTGTAAGAGTTTTTGTATAAATACTTCACATTTCGAAGTATTGAGTGTGGATGAATTGTTGAACATTTCTATAGTTGTACTATTCTAGAACCTGAGGGTGATTGTACCAATTTCAAGTCAGCAAACTGGATTAAAGCAATAAAGCATCATATTACAGGATTCATGTGTTGGGCCACTCTAGTGAAGTATTTTCACTTGTTCTTTGTTGCTTTCTTATGTTTTTCACATGCTTATATGTTTGCTTAAATCTAAATGATATAACAGGAATGTTATTACAAAGTCTGTTTAATTCCACTCTGTCTTGAATTGTTTATCATTTACATGTTTTCTACTGATATCCAGGTTAGGGAATTCTTAATTGCTCCCTAGTTTTGATTGACCTCTGTCTTTTCACTCATTATCCGGATTTGAAAACCCTTAATTGTTTGCTTATTCCTATTGAAACCATTTTCACCATCAACCTAAGGATCTGAAGTTACCCAACTATCTTGCTCTGTGAACATTTCTTTTTAGAACCTTAATTCTTCTCTGACTGCTTAACACTTTGACTCCATTAGCCCAATGGTAAGCAGACCTACATCTATCCATTTGAGTAAGTGATTTCACCACCAAACCAATCCCAATCAATCCCACATAACTAGCCAAAAATCAATTAAAATCAACAAAGATAAATCGTAAAGAGAGAGCCCTCTCTGAGCATTAGGAAGGCTAGGTCCTAAGGCTTAAAAGTAGGTTTGTGGTTACCTCTAATATTCCTTAAACCAAAATAAAACCTCTAACAACCTTGAGAATTATTGGAGTGATAACATTCTGGTGACTCCGTTGGGGATACTAACCAGTCCTTAGTTTTAAAATAAACCTTTAAGGAAATACTTTTACTTCTCTTTTCACCTTAAGGTTGTTAGAAAAATATTTCATAAAAAATTAGAATTCTGGCTTCTAGAAGAACCTACTATACCAACTCTGATCCTGATCCACAACTTGCTGTAATAGTAGATAATCCTGATAGAATTTTAAAGAAAAACAAAAAAGTAGAAAGTTTAGGAAATAAAACTTCATTGATCAAAGCAAATTCCCTCCCCAAACAATTATCAGGTTTACAAAATATTGAATTTGATTTAGCTTTTGAGCAATCTTTGTTTAGAACTAAATCAGAAAGTGACATTTATGATACTGTAATAGATCCTGATTTCATTTCGTTTATTGAAACTAAGAAGGAAACTGTTTCAATTGATTCTGATCAAAAAGTTTTAGAAATATATGATAAACTTGATGATTTGACAGCAACTTTGATTAAGGAAATTGATGAAACCTATTTTCAACATTCTGTTGAATTGACTGCTTTATTTGCCTATACTCCTAAGCCTTCTACCAATCATTTAGAATCTGTAGGTTCATCCTTGTTTAGTACCACCTCATCTATTATTTCCACCACACTTCATTCCACAGATTCATTTTTTCCCAAGCTTCCACTTCAACCTAGAATTTTATTTCCATCTCCCAACACCACAAGTTCATCCCCTAGTATTTCTACTGCTTTTTCTAGTACTTCATTCTCATTTCCAAGCAACTCTTCTAGCATCCCAACTACATCTCTAATATCCCAACCTCATCTGCAAGTACTTCAACCTCATCACCAAAAACTTTAAACTTAACTCTTAGCCAAGCTAGAATCGAAGCCATGGCTGCCAGATATGCCCCATTGGTCCTACAAGCCCCTCTACATGCCATGCCCCAAGATTACCAAAGCAAAATCTTTCAATTTGATGGTACTAGTCATTACACTGTGCAACAACATGTTAACAAAATGACAAATTACTTTGAATTGCATGAAATAGATGAAGCTGATGTTTAAATAAGACTTTTTGCTCAAACTTTAGCTAGTGATGTAAAGAAGTGGTTTAAAGGTTTGCCTACTGGTAGTATTGATGATTTCGCTGCTTTCCATAGGATGTTTATTAATAGATGGGAGAAAAAGAAGAATCCATTACAAATTTTGTCTGAATTTGAAAACATAAAAAGAGCACCTAATGAAGCAGTTCAAGACTATTGTACAAGATATAACAGTATTTACAATGCAATCCCTGCCAATCTTAAACCTCCTCCAGACTTTGCCCTGATCAAATTCCCTGATGGATTTAAAAGTGACTTTAAGTGATAAAGTCAAATCTAATTTAAAAGTGACTTTAAGTGATAAAGTTACTAAGTCTAATTTTAAAGTGACTTTAATAAAGCCAATGTGAAATTAGAAATTGAATAGTGACTTTGGAAATAAATGACTAAGTGGGTCTTTATTAAAGTGGGGTGAATTAAAAAATAGAAAGTGAGATTTAAATGAACATTTAATCTTAGCCCTAGATCTAAGGCTATCTCAACCATTGGATTTAGAGATTCCCCAAAAGTCACTTAGGGTTAGGTTAAAGGAGGAAAAAAAGAGAAAAGATCATTCAGTCTTTCATGAGCAGATTGAGAGGAGGAGGAGAAGAGAGCTGGAGACATTTCTGGTTTTGAGAAAGAGAAGGAGAGGAGTAGTTCAGCAAATCCGTACAACAAGGAGAGGCTACATGCATTTCAAGGCAGTACGATAAATCAACACAATTTTCGAGGCAGATTTTTGTACAACAGTAGTGGGCATGTTTTTCGAGGTTTGTACAGTAGCAAGGAGGCACAAATTTTGAGGAGGAGAAGCAACAGTGTGCAGCACACATTTCGAGCCCGAGTTGGCACGATTTTCGAGGCTAAAAGAAGCTGCTGTAATTTCTGTATAGTCCGTACAACAGTACGAAATTTTTGGCACAGTTTTCGAGGACGTATAGCATTAAATGTTGTAATCTCTTGCTGTAAAATTTCTGTTATTATTGTTTTGCTGATTTGGCACATTTTTCGAGGCTGAGGCAAGCACGGAAAATGAGATAAGTCTGTAATTTGTTTGGTGGAATTTTTCCTGTATATTTCCTTTCTTTGTAAAAGCATTTTATTCATAAATAAAGAGAGCTTTCATACTGGTTTTCCTCAAGGGTTGTAGGGGGTTTTTCCAGGGTCATATTGACCAAAAAGCAGCGTGTCAAAATTCTGTGTGGCTGATTTATTTTTCTGAGTTTTATTTCTGCATTTCAGCACTGTGAAATTTCCAGAATTTGTGCAGAAAATATTTATTTTTCCAACTTGTTGAATGTATGGCTATGGGAATGGACATTTAACTTTATGGGAGAAATAAGGAGAAACTGAAAACCAGGGTTGGGAACAGAAATTTCTACATGGCCTACCTGGGAAACGATAGGTATTCCCATTCGTATCCCAATGCCAGTATGGGGTTCCTGTATTCCCAGCGCCTGGAAACTCCTGCGGAAGTACACCCGGGTCCACCACCATCTCCATAACCCACTCCACCGGGTACCAACTCAAAATCTCTCACCATCCAACCTCAACATGCGGATGTTGCACCCTGTGCAACTCCGATCGTCTCATCCCGCTATCCAGGTCAACATATCAAATCTGAATAGGTGGCTCTGTCTCTCTCTCTCTAATGGGAAGAGGTGAACCAACAGTGCTGCTAGCCCCCTCTATGTATGCCTGAAGAGGGTTGCTCTAACATTCCAATGTGCCCTCTAGCTGTACCATTGGGGAATCCAACCGTTCCCCAAGGTGGCCCAACTTGGCCAGTGACTCGGCACAAACCACTGTCATGCCCTCCAGTTCCTCGTTTTGCAACAAAATAACCTCTCATACTGATGTGGCCTTCCCCTTCAAAGCTAGAATATCGGCCTGTGTAATATCCCCAAATGGGATATTTTCCTAAATTTGCATAAATTAACCTAAACCCTGAATTATGCCATAAAATCAACATGCATTTTTAATAGAAGATTGCCATGTAAACTAAACATACAATTTCAAGCAAATCTATAACTCCATAATGCAGAAAATAACTCAACTTTATTATAATATATTGGGGTTACATGCTGAAATGAAAGATAGCTGAGATAACTGAAATACAACTGGCCTCCAGAAAATCTGCTGCCCTGCTACATTGCGATGGCCTCCAAAACTCACTGCTGCACTCTCCCTTCGGCAACAGCTACCACTAAATCCACTGAAGCACCTGTTGAAGATTTGAATGATCCTCACTCAAATATCTCTGAAGCTCTGCGAAACTTTTGAATGAAGTCTCCTCAAAGAGAGTTGGGTTTCCGTCCAACACTCACAAATCACCCGAGGGTTTCCATCCTTGGGCTATGGCTAAAGTAGAGAACCACGTCTCAAACCTCTCATACAAGAAAATGATATGATCCAAAGATATCTCTCAATGGCCTCCTCCCTTTCTTTTATAGATCTCTTTTTGCCTTCTGTCTTATTTTATTATTATTTTATTCATGGAGCACTTTTCCCTCTTATTAAAATATTCCTTTTTAATGCAGAAAAGAGTAAATCGGCTACCATGTCTCCTTTGGTCACTGAAACTCATGTCCAACCATCCCATCATGGAGGTATCCTCGTCCCGGTTCCAATGAGCTATTACACTAAGGTGTTCTGTCATGTGTTCCTCTCAGAATGCCACCTTGAGCGTAATTAGCTGAGTTAAGCCCATAAATAACTCAAATTTCCAAAAGTTGTCGGAATGCACCGGAGCGAAAGCCAAACTGTTGGGATGATGTAATATATCAAGCGAATGCCACCCGATCGCATAGAAACTCCTCAGAACTCCTCCAAAAATCCCCTGAGCCCGCTGATGACACCAACTGGTACCTGTGACTGGTCTGCTCCTAACTCTGGGAGTCCATCCTAGCCCTGTCATAGGTGACACTAAAAAGGGGAATATTACAGACCTTCCGCCCCAAGATTGCTTGCCCTCAAGCAATCCAAATATGTGGGCCACTCTGTTGGCCCGCCACAACTGAGACCTAATGCTCGGATCCCATACAAACCCATGGGTGCTGCTATGCACCTGTGTCAAGCCTCTCGGAATAGACCCCTCAATGCCGGGATCCCAAACTGAACTCTTACTGTACCTGTCATCAAACAGTCCTCCCGGATCCCAACGCCACCATGGTCAATCATCGCCCAAGTCCCACGACTCCGACTGCGCATTGCCTCTGGCTATAACTGATGCTCTAAGAGGTGAAGACCACAACTCATGCTGCGCTGTATCTATGACTGTGTAAGCTGCCCCACCAACTACGTACCAACTCATTACCTCTCTCCAATCCAACCCCTAACTAAATCCAATGTTGATCATGCTCTCCTGAAACCGAGATGGAGTGTTGAGGAAATGACGACCTGTGCTGCATTGCCAGCTGGAATCTGTAACATTTGCTGTGTCTAAGGGTCCTTGCTCTGCTGTGTCCCCTATGAAGAAAATCGTACCATCAAGAGGGTACCAACTCATGATCTCTCGCTAATATATCGTGGAAGAAGAAGCCAATGTAGTGTCAACCGTGTACAGAACATGCCTAGAGAGCTGTCACCAGCTTATAATCAACTCACGATGCTCTGTCCCGTCTGCCGATGAAATTTGCCTATAGAAGAAGGTCCCTCCCTCTATAATGGGCCAAAGTGGGCAAGATATGCTGCAAGCCCCATCGATGCACTCCTGGAGAGTGCTACTCCCTGAAAGTACTGCAGCTCTACTGACTGCATGTGCATCTATCTATACTTCATTAGTGTGTCGGCCCAATGATGGATGCTCCACAATCTCCAACAGCTCAATCCTCTCCTGGTCGGGAATGTAATGCTCCCGTTGTCCATTAGCCCCCTGCAAAACTATCCCATCAACCTCCAACATCTTTAGAGGATATGGATCTACAACTGCTATCACCGTACTCGGTGTCTGTGCATCTGACTGCTCCTCTTCAGTGGCTAACCCCAAGGTTAGCCGCATATCCATCATAGACTCAATGTGAGCCTCCACTTGGCTCTCCCTCAAAGGATTGTCATGCATGATGTGCATAGTATCCCCCTCTGCTGACTCAGGCTCCATCATATGCTGCTCTGGCTGAATCGTCACAATGACTCATCACCCAGAGTATCTCCCGTAGAGTCCCCTGACTGCTCACCCTGCACATTGGAATGCAGCTCTTGCCTACTGCCATCAACTCCGTATGACTGCTCTCGCTCCCCAGGAGCATCCTCATCTGATCCTATGGACTCACCCGAAGTAGAGTCCTCATCCTGGCATACCGAAGGAACGTCTACCTGCTCTACCTCTGCCACCTCATCTACATCTCTCAAACATGAGTGATCAGGCCCCCAAGGTTCACTCAGGCCCCCAAGGTTCTTTGCAAATGAAGCAAAGTCCCTTCCTCCTCAACTCATTTTTGCTGCTTGATCCACCAAACTGGAGCAGCTCCTCCTTGGTCAATTGTCTCCTAAAAAACTCAATGTTCTGCTCAACTAGCCCTTGGGCTAGCTCATAAGCAGCGGGTGAGACAACTACTCTCTCCTCCAAATGCTCAACAACCTTGTCTACAACTCCCAACAAATGGCATCACGATCTCCCATACACGATGACAGGATGGACTGCATGTGAGCTATGGCTATGTCAGAATGATGTCTCCTAATGCTGAAGAAGCATTGGAACATCTGTAGAATCAAGCCATCACACTCAAGATCGATCATGACCTCATAAGTCCGGGTCATGGCCATGGCTTCTAAGACCTTAAGCTTTCTCCCAAATGTAGAGCCTGCACAGTTGTATAAATCCCAAAAGGTTCCTACTATCAGTCTGAAAATTCTTTCATAATATCATCATTGTAGGGAGGGAAGGGTGTTGTTATCCTCAAAATATCACTGAAACAAGAGGCAACTATAAGCTTGACTCTCTCACTTGGATGTTCCAAGAATCTATCTTGTACCATTGCAAGCATAGATGGCTCCAAAGCCCAATTTAAACTCCAATCAGATTGCTCTACCTTTGAAAGGCAGGATTCTAGTTTCTCTAACATGGGAAAGTCATTTTCTGATCTTCCACTCTTTAAGTCCATCCCAAGTGCATAAAGCCAATTTCCCACTTCTTCCTCCTTTTGTAAATTCCTCGGATGCCTTTGTTGGAGCAAATTATGTACCTTCTTAGAAAAGGGTCTGTTGTTCTGTTTCAAGGAACTAACTTTTGCATTATTTGATCTTATCAATTTGTTTAGGAGTTCTTCCATGGTTCAACCAGTGATGTGGTCACTGTTATTTTCTGAGTTTAGTGCATTTTTCTATGTGGTATTCTGGTGAATGAGTGACAAGATGACTTTCAGAATTTTTGATCAATTCAAGTGTAACCTTTAGTAGTGCAATCTCTAGGCGGCTTAACCCAATAGTAAAGTGTGCTATCTCTATTGATATGGTCTCCAAATGAACACTGGTTGCTTAGATGATAGGATGATAGTGTTTTCTTTTAGCAATGTGAACCAGCGTGCAACAACCCAAAAAAGAAACGGTTTAAGTTGTGGCCCTGACACAGTAACGAACAAATTTCTAGATGCCTTTGTCAAACAACTTAAATACATACTGCTGTGGGTCAAATTTTTGCAATTTACAGAAAATACAAGCACAATAACCACTATGCATTCAACTGGAGTGTTCAAGAAAAAGTCCAGTTAAAATTAAACTAAAGCGGCCCTTTTACTTTCATCAAGCTAATACACAAAGGACAATTGTAATAGTGAAACCTGGAAACTCCATTTTGGTGCAACCTTCCATATTTCAGTCGAAGACAGAGATGAAAGGATAGCGTGAGCCCTCCAGCAACCAATAACCAAGCACCCAGCAAATATAAGGAGAAATTTGGTGCAATTCACTCTTCATAAATCGTTCTGTTGCTGATGGCAATAAATTTCATAACTCAGCCTTTTGGAGAAGAAATGCGGCCTCTGCAATTTCAACTTTTTCACCTTTGATTTGCACACGGTCCTTTAATTTTCGTCCTCTTAAAAAAACTATACATCCCCACGTTCAGAGCGATGAAGGATTTTCTTCCCAAACAATTACTGTCTCATTCCTCGGTAAAATCTTTCACAACTTTTCATAATAATTTTGGCCATGGACACCGAGCTTCAGAAAATAATTTTGATCATGTAGTTCGACCTTTGATATTTAACACTGCTCTTTCATAAGAGTTCATGGTCTTCACAAAACATTGTCGTCACAAATTTCAATTTTCAATGGATCCCGAAACCTTCGAACCATAACAATTGAAACGGAAATTGCAGCCGAGAAGAAGCAACGCAACCTTCAAAAGAAAAACGCGGTTGCTCTCTTCCACGTAGTTGCCCAACTTCATCCGCTAGCCAAGTCGATGGGCAAGGGGAATTGGACAAATTTTGACGAATGCGGCTAAGCAAGAATGCGGCTCAGTCACCAAGAATCTTGTGCTACTTAACCTTTGCGTCTCACCCAACCAGATGCGGCCTTTTTAAACCTCCGCATACAAACTCGACCTCAACCAATGGGCTTCCGCACTTCTTACATTAATCACCGTCTCTTGCCTTTGTTAAATCTGTAGCGGAAGAACGGGCCACGCAGTGTGGATCAATTCACAATTTGAAGCCCCACTACTCATGCATTCCTGGCCTGAATACAGTTCTGCCACCACGACTCAAAATATTTGGCCTGTGATAAGTAATGCTCTCAACATGTATTAAAGATTAGACTTGGCCTTTCAATTTTAATAGTTCATAACATTTAAGAAAATTCGTTGAACTTCATTCCACTGCAAGATTTAGATTTTCGGTTTTTCCAAAAATATTTGGCTGTTCTAGCAAACTCTTTTAGCAATAATAGTTCTAACTGAAAACCCTGCAGGCTGATCCAAGATTGAAGCTCGGATACCACTATAATATCCCCAAATGGGATATTTTCCTAAATTTGCATAAATTAACCTAAACTCTGAATTATGCCTTAAAATCAACATGCATTTTTTACAGAAGATTGCCATGTAAAATAAACATACAATTTCATGCAAATCCATAACTCCATAATGCAGAAAATAACTTTGCTTTATTATAATATATTGGGGTTACATGCTGAAATGAAAGATAGTTGAGATAACTGAAATGCAACTGGCCTCCAGAAAATCTGTTGCCCTGCTACACTGCGATGGCCTCCAAAACTGACTGCTGCACTCTCCCTCCGGCAACAGCTACCACTGAATCCAATGAAGCACCTGTTGAAGATCTGAATGATCCTCACTCCAATATCTCTGAAGCTTTGTGAAACTTTTGAATGAAGTCTCCTCAAAGAGAGTTGGGTTTTCGTTCAACACTCACAAATCACCCGAGGGTTTCCGTCCTGGGGCTACGGCTGAAGTAGAGACTCACGTCTCAAACCTCTTATACAAGAAAATGATATGATTCAAAGAGATCTCTCAATGACCTCCTCCCTTTCTTTTATAGATCTCTTGGAGCCTTCTAGAGTCTTATTTTATTATTATTTTATTCATGGAACACTTTTCCGTCTTGTTAAAATATTCCTTTTTAATGCAGAAAAGAGTAAATTGGCTACCACGTCTCCTTCGGTCACTGAAACTCATGTCCAACCATCCCATCATGGAGGTATCCTCGTCTCGGTTCCAATGCACTATTACACTAAGGTGTTCTGTCATGTGTTCCTCCTGGAATGCCACCTTGAGCGTAATTAGCTGAGTTAAGCCCATAAATAACTTAATTTCCAAAAGTTGTCGGAATGCACCGGAACGAAAGCCAAACTGTTCGAAGCAACAAAACCGTAGGTTTGTTGACTTTAATTGTAAAATACACAAGAGGTATTTGTAATAATAATTTATTATATATAAAATGCATAAGTGATGATAAAATGTTACAATGAGGCCCTGCTTATATACCTACGCAAGTGACCTTTCATGACTAGGCATGTCTAAAAGACATGCCTTTTCAGTTAACTAATGACTATTTAAATAACCATTATCTTGATTATTTATTATTTACAGTTATTCTATTTGTACTATTTGTTATGAATTATATTCATAACATTGCCCCTTCCTTCTAAAGCTTTGTCCTCAAAGCTTCAACTTAATTGCGAACAATTTTTTTCATTTTGACCTCATTGTTTTGATAAGTGTGTTGGTCACAAATTTCTTCATGTTTGTCAAACATCTCAACATTATTCATTCATTTATTTATGTATAATTCGTCACTTGTCTAGAAACGCAGCTCCTCAATAACCTTCCCTTGGAATTTATTTTATTTTATTTTTCTTTAAACTATTTTATTTATTTTTTAATAATAATAATAATAATAATACATAATAGTGTTTATATTAAACTATATTAAAATTATGTAATATAAGTTTATTTTTTTTAAACTTAATTAATTAAATAAATTTAATTAATTGAGTTATGTTAACTTAGTTTATAATGTAACTATATATGGACTATCGAACTGTTCATATATATTGACCACGCGTTTATGTGTTCACGCAGTATATATATGTGTCAACCAACCCAAACCAATATGTGTCGACCAACAATATGTATATTTCGATTCGATTCAATTCTTATTGGAATATAAAAACTTAGATTAATGGGGATAAGTATATTTATTATTGATTAAAAGATGAGATGATTACAATTGGGAGAGACCAAGGCTTTAAATACAGCCTTATGGTGTCTCTTGGTGAAGGGGCATGATCAAGGATCATGCCCTTTGGCTTAATAAACCTAAGACAATTACATTTAATAATAATTAATAAATTATACATAACATTGCCTCTCTCTCTCAAAAGATGCTTTGTCCTCAAAGCATACGAAACAATGGATGTTGTTGATGAAATGCGTTGGTTTCCTAAGAGGCGGGCTCTTGCTTTTTGAGATGACCCCACATTTTAAAAGATCTTGGATTATCTTCTCAATTTCATTCTTTTGGTGATGCAGATAGCGATATGGCTTGATGTTGACAAGGTCTGATCCTGCTTTGACTTCTATTGTATGTTCAATTTCCCTATTAGGAGGCATTTTCACGAGCAGGTCTTGGAATACTTTTTCGTGCTTCCGAATTAGCCCTTGTACTTCTGGTGAACCTTCGTTGATAATTTTTGTAGATAACATTTCTAACTGATGACATTGTACTATATAGGCTGGCGCTCCTTTTCGAATCATCTTCATCATCTGGGATGACGATATGATTTGATTTTTCGGTGCTTGGAATCCATATAACTTGTGCTTATGTCCTTCCCACTTAAAGCTTATAAACTGCTTTTGATGGTTGGCAGAATAAGTACCCAAGGTTTGTAGCCACTGGATTCCTAATACCACATATACTCCTCTTAATCGTATGGTGTAGAATGGAGATTCTAGATTAATGTCTTGAATCTGCAATTTGACCTTATGGCATTTCCCTACCTTCTCAATCTTTTTACCATTGGCCACCATTACCTTCATATTGGCATGGGAAATGTAAAGATGTTGAGTCTTTTGGCCATGGTTGAATCTAAAAAATTATGGGTGCTGCTGGTGTTGAGGAGAACCATTACGTTGTTCTTCTTAATATGTCCTTTTCGTTTTAGTGTCTGTGGTGGTGATATACCTGTCATAGCTGATAATGACACTTGTGGAATGCTTTCATCATTTAATTCTGGAGAGAACTTTGGGGTGTCTACATCTGATTCATCATTGTTAGTCATTAGTTGCTTCACAGTTATACAGATTCTTTGTCTCTTTTCCTTTAGCGCACCTATGCTTAGGGTCCCATTTCTCGCCGCAACGTTTGCACTTGTCCTCTCTCATCCTTTGTATTTCCACGTTAAACTTTTCTCCTTTACGAAGATGGGGTGGGACATATTTTGTGTTATCTATATTTTCAGATTGAGGAAATCTTCGTCTCGAATATACTCTTTTCGGTTTTGACCAAAATAACTTTTCGAATTTCTTTTCAGCAGCTTTTGCTTTTTGTCTTGCTAGTTCTATCGATGTGATGTCGTGAAGCTTGAGCTCTACTTGTATATGGGTTTTAAGTCCCGAAATGAAAGACTGGACAAAACGAGATTCTGACAATCCAGGTACTCGTGTTGCTAAGGTCTCCCATTCTCGAGTGTACTCGTCCACATCTCCTTTTTGGCGCAATTTGATGAATGTTGAGAAGAACTCTTCCTTGATACCTTGGAATCTTTTAAAGAATGTATCCTTAAATTTCCTCCAACTAATAGCAAGCGTCGTCTTTTTCCACCACATATACCAATAATATGCTTCTCCTCCCATTTTCATGGAAGTGTGCTTAATTTTTTTGTCATCACTGTCAATGTCGTAAATCTCAAAATATTGTTCGGCTTTATTAAGCCATGCAACACTGCCTTTTTCGTTACCATTGAACTTAGGTAGCTCAATTTTTGCTCTTCGTTGATCTGCTGTTAACGGTGGAACGAAAAAATGATTTTGATTGTTGAATGCATTCCAGAGCTGCTTATTTTGAAAATTCGCATTACTATCTTCTTGATGGTGTGGTGATGATGTTTTGTGAGAGTCGGTTTTTTCATGATGATCTTCTGAATTCCCTGAATCGGCTGAATTGTTTTGTTGATTATGTCCACTATTCAGGAATATTTGTTCTTGCATATTTATCTTGTCGCAAATGGCGTTTAGCTTCTGCATTGCTTTGTTATGATTGTCTGTGGACTCACTATGGTTTTGCCAAATTTGTCTTTCTATCTGATTTTTCGTGTCTTGAAGTTTTTTGATGTCATTGGAATGTCCCTTAACCTTATCCTCAAGATCGCTTAATCTTTTAGTGAATTCATTGGGATTACTGATCGTACTCTCAAGATCGATCAACCTTTTGTTGAAATTGACCATCGACATTGATGAGGACATTGAGTGTGTATGAGGTGGTGTATGTTTATCTGCCAGTTTTTATTTTTATTTTTATTTATTATAAAATAATAATAATAATTATTATTATTTTTATTATATAAATTATATATATATTACATAATTACTAATTGTAAACTATATAGTATATATATTATTTGACTATCGGCCAATCCTTCACACAGAAAAAACTCGTCCGCTTTAAAAGAATTACCCGTCACTATATTTTTACAATCCGTCTGTACGAAATATATAACCACATAATATGTATGGTATACGGTATAATTTACACAGCCTTGTCACCGTATTTAACGTTTCAATGTATTTAACGCTGTTACCATAAAATCGTATATAGAAAATACTGTAACATTACTTATCGTTACCAAATGGTATATAACGTATAACGTATCGTTACCACTAGATATTAGCGGACACTGCAATAGGTGTTTCCACAACGATACTTACAACCTGTTAATCCAACCGGAAAGATAGTTGGCTCGAGGGCGAAGAGCGACTTGAGAACTGGTGTGATCGGAGTACGTTGTGTGGAGGGTCAACAAGGGAGATTGTAGTTTATGGTCGAGATGACAGTGTCGGAGGGTTATGGCGGTGGACAGAACGAATGAACGGAGGCAGCAGATTGGGAATGGCATTCAGAGATGCTGGCGGTGGGGGTGGAAGGAAACAAGTGGAGGTGGATGTGGACTGTACGAGCAACGAATGCAGCATAGTGGTGGCTCCGATACCAATGGAATATAAAAACTCAGATTAATAGGGATAAGTATATTTATTATTGATTAAAAGATGAGATGATTACAATTGGGAGAGACCAAGGCTTTAAATACAGCCTTATGGTGTCTCTTGGTGAAGGGGCATGATCAAGGATCATGCCCTTATGCTTAATAAACCTAAGACAATTACATTTAATAATAATTAATAAATTATACATAACACTTATACACAGATCGGGCCACTTACGAACCAACATCGGGATACACGTCATGTCCCTTGACCCTTTGCACTGGCTACGATGCTTGGCGGTGACGGGCATCAGAGTTTTTAGTGTGTATGCGTGTCGTTGTATTAGAACAACGATTGTCGAAGAAGACTGTGGTGCACAGTGCGTGGCTCGACCAACACCACAGGCAGGGTCGATGCGTGACTCTGTTTGACAGTGAAGGAATGTCTAGATGTGTTCGCGCGAGGGGGGTCGACGGCGGGGGGGGTGAAGGCACGACAGAGAGGTAACAAGGATCCTCTCGCGATTTCCAGATGCATGGCAACCAGTCCAAGTTGGATCAATGTGGCTCGACACAAACGACACGGGAATGCGATTTTTAGTGCCAAAGTCCTCCGCCACCTTCTTTATTATCACCGACTGCAATGCTGCCGCTTCTGGCACGATGAATATTTTGCCATCGGAGCTCTTCAGTTTCACAATCGCATCATTGCGAATGCACTGCTTCCTCTGTGTTTCCATTGCCACCACGCAATTGCAGACAATGATATTGATTCCAGAGGGGATGCCAATGTATAATTGTTGTAGATGTTGCTTGATTGTGGTGCAGGAGTTGATGCCTTCTGGGTCGAGACTTGCAGTAAGGCTAATATCTTTTTCAAATAATTGCTTCACGGTAGTCCAACCAACACCTATGGATACGCAGTTCCCAAAATACGTTGGAGATAAGGGTGATTTCACCCAGCTTCTACCGTCACCTACCAATTCAAAGCTAACAAGTTGTTTTTCTGGCACTTGTCGACTTTTCATTACTGATCTCCTGAAATGCATTGAAACTGTTACTAGTGAAGATGAAGTCTCGAATCATTCCTTCAAATTTGAATCATGCTTTGAATGAAATGAAAAGTTGAGAATTTTAGTGTTGTATTTTCCTTCATAAAATTTTGGATATTAATCATACTGTTTTCAAAAATCTCCACTGAGTCCTTGTCGGTGCTTCTTGAGTGCAATGAATCGTCTCTCATAAGCGTGAGAATGTGCACTTCCACATAGTGATCAATGATTATCGGTTTAACCTTCAGTAAAATATTGGGTATGACGTAATCTTTCTTAAAAATCGTTCTCATATGGCGAGGTTTCTTCGAGATAGGAAGCCCTATACTACATTCTGCCCAACACTTCATGAAACACCAAAAGGGAACTCCGTTTGCAAAAATGTGATGAGAATTGAATGTTATGCAAATTCCACATCTCACAAAAGTAGTGAGCTTTGCTTCATCCGTGCTTCTCTTTCTCTTTAATGTTTCTTGTGACAATATTTATAATATGACTGTGCCACTCAATTCTCCACTTGAAGAAGCGCTCAAACTTTGCAAATTCATGTCTACTAAAACAAACAATGTTGTAGAGGATAAGAGATCATTTACTCTAACTTATGTTTCGTCATCAGTGAAAATGTCCTCTGCTTCCCCAGTGCTAGCATTCACATTTTCAATTTTTAAATCTCTATTACTTTTATTGATAATGTCAGTGTCCCTGATCATGGATATTTCATTTCTATAGGTTTTCTGAGTACTTGTTTCAAGTTCTATGTTCCTGGGTAATTCAAAACCATAGCCTTCAGACACGTTGATTTCAGATGTCTTGCCATCCCAATCATTGTTGAGATCATCCTCATCTTCATGTGAATCCTCATCTTGGTCTATATCAGCTTCATCAAGATCTTCTGAATTCCCTGAATCGGTTGAATTGTTCTGTTGACTATGTCCAATATTCGGGAATATTGGTTCTTGCGTCAGATTTATCTTGTCGCAAATGGCGTTTAACTTCTGCATTGCTTTGTTATGATTGTTTGTGGACTCGCTATGGTTTTGCCAAATTTGTCTTTCTATCCGATTTGTCGTGTCTTGAAGTTTTTTGATGTCTTCGAAATGTCCTGTAACCTTATCCTCAAGATCGATCAACCTTTTGTTGAAATCAACGATCGACATTAATGAAAACATCGGGCGGCAACGATTTCAAGGAACACTGAATGCGGCAGCAGCACCATGGTGGCAGCAACAACACTGCTTGTAACAGCTGAAGGCAGCCAGCAGCAGCGGACGACAGTCACAATTGAACTGCTCTGATACCAAATGGAGCAACAAAACCGTAGGCTTGTTGACTTTAATTGTAAAATACACAAGAGGTATTTGTAATAATAATTTATTATATATAAAATGCATAAGTGATGATAAAATGTTACAATGAGGCCCTTCTTATATACCTATGCATGTGGCCTTTCATGACTAGGCATGTCTAAAAGACATGCCTTTTCAGTTAACTAATGACTATTTAAATAACCATTATCTTGATTATTTATTATTTACAGTTATTCTATTTATACTATTTGTTATGAATTATATTCATAACAGCTTCCTCCTGATGCTGCTGATAGAAATTCTCCTCACAAGGTGTGGAACTCCTCTCCTGAGAGGGCATTCGAAGTCCCTTGAGGTAGAGGTTGAGATCTCCGCTTGAAGATCTCGTGTGCTAAACAACATTGTAGACTTGGCTCTCCGGCTCAAGCGTGCTCTGTCAAAATGACAAGAAGAAAATAGCTGAATGAATGAATGCCGAATGAGCCTTCCCCCCTTCTTTTTATCCATTGAGGTCCAACACAAGGTTACTTGGGAGCAGGAGCAAAAACGTGGAGCGGGAGCGGGAGCGCCATTTTTAGAAGCCTCCGGTCCGGAGCATTTTCGGGAGCGTTTATATATATATATATATATATTTTAAATATTTTGATGCATATATGTCAACAAAAACATGTAGAATGATGAATTAGACATAAAAAACATAAAAACATAGATTGAATCATATAACATCAATCATCTAGAAGTTATAATCTTTATCAACCATGCCCACGAGTTGGAAGCATACAACATATTGACTCTTGAGTCTCACAAATCATCAATCTGAAGGTTTCAAGCTTTCAAAATTCAATATATAACATTTATCATCATTGATTTCAAATTTCAATATCTAACATTTATCATCATTGATTCATTGATTTCAAAATTCAATATACATTTATCATCATTGATATATATCATTTATCATCATTGATTCATTGATTTCAAAATTCAATATATAACATTTATCATCATTGATATTATATAACATTTATCATCATTGATTCATTGATCACCATATAACTTTCATGAAGCATCATATTCATAATTCATAATGACTTGTAAACAGTAAACTTATAAATGCCAACTTCAAAGTTTCACCTTTCAAATTCAAACTTCAAACTTAAATTATCATTAAATATATGAAATTATAAAGAGTCAAGTTTCAACTGTTCAACTGTCAACAACAAATAGAAAAGACTAGTAAACAACAAATCTATTTTATCTGGCTGGCCCCTTGCCACGCCCACGAGAAATGTCTAATTTTTGTGAGCCACGAGGAAATGTTGGTCTTCTAGTACTCTCAGGAGTACCACGACCATGACTAGAAGGTGGAGGCTCGATCTGCAAAGGAACAATTGTGTGATATCGAGAATTGGCATTGGCACTGGCACTGGCACCCGCACCCGCACTACTACTAGTAGATGGTGGGACTGGCCCTGTGTGTGGCGATGCTGCTGATGCTTCATCATCATCCCTATAAAGTTCTGCTTCCAATTCTTCCAGATGTAACGTGCCGTCCTCCAAATTATCATCCTCTAGGTTGTTGTCCCAGACTCTGTATGATTGATCCTCATTTGCCCTATCACAGTAATGGCTCAACAACCTCAAGTTATAATGCACATAAACCAAGCTTTCAGCTCGGTTTTCATTCAACCTGTTTCTTCTCACATTGTGTATAAAGCTGTAGGTGCTCCAACACCTCTCTGCAAAAGAAGTGTTCACAACCTGTGAGAGAACCTTTTTAGCCAACTTTGGCAAAAGTCCCATGCCGCCATATGCTTCCCACCATGTGAGAGCATCAAATATGTCCCTGTCTTCCATTGCATGGAAAGAACCAAAGTTAGCAGTGCAACTGAAGTATTTGCCTAATTCAAGGCGCAATCTAGCACACTCTTCCCTGTCGGGTACCAACTTGTCCAATGCCTTCATGTACCCCTGTTGTACCTCTAGATCTGTGTGAGGTTTCATCCTAACCCCACCTCCAGGTGCAAGTTGGCCCAACCAAGATGGAGAGTAATATTTTGGCGTAAGGATTTATGCCAAAGCATGTAGTGGAACATTGAGTTTATTCCACTGTGCACACACACAGTCATGAATCATAGCATACAAGTTGGGATCATAATCCTTAACAATATCTTTTATTTGCCCCAACATGCTGACCATCTGCTCATAAACCTCTCCAATGATTGGTTTATCAGTTTCTGCAAACTGAATCATGTTATAAATGGGTTTGGTAAAATTCAAAATTTCCCTCACGTGCCCAAAACAGAGGGTCAAGGGCGGTCTCCTCCACATGTTCGAAACCTTGCCTGTCAACTATTGTTGCTGCCTTGTCCTTTAATAGCTGCCAGTGTGGGCTTGATACCATTGCAGCCAATGACTCTCTTACCTTCAAAAGGCGCCTGAAGGTGAGGTAATAGCTAGCAAATCTAGTTTTGCTATCTTCAACAACTCCAATTTGGAGTGAGTACGGAAAAGCCCATGGGTATTGCTATGATTTGTAATAAATTTTATCATTTTCTTACCTCTCTTGTACAAATCACCAAGCCATTTGAATTGAGGTTGTTTGTTTTTGATGATATCATGCATCAAAAGGTTCATTGTGTGAACCAAACACCCAGACCAAAAAATGTTGGGGTATTTATCCTCAATAATCGCTCCTGCTGCCTTACAGTTAGCAGCATTATCAGTGATGACCTGTATGACATTGTATGGCCCAGTCTTTTCAATTATATCAAGTAATGGTTCTGCAATGTTAATGTTGGTTTTGAATTTGTCTGAATAATCATATGCTGCCAGGAAGATTGCACCACTAATCGACACAGCCAAAACATTTATCAATGGTTTTCCTTTTACATTGGTCCATCCATCAGAGACAATGGACAACCCATGCTCATTCCACGAACTTGTCATTCTAGCCAAAGAATGGTTTATTTTAGCTTTTTCATGATCAAGACCCACGTTTTTGGCCTTGTCATACCTAGGGCTTTTGTATCCTTTGGGGGCATCATTAATGGCAGAAACCATTTCATGCCAATAAGGTGAGCGAAGAACATTGAATGGCACCCCACATGCATATAGAAACCGGTAAAATTTTGAATCCACATCATTCCTACACCCTTCGTTTAGGAAATCGGATATGGTTCTACGCCTTAATCCAGTGCCACTGCCTCCAAAACCACTGGCATGGGTGGAAGTTGAACTTGTTTGTCCATGACGTGTTGGGCCTGAATCAATGAAACCCCTAGATCTTTTAGATGATCTGTGTAGGGCAGCCTCCTTTTCCTTCCTATATTTCTCTCTCTGTGTTGCTGGCATATTAGTACAAACTTTGATTCCAATATTTTTAGTTCCATCCCCTGGCATTATCCCACAAAGGTGCCTTCTCGCACGGGTGTATGAACCATGGTATTGTTTATTGCAATGGGGGCAAATAAATTTAGTGGTTCCACCACCTTTCCCTCCTTCCATTTTCTGAACATATTTCCACAAAGGTGTCTGAGTTTGGTCTTGTTTAGTTGGGGAATCTGTGTCCACATGTTCTCCACTCCCCACTTCCTCCTCAACATAATCCTCCTCCTCTTCGGGATTTTCTTCAAATCCACCATAACCCTCCTCTTCTCTGATTTGCCTCTTTCTTCTACTACTCTCCAACACCATTATCACAAAGAAAGGAACCAACATGAGGAAAATCCCTAGCCATATAGCCATGATGGAAACAAGTTTCAAGTTTCAAGTTTCTAGCCTGCAAAACAAATGGAAAAATGCCAAATGGGAATAGGAAATGCAACATAGGAAAAAAAAACAATTCATTTTTTAAGTTTTAAATCCAGTAAAATGCAACATTCAAGAAAAATTCAAGTTTTCATTTTTAAACAATTTAACAACCTACAAATTCATCCTAGAAAATACAAAATTGGATTAGAAGGCCTATCTCTTTCTTGCAATCCTCCTGTTGCCTTGCTCCTTGCTCTCCTTGTCACTTCTGCAGCTCAGCTCTCCAGTGCTCTCCTCAAGCTCAAGTTCTCTCTCTCACTCACTCAACAAACAATGAAAACAAAATGCCCCCCCCCATAAACAAATTTTTTTTTTCATTGAAAACATTTTCCGCGTGGTGGGAAACTTTTTTTTTTTTTTTTTTTCCGGTGATCGCTTCCGGCATTTAAAAAACACTCCCGAAGCATTTTTTAAATGTCGGAAGCGCTTAGGGAGCGTTTGCTCCCGAGCGCTTCCTGAAACGCTCCCGAAAAGGTAGGGAGCGTTTTAACAGGTTCAGAAATGCGCTTCCGAAAACGCTCCCCTCTGGAAGCGTTTTTGGGAGCGCGTTTCCGAACGTTTCCAAAACGCTCCCGCATGGAGCGCGTTTCGGAAACGGGAACGAGGGGGGGTTGAAGCTTCCTCGCAACCCTGGTCCAACATATGCCTTGGGTCCCACCTTGACCTGCGCTGTGTCTCCTTGGCCAATCACATGCTAATTTTCCCTTAGGGATTTTAGGAAAAGACTTTATTTGGCTTAATTATTAGTTGTGGGTCCCCTACCCACTTTATTTCCTCCCAACATTAGAAAATGCCAAAATAAATCAAAATTAATATTCCAATTAGCTGACTGCAAATTTGGAATATTACACTAATGGTCTACTGAAAAAGGCTTGGATCTGTTTAAAAACTCGAAAAGATGCCAGATCTTCTTCAAATATAATAGAGAAACTCACAAATCTGTTAAAAAAAATTCAGATCTTTTGGAAGATGCTTAGATCTTCTTAATATCTATTGAATTATTGTTGAATTAATGAATATTTCAGCTGAAAACACTAATTCAGGTTACATTTGTTAAATTTTCACACAGAAAAGGTTGAATGCTCTGAAAAGGAGAGCTCTCTACTGTAAACCTAGACTTTCAATTTAGAAAACACAAACTTGTTGATTTTAAAGCAAAAAATAATAACTCTGTTCAAACCAGAAATCAATCCTAGATTTCTTTGTCGAAAGCCTTTTTGGGTTCTTGGTGTCTATTGAAAACACTTCCTCAGTCCATCACTGTTCTGCGTAGTCCTTAGGCCCTCACTTGCTTCAGCTTCAATTTTCCCTCGCCATCGCTTTGATATCATATACTGGACACAAAGGAATCGAGAACATAAAAGAGAGCTTGAAAGAGGGAAATACTTATTATATATCAAATGAAAAGGGAAACTATCTCATTATAACGAAAGAATGACATAAAGCTTAGAAATGCATAAACCCTAAAATGATTGTCATTGATACAACTCTAAAATTAAACTAATTCTGAAAGTGACTTTATTATTATGCCTAAGACTATAGTCTAGATGTCCATTATAAACTCAGAATTGATGCAAATTACATAAAATGCAAAACCTACTAAGTTAAGGTGTTGGGTATCACGATCTGTTTAATAAACTAGCTTTTAATAATTGGGATGTCAAAAACATTTTTGGTCAAACTTGTTCTATTTTATTTATTTTAATTTTTATTCAAAGATTAAAGAAGATGTCGTGATTCATTTTCTTGGATTTCCCAATCATTGGGTGAGTAAGAATGCGAATGGGTATCAGAACCTGTTTAAGAAAACTAGTATTTTAATAATTGGGATGTCAAAGCGTGGTTAGCCAAACTTGCATGTCATTTGTTTTAATTTTAGCATGAAGCAAACAGAAAAAATCGTGATTCATTTGTTTGGATTTCCCTATCATTGGGTGCATTAGAATACGAAAACAGTTGCTAACATGTGTCTTGTAGGATTAAAAATTAATGTGGAATTTAATTATATTATTTCAGTTTATATTGTGTTCGAGCTGCCGTTGAATTTAGTGTTATCTTGTATGGTAATTTCTCAAGTAGCCAATTAGATGAATCCTGAGCTAGCAGATATTTATGGTTGGCCAGAAGTTCACAATTTTGGAAGCTATTTAGGTTGTAGTGGCTTGTTTCTTAGACTTATTGGATGGGCAAAATCAATTTTCAGATAATATGCAGTAACCCTGCTGTATTATTCCTCTTCTTTGTCGCTTTGTATTTTTTTTTGCTATATGGAAGGTGAATACTGAAAAGTCTTGTATGCTTTGTGCTGGTACAGTAATGCTGAATGTAGTGGTTGTTTTCCATAAGATGCTTCTTTAGGTGGTATATATCCATATCATTTCCTTCTAAATTATTTAGATGTACCTTTGTTGATGGGATAACTAATTGTAGTTATCTGGAAGATTGTCTCTTGAAAATATTTTCATTTTGGATTATGGAAACATTTTGGTAATTTCCTTTTATGATACAAGATATTTACTGTTTATTTTATTGATAATATGCTTATGGCAATTGCAGGAGGCTGCAATTTCAAGAACTAGAGAACTTAAGAAACTTTGTGAAACAAGCCTCTCTGCTATGTTTGATGGAAGGCCAGTCAATATGATTGGCGAGATTAACAATATTTTAAGTCAGGCATAGATAGCACTCTATTCATTTCCTTGATAAAGGGACGTAGGAAGGATTAACTACATTACATTAAGAATTTGTAATTCAAATCCCGAGTCTGTGATTGCCCCTCTTCAATGCTCTTGTGCCTTTGCAATTCACTTGTCATGAGACCAGGAATGAACATGCAAAAACATATGGAGGTGACTTACAGAGACAAAAAGGGTTATAATATGTTTCCTCTTTATTTGAATTTTATTCTCAGACCACTTTCTGGAGATAAATCTCAAGAAAGATTTAATAGATTCTCTTCTGCCAATATTTGCAGGTGAGAAAAAGTCAACTTAAGTGGGGATTTAAATTCAAGTTTTTATAGATCATTTCTTTTTCCTCATCTTGGTCAAGTAATACAATATATGCAACTCTAGTTTATCCAACAAAGTTCATTGTTAGAGTTGTCTAAATTTCTGTTAATATGAATTTGGATAACACAGCCAAATACATTAGATCATTTCTTTTTCCTCGTCTTGGTCAAGTAATACAATATATGCACCTCTAGTTTATCCAACAAAATAATTGTTAGAATTGTCTAAATTTCTGTTCAGATGAATTTGGATAACACAGCCAAATATGTTAGTTAAGCAGATGAACTTCTGATGAAGTATATTTAGCTCTTTCAAAGTAGGACTGCAAAAGAGAATTCACTCTTCGATTAGATCGTAAGGTAGGCTGTCATGAGTAATGTCAAAATGTAATGCCCCTTCCTAAATTATTTTGGAACAGAATTAATTCCCACAATTTTGGAGGCTACGGGACCCACTCAAATTTTGGTAAAGGACTTGGGAGTTAAAAGGAAAGTCATATTATTTTGTTAGTGGAATGTGGGGGCCACCCCACACAATGAAAACGCATTTCACCTTAGCCTATGGTTCGAAATGCTTAGGAGGGAATTCGATTTGCTTGGTGGAGGGGCCCACATGGGAAGGAAGGCCCACAGAATTATAAAAGTAGGGAGCTCAACTTCATCATATTTTTGGCATATCAAACTTAACTTAGTTGCTTGCGCTGCTTAGCCGGGTCACTTGTTGTTCAACACAAGTTTTCCAAGTGGAGAACACACCCTTTCTTCGGGGGACTTCGAATGCCACCCTAGAGAGGTTCTCTTTCATAGTTTTTTCCCAAGCAGTGCGTAATCTAGGAGGACACAGGAGAGGCTCAAGGAGAGTCAATTCAGTGCTCTTTCGGGGAGCAATTGCCGGAGGAAATTAGGACAAGGAAGTTCAAGTATTTTGCAGGCTTTTTGGGGAGTTGGGGAGCTGGAGGAGACAACTACTTGCTGGAGTGAGTTTGTTGCACCTAGGCCTGCACAAAAGGGTGTCACTGGGCACACGTTCGAGTGAGGGGCTTGCTCAGTGAGGCTGGAACTTGCTGGGAGAAATAAGCGTAATATTTGTGGAGTTGATTGCAGTGTTTTTGGAGTGTTTTTGGGGAGGTTTGTTGTATCATTGACAGACAAAGTATTTCAGCAGCCAGTGGAGAGCGTAGGGCCTTTGGGGGTCGATTTTCGGAGTTCGAAATTAGGCCAAACCCTTTCTGGGTTTTGGTGGGTTTTGCTTGAAGAGCTTGGAGGTATTTTTTCAGAATTTTGTGAGCACTGTAGGGGTTTCAAGCTATATATTTGTAGCAAACAGTGTAAAATTGTTGGGGTCATGGTTACTTGGGAGCGGGAGCGCCATTTTCAAAAGCTCCCGGTCTGGAGCATTTTGGGGAGCGTTTTTTTAAATATATATATTTTTTATATTTTGATGCATATATGTCAACCTAAGTCACCTGATACGGGGATTCAGGATTCGATGGATACGAGGATTCGATAATCGGATTTGGGAACGATGACCCCCGGAAAAGGACACTTCCGGGATACGATATATATATATATATATATATATATTAAAAATTAGATATTTTTTACACAAATTCATACAAATTCATTGATTCAAACATAGATTTAAGATCTTAGATACTCATACATGATACATTGAAATTTGATACATTGATACATCATAAAATTGTCAAATTTACTCAGAAAGACAAGATAGTAAGATACTGTAGTTTTCTCATTAAGTCATCAAAATCAAAATGTGTTACATAAGTACACTGCCAATGGCAAATATAAATAGAAAATACAAAAAAATTACAGTTTACAAGACTACAAGCTTGAAGCCTCAATGAGTCATAAATCGTCATCATCATAATCAGCATCACTGCCCTCATCTTGATCATCATGCTCACCACTGCTCTCCTCTGCTACATCCTCCTCCTCTGTCATCTCTGCATCTGCTGGTGTGGAGGAAGACGCCTCTACTGTATTGGCATCATCAAATGTGACAGGCTCTAACACTGGCGCATTGAGATCCAAGTTGGCCAATGCCAACTCAACACTGTTGTCCAGACCCATATCATCAGGAAAGACATCCCACATCTTTGTCTTTCCTTTCAACCAATCCTCCCTCTGCCTGTAGATGAGACTGAGGTTGGTGTGCACAAACACCATTGTCTCTGCCTTGGATTGCTCAAGCCTGCTCTTCTTCACACTATACAAATTCCCATATGTGCTCCAATTCCTCTTGCAACAAGAGGATGAAGTCACTTGAGAGAGGAGCCTCATGGCTAACTGCTGTAGAGGAGGGCTTGTTGCCCCATGAGTTTCCCACCAAGAATAGGGCTTTTGAGCCCCCCTGTCTCGAATCACATCATAGCTTGCAAATTGCCCAGTGCCAGTGGAAAACTCTGCAAAAGAATCCTCCACCTCATCAAGGGATGCCCTCTCCTGAAAAATCCTCCTCAATGCATCTTTCATCCCCTATGATATTTCACCATCCATGTGGGGAGGGAATCTGCGGGAGGGTCCACCATTCAGCCACTCATGGCTGTAGTATTTTGGGTTCAAGGAGTGAGCCAAACAATGTAAAGGTGTGCAATTCTTATCCCATCTGCTGACAAGAATACCCTGTATGTTGGTGAAGAAGACCTTTGGTGATGTCTCATACTCTGGGCACTGACTCTGTAAAACAATGGTCCTCACAGACTCAATCATGGAATCCCATTCCTCATAAACCTCTCCTAGGATGGGTTGGTCTATATTTGCAAATCGAAGCAAGGAAATGATAGGCTCCATGATCTGAATAACTAGATCTACCTTCTCCCACCATAGATCATCCAACATTGTGTCCTTCACTTTTTTCGAGGCTGCTTGATCCGTCTTTCTCCAAAAAGACCAAAACTCTGAAATAACCGTGGCCCCAAGAGCGGTCTTGACCTCCTTCAACCTCTTCAACATGATGAATGAAGAGGCAAACCGTGTATCCGCAATATTGAACAATGATAGATTGCTATACTCCTTGTAGATAGTGAGGGCATTTGTATGGTTTTGTACAAAGTTGCGGATATGTCGTGCGTCCTCAATAATGGCTCCAATCCAAAGCACATCAGAGTCAATAGATTTCAGTGCCAAGTTCAATGAATGGACAATGCAAGGTGTCCAAAATATTTGTGGATATTTTGCTTCCACAATCATGCCAATAGCCTTGCAAACAGGTGCATTATCTATAATGACTTGCACACAAGAATCGACACCTACATCTTCAATAATTTTAATAAATAACTCACCCATATATTGTTCATCCTTGTACTGTCCAAGTGCATCCAATGCTTTCAAGAAAACTGGACCATTCAAGGATGACACCATGAAGTTGATGAGTGGGTGGCGTGATGGATTTGTCCATCCATTAGAAACAATGCTAACCCCAGATGTTGGCCATGCTGATTTAATAGGCTCAAGCATTTTGTCCACCTCTTTTTTTTCCTTTGTCAACAATGTGGTTCTGAGCTTCTCTGACCCAAGAGGCACATACTCTGATGGAGCCCCATGACTAAGAGCTCGACACATCTCAATAAATAGAGGTGACCATGCAACATTAAAGGATATGAAGTTCTGATAGAAAAACAATGCAATGGTGAGATCAAGCCCTTCCCTCTTCTCTTTTTCAAAAATCTTGTCCATTGGACCCTCTGCAGTTGCCTTTCTATTTGCTGATTGTCCTACTAAAATTCTCAAAAGGGAACTTCTTGTTGCTTCTCCTTAAGAATGGAAGGGGGTCATCATTCTTGTTTTGTTTTGATTTTGATGCCACAGTTGCCGCACCAACAAATTTCTCTTTCTCCAATTCCTTCCTCTTTGCCAATTCAATTGATGTACAACATTTAATGCCACAACCTGGCAAACCCAACAAATGAGCTTTCACACGGAAATATGTGGAAGTGAAATGGCCGTTGCATATATTGCATTTCCATGAACAATTTCCTCCTCCCTTTCCTTGTTTGCCTGCCCCTGCCTCTCTTGTCACATATTTCCACAATGGGTATTTGGGGTTATTAGTTTGTTTTCCCTGCACATTTGAAGCTGCTGTTGCAGCCCCACTTCCAATAGATGAAATACTTGTAGACCCTGATGAAACAGGGACAGGAGGGGCATCTCCAATGGGGACATTCTTCCCCTTTCTTTGCCCCTGTCTTGCTGCCTTTGATTGAGCCATGAATACTGTAAAAAATAAACAAAAATGACCAAATATATAAAACATATGCACATGCAAACACTAAGAGCAAACTAAATGCAAAGTACAGAGGGATAGTGTACTTACTAGATGCTCGAATCTCTTTGAAAAAACTCTCTTTCTCCTTGCTAACCCTTGCTCCTTGCTCACTTCACAAAAAAAAATCAGTGAGAAAGAATGAGACAAATCCGAATTTTATCACTGAAATGCGCACTTTTGGCCTCGTGAATCTAGCTGTACGGGATTCGGTCGTATCCGTATAGGGTACGGTTGGTATTCTCCGAACTCTGTACGGATACGACCGAATCTAGAGAGTCGGGTACGAATCCCTCCGTATTGTATCAGATACGGAGGATTCGGGATTCTTGGCCCCTCCCCCCAACGAATCTGGTTTCAGAGATGTCAACAAAAGCATGTAGAATGATGAATTAGACATAAAAAACATAAAAACATCGATTGAACCATATAACATCAATCATCTAGAAGTTATAATCTTCATCAACCACGCCCACAAGTTGGAAACATACAACATATTGACTCTTGAGTCTCATGAATCATGAATCTTAAAGTTTCAAGCTTTTAAAATTCAATATATAACATTTATTATCATTGATATATAACATTTATCTATCATTGATTCATTGTAGTTGTAAGCTAAGTGTAACCAATAACCATTACAACAAAGAATATTTAACATGAAATGAAATGTTATAAAATGAAACGAAATGAAATTTCATGAAGCATCATATTCATAATTCATAATGACTTATAAACTTATAAATGCCAACTTCAAAGTTTCACCTTTCAAATTCAAGCTTAAATTGTCATATATTGTTTACAAAAATTATCATAATAAATATGAAAGAGTCAAGTTATAATAAATGTTATGTATATTTTATTAATTATTAGTTAGATATAGTTATATTATGTTTTATTGAGTGAAGGGGCATGATCAAAGATCATGCCTCTTCACCAAGGGACACCATGAGGCTATATTTAAAGCCTCGGTGATTCCCCATTGTAATCATATCTCATATCTGATCTTTTATAAATAATAATATATACTTATTCAAGTTTACCAGAGTTTTTACACTCCATTGGTATCAGAGCCATCGCTCTTAGGGATCTGTGTGATCACCCAGAATTAAGGAATTACAAGAAAATTCCAAAATTGCAGATTTTTTTAAAAACCAAGTGCTTGTGGGTAGCAACATTTGTTTTTTAAAAAAGAAGAAGGAAAATATATATATATATATAAAATCAAAAGAGAGAAGGAAAGTTAACATAAAGGGGGAAATAAATTAAAAGAAAAAAGAAAAAGTAAAAAGAGAGATATACGTACATGTGAAGACAAAGTAAAATTAAAAAGGAAGAGTAAAAGTAAAATTAAAAAGGAAGAGTAATTGCTCGTGGTTGACAAGCTCGTGGTTTTTGGGCCCATGGTATTTAAACCCATTTCCCCTTTTCAAAACAACGTGCCTTTTCAAAACAAAGTGACTTTTAAAAACAATATTATATATATATATATAATTCAAATAATAAAATAATAATAATTATTATTATTATTATTATTTAAAAAAAAAAATTAATTAATTAATTTTTTAAAAAAAGGGGGAAAACTGGCAGAAAAATATTCCCCACCTCATACACGTTCAATGTCTTCATCGATGTCGATGGCTGAATTCCAGAAGAAATTGGGAGATCTTGAGAAACAAATCAATAATAATTCCGAAGAATTCGGAAAAAGATTAGTTGATCTTGAAGGTACAGTTGCAGGGCACTCCAATGACATAAAAAAGATTCATGATACGACAAATCGAATAGAAAGACAAATGTGGCTAAATCATCACGAGGCCACAGAAAAGCATAGCGAAGCAATGAACAATATGACAGAACTCTTCAATAAGCTAAATGATAAGATAGATAAGTTAAGTCAGACACAATCCCAAATATTTCCTAACATGGAACAAAATCAACAAAACAATTCCGCAGATTCAGGAAACTCAGAAGAGCATCAAGAAAAGACCGATTCCCCACATCATCAGGAAGATAGTAATGCAAATTTTCAAAATAAGCAACTCTGGAATGCATTTTCTAATCAATATCCCCTTCTTGTTCCACCAGTAGCATATCAGCGAAGAGCCAAAATCGAGCTACCCAAATTTGATGGTAATGAAAAAAATAGCGTTGCATGGCTTAATAAAGCGGAAGAATATTTTGAGATTTATGACATTACTAGTGATGATGAAAAAATTAAACATGCTTCCATGAAAATGGAAGGAGAAGCATATAATTGGTATATGTGGTGGAAAAAGATGACGCTCGCTATCAGTTGGAGGAAATTTAAGGATGCATTCTTCAAAAGGTTTCAAGGCATAAAAGAAGAAAAGTTTTTTTCAACGTTTATCAAATTACGTCAAAAAGGAGATGTGGATGAGTACACTAGAGAATGGGAGACCTTGGCAACACGAGTACCGGGATTGTCAGAATCTCGTCTAATCCAGTCTTACATCTCAGGACTTAAAATCCATATACAAGAAGAGCTCGAACTTCATGAAGTTACATCAGTAGAAGTAGCAAGGCAAAAAGCAAAAGCTGCTGAAAAGAAATTTGAAAGATTATCAAAATCAGAAAAAGTATATTCGAGACAAAGATTTCCTCAATCTGAAAATATAGATGACACAAAATATGTCCCACTCCATCTTCGTGAAGAAGAAAAATCTAGTGTGGAAAAACAAAGAATGAGAGAGGGCAAGTGCAAGCGTTGCGGTGAAAACTGGGACCCTACACATAGATGTGCTAATGGAAAAGCGAAAAATCTATACAGTTGTGAAGCAACTAATGACGCTAACAATAATGATTCATATATAGAAGGATTAGAAGACAACTTAGAGTTCTCTCCAGAAGTGGATGGCGAAACTATTCCGCAAGTGTCGTTATCAGCTATGACATGCATATCACAACCTCAAACCCTAAGGTTAAGAGGACATATCAAGAACAACAACGTAATGGTTCTCGTCGACACTGGCAGTATCCACAATTTTCTAGATTCAACCATGGCAAAAAGACTTAACATATTTACCTTCCCCATGCCTAATATGAAGGTAATGGTGGCCGATGGTAAGAAGATTGAGAAAGTAGGGAAATGCCATAAGGTCAAACTACAGATAAAAAACTTTCATTTAGAATCTCCATTCTACACTGTTCCATTACGAGGAGTAGATGTGGTCTTAGGAATTCAATGGCTACAAACTTTAGGTACTTATTCTACCAACCATCAAAAGCAGTTTATAAGTTTTAAGTGGAAAGGGCAGAAACACAGGTTGTATGGATTCCAAGCCCTAGAAGATCAAGTTGTATCTTCCTCTCTGATGACGAAGATGATTCAAATAGGAGCGCCAACATCTACAGTACAATGTCATCAGTTAGAAATGTTATCTTCAAAAGGGAGCCACGAAGAGTCACCAGAAGAACAAGGACTAGTTCGGACACACGAAAAAGTATTCCAGGATCTACCCATAAAAGTGCCTCCAGATAGGAAAATCAAACATCCAATAGAAGTCAAGCCAGGATCCGACCCTGTCGATATCAGATCTTTTCACTATCCAGATCAACAAAAGATTGAACTCGAGAATATGCTCCACGGTCTTTTTAAAATGTGGGAAGCAAGAGCCCACTGCTCAAGAAACCCAGGCGTTCGTCAACATTGTCTATCGTTACGTATGCTTTGAGGACAAAACATCTTTAAGAGAGGGGCAATGTTATGTTTTTTTTAATTAATTATTAGTTAGATATAGTTATATTAGGTTTTATTAAGTGAAAGGGCATGATCAAAGATCATGCCTCTTCACCAAGGGACACCATGAGGCTATATTTAAAGCCTCGGTGATTCCCCATTGTAATCATATCTCATATCTGATCTTTTATAAATAATAATATATACTTATTCAATTTTACCAGAGTTTTTACACTCCAAACCAATAACCATTACAACAAAGAATATTTAACATGAAATGAAATGTTATAAAATGAAACGAAATGAACTTTCATGAAGCATCATATTCATAATTCATAATGACTTATAAACTTATAAATGCCAACTTCAAAGTTTCACCTTTCAAATTCAAGCTTAAATTGTCATATATTGTTTACAAAAATTATCATAATAAATACGAAAGAGTCAAGTTTCAACTATTCAACAGTTATAAAAGTTAAAAACTACTGGAAAATAGAAAAGACTAGTAAACAACGAATCTATTTTATCTATTGGTTGGCCCCTTGCCATGCTCATGAGAAATGTCTAATTTGTGAGAACCATGAGGCAATGGTGGCCTTCTAGTACTCTCAGGAGTACCACGACTATAACTAGAAGGCGGAGGGCAACGTGAGGTTGTAGGTGGAGGTTGAATCTGCAAAGGAACAATAGCTGGAAATCAAACACTGGCACTGGCACCCACACTGCTATTGGATGGTGGGACTGGCCCTGGGTGTGGCGGTGGCATGGCTACTGTTGCTTCATCATCATCGCTCAAAAGTTCTGCTTCCAATTCTTCCATATGTACAGTGTCGTCCTCCAAATTATCATCCTCTGGGTTGTTGTCCCAAACTTTATATGATTGATCCTCATACGCCCAATCACAGTAATGACTCAACAACCTCAAGTTGTAATGCACATAAACCAAGCTTTCTGCTCAGTTTTCATTCAACATGTTTCTTCTCACATTATGTATGAAGCTGTAGGTGCTCCAACACCTCTCTGCAAAAGAAGTATTTACAACTTGTGAGAGAAATTTTTTTGCCAACTTTGGCAAAAGTCCCATGCTGCCATATGCTTCCCACCATGTGAGAGCATCAAATCTGTCTCTGTCTTCCATTGCATGGAAAGAACCAAAGTTACCAGTGCAACTGAAGTATCTGCCTAATTCAAAGCGCAATCTAGCACACTCCTCCCTGTTGGGGACCAACTTGTCTAATGCTTTCATGTATCCCTCTTGTACCTCTGGATCTGTGTGAGGTTTGATCCTAACCCCACCTCCAGGTGCAGGTTGGCCCAACCAAGATGGAGAGTAGTATTTTGGCATAAGGATATATGCCAAGACATGTAGTGGAACATTAAGTTTATTCCACCGTGCACAGACACAGTTGTGAATCATTGCATACAAGTTGGGATCATTTTCCTTAACAAAATCTTTTATTTGCCCCAACATGCTATGCATCTTCTCATACACCTCTCCAATAACTGGTTTATCTGTATCTGAAATGTGAATCATGTGATAAATGGGCTTGGTGAAATTCAAAATTTCCCTTACATGTGCCCAAAACAAAGGATCAAGGGCGGTCTCCTCCACTTGTTCAAAACCTTGCCTTTCAACTATTGTTGCTGCCCTGCCCTTTAATACCTGCCAGTGTGGACTTGATACCATGGCTACCAATGAATCTCTTACCTTCAAAAGGCGCCTGAAGCTGAGGTAATAGCTAGCAAATCTAGTCTTTGCTATCTTCAACAACTCCAATTTTGAGTGAGTACGGAAAAGCCCATGGGTATTGCTATGATTTGTAATAAATTTTATCATTTTTTAACCTCTCTTGTACAAATCACCAAGCCATTTGTATTGAAGTTGTTTGTTGTTAATTATATCATGCATCAAAAGGTTCATTGTGTGAACCAAACACCCAGACCAAAATATGTTGGGGTATTTATCCTCAATAATTTCTCTCGTTGCCTTACAATTAGCAGCATTATCAGTGATGATTTGGACAACATTGTATGGCCCAATACTTTCAATTGTCTCAAGTAATGGTTCTGCAATGTTAATGTTGGTCTTGAATTTGTTTGAAGAATCATATGCTGAAAGGAATATTGCACCACTAATAGGCACAACCTTATCAATGGCTTTCCTTTTACATTAGTCTATCCATCAGATACAATGGACACCCCATGCTCATTCCAAGATCTTGTCATTCTATTCGAAGAATTATTTATTATAGCTTTTTCATGATCAAGTCCCACGGTTTTGGCCTTGTCATACCCAAGGCTCCTATATCCTTTGGGGTCATCATTAATGGTAGAAACCATTTCATGCCAATAAGGTGAGCGAAGAACATTGAATGGTACCCCACATGCATAGAGAAATTGGAAATTTTTTGAATCCACATCATTCGTAGACCCTTCGTCAAGGAAATCGGGTATGGTTCTATGCCTTAAGGAGATGTTTGGTCTAGGTGTGCCTCCATATCCATATCCACTGCCATGGGTGGAAGTTGATGGACTTCTTTGTCCATGATGTGATGGACCTGATGGTGCATAAGAATCAATGAAACCCCTAGATCTTTTAGATCTATGTAGGGCAACCTCCTCTTCCTTTCTGTATTTCTCTCTCTCTGTTGCTGGCACACTTATACAAATTTTGATTCCTAGATTTTTCTCTCCATCCCCTGGAATTTTCCCACAAAGGTGACCATAAAAATCGTCAACCTCGTTGCCGTCGAAGCATTTCGCTACCAATCTTGGAGTTTCTCCATTTTCACCAGTAGGCCTTTGGCCAGAATTAAAAATTTGAAGGAAAAAAATTTTTAAAAAATTTTGAAGAAAAAAAAGAGAAATTTTGGTTAAAAAAAAATCAGAACAGAGGAAGAAAGGAGGAGGAACGTACATATATTATTAAGATATTATTAAAAAAAAAAATCAAGGAAAAACTTTAAAAAAAAAATCATAAAAAAAATTGATGGCAAATTGAGAGATAAAAGTATAATCCCCAATGTTTAGTTGTAGATTTTTTATGTCGTATTTTTTCTTGTCAAAAATGTCTAATTTTTCGATTATATTTGACTCAGGAATCACCAATTGGTTGGCAATTTTAGGGTTTATATAATTTTTCTCTTCAGCGGGTGATATAGCAATAGTGACATCTTTCCCTGCGATACTTCCTTTAACTTTAAGTAGCGCTTTAGGGTCTATAGGTAGCGTTCCTAATTCTAAAAATCGTCCTGACTCCATTTTTGTATTAGATGTCATTTTGCTTGTTGAGATAAATATTCTTCAAATTCACTCTTTTTAACTTATAAACTTCCTTGATTATAAATCTTTAATAATTTCAAAATACCCTTTTTTTTTCTTCTACTTTTACTTTAATAGTTTTTTTTTCTAAAGCTTCCTTTCCTTTTAAAAGCTTTTATTTATTATAAAATATTTCTTTTTTTCTAAATAACCTTGCAATAATATTTTGATTTTTTGTTTTTTTGTTTTTTTCTTCCAAAAAGAGAGTATTCTTACTTTCTTTACTTTCTTCACTTTTTAATACATATATTTCCACCAATTCTAATTAGAATGTCTATAATAAGACTTCAGTACTTAATATATTTTAATCCTGGAATACTCTTTTTGAAAATTCGTTGATTAGGCTTCACACTTTTTCTTTTTTCTTTTTTAAATACCCTTCGCCTTTTGGTATTGCAAAAATAAAATTTATTTGAATTGGTCCTTTTAAATAAAATCTTTGAATACCCCTTTATATATAATTATATATATAACTTATCTCCTTTTAAAATCTCTTTTGATTTTATTATAATGTAGTTAACTTCAAATATATATTTTTTAACTAATTCTCTTTAATACTTTTTAATTCTGTGTACTTTATAAATAACTCTAGTAATATTCACCTTCTTTTTAACTAATACTTTTTAATATTATATGTTTTCTCCAACTTCACAAAAAATGATGAGATGTGACTCTCGTAATGGGTCGCGTCCACTTCAGCTGTTGGAATTTTACTGATTGGTAGAATTGGATTGTAAAAAAAATCGTACAGATAGCCTGACGGCTATGGCCGGTGGAGTTGTGTGGCTACTCTGTGGGTGATGAGAGGCATCAGCTTGAATTAGTGTGGCGGTGGCACAAGATCGGGCCGATGGGAGTCAGTGGATGGCACAGTGTTTTGAGGGTCAGCGATGGATGAGCGCAGAACAATGGCGGAAGCGAGTGCAGTGGATGAGGTTGGGCTGTGGGCGTTGAATGCCAACAATCTATCAATGCAATGTAGGCGTTGGCTTGGTGGATGAGAGATGGTCGGGTAGTGTGGCTCGAAGGCGGCGAAGGGGATGGCGGATGTGGACTGCGTGAGTCAATGGCGAATGGAGCGGTGACGGCGGACTTGTGGGTGGCTATACGATGGATTGGGATGGATTATGGCTTGGGGTTTAACGAAATTGACTAACAGCGGAAGAGACAAGGTTTAGCGGACCGAGTAATCGGTGTTAATGGATCGACGTAAGGGTGGCTGGTGGGATTTGATATGGACGGAGATTTGACTTTTCATAGGGCAGTGGAACAAGACTTTTCATAGGACAGTGGAACAAGAAGGGCACAGTGGCTTCAAGAAGCTCGAGCGGATCCAAACAAATTCCAACGAAAAGTCTTCAAGATTAATCCAGAATTTTAACCTTCAACACCAGATGTGCAAGATTCCTTACGTTTGCAAATAGTCACAAAACTAACTCGCATTAGATCAGCGTTTGATGCTTTACAACCCAAAAAAGGAATTCTGTAAAACCTACACAGAGGGCCGAGTGGCGCGTGTTGACGGGCAACAAGGCAATAATGGTCACTACCGTGGTATATGTATTTTGTTTTGTTTTGTTTTTTGAAATTCTTTTTTATATTATTTTATTTTTTTTTATGATTTTTTTTTTTTTAAGTGTTTTTCCTGATTTTTTTTTTTTTAATAATATCTGAAAAATAACAGACGTTCCTCCCCTTTCTTCCACTCTTCCTTCCGTTCGATTTTGATATGGTTTAATCCCTCTTCTATAGTTAATATAATTTTTTTTTCCTTTTCTTATTTTTTTTTTACCAAAATTTCTCTTTTTTTTCTTCAAAATTTTTTTCCTTCAAATTTTTAATTCTGGCCAAAGGCCTACTGGTGAAAATGGAGAAACTCCAAGATTGGTAGCAAAATGCTTCGACGGCAACAACGTTGACGAATTTGACGGTCACGGACCTGGATCAGAGAGCGTGGCTCTGTGCAGTGGTTAAGTAGCCGAAGGCTCGAACTGCTCCGATACCAAATGAAGCGAACAAAGTTCCTTCTCAAACTAAATATTCCAGAAGACTTGAAATATCCAAATATCCATGAGGATACAAATATTATATTAGAAAGATGATGAATATGAATTGATTGAATGTTACAAATGAGGCCTGCTTATATACCCACGCAGGTGCCTCTTCACGAAAGGTCATGTCTTATCAGACGTGACCTTTCAGCCTAATTACTAATTAACTAATTATCATTTATCTACATTATTTATTTAACTAATTATCATTTATCTACATTATTTATTCATTACACACGGGTGTATGAACCTCTGAATTCTTTATTGCAATGGGGGAAAAGAAATTTAGTGCTTCCACCACCTTTCCCTCCTTCCCGCCTCTGAACATATTTCCACAATGGTGTTTGACTTTGGTCTTGTTTAGTTGAGGTCTCTGTGGCCTCATGTTCTCCACTCTCCCCTTCCTCCTCAGCATACTCCTCTTTAGGATTTTCATCAAATCCACTATAACCCACTTCTTCATCCTCCTCCTCTCTAATGGGCCTCTTTCTTCTACTCTCCAACACCATTATTACAAAGAAAGGAACCAACATGAAGAAAATCCCTAGCCATATAGCCACGATGTTTCAAGTTTCAAGTTTCTAGCCTGCAAAAAAATGGAGGAATGCCAAATGGGAAAAGGAAAAAATGCAACATAGGAAAAAAACAATTCAATTTTTCACTTTTCAATAGATTAAAATGCAACATTGAGAAAAATATTCAAGTTTTCATTTTTGAACAACTTAAAAATGCAATATAGAAAATAAAAAACTAGATTAGAGAGTCCTATCTATTTTTCCTGAGTCCTGACTCCAATCCTCCTTGTTGCTCTCTTCAAGCTCCTTGCTCTCTCCTCTTGCTCTCTTGCAGCTTGCTCCTTGCTCTCTCCTTGCTCTCCCCTGCTCTCTTGCTCTCCTTGCTCTCAAGCTCTCTATTGCTCTCAAACAAACAACAATAACAACAATGAGGAGGGGAGGGCTTTTTATTACCCACCCCCCCTCTCTCCCAAAAAAATTTGCTGTCCAAATTATTTTCTGCCCCGAGGAGTGTTCGGGAGCAAATGCTCCCCGAGCGCTCCCTCCATTTAAAAAACGCTCCTGAATCATTTTTTTAATGGAGGGAGCGCTCGGGGAGCATTCGCTCATGAGCGCTCCCTGAAATGCTCCCTAGAAAATAGGGAGCGTTTGTTCAGGCTCGGAAGCGCGCTCCCGAGCACTCCCAAAACGCGCTCCCGAGCACTCCCAAAGCGCTCTCGACGAAGCACATTTTGGGAGTGGGATCGGGGGGGACGATTCCCAACAAACTTGGTTGGGGTAGGCCAGAGTAGTACTTGGGTAGTTGATTGCATCATTCAGGCTTCATATTTATTCACTTGGGCTTTGCTCTTCTTTTCTTTGAGGTAAGCCCAGGTGCACTCATTCCATATATTTGTACTCTTGCCCCAGTGTATAATAAAATGGCTCAGCTGCTTCTACATTTTTGGTTTTTCATGGGTGTGTTCTAAAGTTTGAAATTTTCTGTGGTGTATTTTTGCTGTTTGCTTTGCATATCAATGTTTTTCCTAATTAGGAACATTACACAAAAGTTTCATTTTGGATTTTGGGGTGGGTCTTTGTAATATTTTTTACGAACTTAACACCTGGCAATTCATTGATTGAGTAGAGTACAAATCTACTGAATGCAAGTGCAGCTAGATTTTTAACTTAATTAGCAGAAACAAAAATCACATTAGCCAATCTCAATCACAATGACACAAATAGATTCTGCCCAATGAACAACTCTTCATTAACTTCAAAACTTACACGGGCTCCTGTCTTTGGATAATGGCCCAACTAAGAAAAAATATAGGTTACAATGACTTGGATCTGGTCCAACAGATCATGCCCTAGATTGGCCCTTGATCCCTAATGGTCGGGATCTCCAATGCGCCTCTCCTCAACTTCCTCAGACTCAACACACTAGAGTATCACACTCCTCACTGAGATGACTTTCTCAATCTTGTATTGTTGTATGGTGTGCCTTCTCCCTCTCTTTAGCCTTGCTTTTATAACTTTACATTGAGCTATATCCCTAACCCTAATCTCCAAAGTTATTGATGGTTGAGATTAGATGTCACCTAACTTAAGATCAAGGGTTGAGATTGAAACATAATCACAAAAGTAATTATTTCACTTTTCCTATGTTTTCTATAGCTCAATTAGTCAACATAATAATTATGCGCTTTCCTAAATCAAAACTTAGGGGAAGTTATAAAAGAAACTTGCTCACACTATAGTAAGTGTCTAAGGAGATCTTGGGCGATTTTTGCACACCTAAACACTTAGGCTTGTTTAGAAGTACCTTTCCGAGCTACAAACATCAAGACTCCCTCTTAGTGAGGGATTTACTTCTGTCCCTTAGAACTAACTTTGATCCTGTAACTGTGTCCTTTGCCTTCGCTACTCCCTTTGGACTACAAGCCTTCCTTGCCACTTGGTTTTGAAGCTTCCTTGAAGGCTTGCTCCCCTTGGTATGGTTCCTAGAAGCCTCCTGATGAACATCTTGTAAGGCCATCTCATACCAAGAGACATTCTTGATAGATTTGGAGGAACCTGTCGACTGCTCCTTCCCACCTAAACTTGAAGGTTGATTCCCTCTGAGGTTCTCAACCTTCAGACCTTCCCATTCCTTGTCTTCTATCACTTCTCTACTTCTTTCCACTACTCGAATAGGTTGGGCCTTTAGCTTATATAGGTTGCTCTCTCTAACTCCAATGATATGTCCCTCATTAGAGCTAGATTCCCTAGGTCTGATCAGTGATTTTCCATCTTGGAATGCTAGACATGACCCTTTCTTCTCCATTAGAGACACTAAAAGCAAAATGCACTTGAGTTCTAGCACCCATAGCACATCCTTCAATTCTAGCTCACCTCTTAACTCAAGCTAGAATATTACCATTCCAACCCCCTTCACTACATGTTTCGAATCAACTCCAAATTCTACATACAATTTTGAGTCCCACTTGTTCAAGCTATCAAACAAATCACATGCCCTTGTCATATGCCATGTAGCTCCATTGTCTAGCAACCATGTACCCATTGGTAATGTGCTTGAGGTAAAGTAGGAAATAAGTGAGAACTTGGTTTCAAACTTGTTGGCAAAGTCCTCCCAAGCTTCTACCAACACAACTACTATTGATCGCATGTTGTTTGCCCCTTTCCTCCTCTCTGGATAGTGTGAAGCATAGTATCATGTATTATGACAGGAAAAGCACTTAACTTTAGTCAAGTCCTTTTTTTCATTGATTGTGAGGTTGCTTCCTCACCCCTGCTACTTGAAGTATTGCTCCTTGTTGCCAAAATGTCAAGAGCTAGATTGTCATCATCCCCACTCTTTTGTTGTCCTTTAGACAATGATTCTCGTACATCTCCTTATGAGTGAAGTCATCCCACAATCTGCACCAATCTAGTAGCTTCTCTCATGCTAGAACACCTATCACAAAGGTAGCCCAAGGTTTTGTGAATCCACTCAAGGTTTTCCTTACAAGTTTCTCATCTAACACGGCCACTCCAACAACTCCAATTTCATCGATGTGAAAATTTCTAAATAAAAAATTATAGAAACCCTACTGCAGTAACTTGATTTACTACTTCTACTTGTGATTTAATTTATACAAGTTATTTTCAGAAATATTCAGAAAATATTTAAGTAAACACAACTAGTAGCCTACACATATACAAATCATTCACTGAAACATAACGCACATATGGCAAAGGACACACATGATTTTTCTGACAAATGTCCCTGGAAAAACCCAATGCGGGAAAACTAGTGCAACAATTCTAAGGGTTTATTATTATTAAGTAAAAATATTCTGAGTACATCTAGGGTGCCACAATCCGACTCACCCAACAGAGAAAACCTCGACAAACAAAGATAAAGTGAGTACCTCACTCTACAAGTCCCGGCTGATCTGGATCGGTTACTGGTGAAAACCCAGCTAGCTCTACGCAGTCTCTATGCTGCCACTATATAAGCCTGCGTGGCCCTGGCTGAAGGACTGTGTCGGCCCTCCTCTGCGCTGATCAGCTCCTCCAAGAATTGAGTTTCAGCCCTACCGGCTTAGAAACCCCGATCTCTAGCTAATTTTGGACTGTCCTTCAAAGGCTTTGCACTGCCCCTGCATGGGCCTACGTCACACTCTCTGATGGTTGTGTTGCCTCCTTTGCGTCTCTACTGCCCTTGCTCTGCTTTGTACTCTTGTCCTCCGATCAATCACTGCATCTGCCCCTCACTGCTTCTTTGAATAACTTAGATCTGATCTTCGTCCGAGCACTGCTCCATCAGAAGAATTCGATCTCTTAGACTCTGTGTGTGTATTCTCCAACTGACCCCAAGCCTTCCTTTAATACTTTTCTCGTTGAGAAATCAATGGCCGTGATCTATTCACTAATCAATGGCTAAGATTAGAGAAATCTTGATCCACGTCACTTAGAAGATTCTCACCACGTGTAAATTAATTCACTTTAATTTTTCAATTTCCCTAAGTTAGACTTAGGGTCCCCATTAAAAAAATTAAGTATTTGAATAACTTTTACACCAGGTGGAATTTCTCCAAACGATTTCTGGGTCTTGGAGATCTCATGTGTTCTATCCCTCCACAAAGTTTCGGAGGTAAAGCACATCTGATGTTACCCAAAAGCTCAAAACTCACTCTTAGCGAGGAATGCGCTCTAGTAGTACTTCACCACTGAAGCATCACCTTGATCTCTAGCATTGGTCTTCGCGCTGCTAATGCTTGGCCTGTTGCCCTCCATCCACTATGCTGTTGCTTTCTGCACTGCTGCCCATGACACTACCACTGACACTGCCACATCTGTACTGTAGCTCCCTCTCAAATTGCTGCATCATGTTGCTTATAACACTGCCACTGCTAACTGCTGCACTGCAACTCAATTGCTGAGAAGTAAGCAACTGAAGGACAATCACCCAACAACTGATAGACAAGTCAATCTGGCTGCATCTCATCACTGAAGCACCCTTTGCTGATGCTCTGCGATGTCTTTCTAGAGCCTCTGCGTTGCTGCTGCTCTACACTGCATAAGCACTACCCCTTTGCGCTGTTGGTTCCACGATGTTGCTGCCTCTCCTCTATGCTGCTCCAGACTTCAACATCCCAGCACTGCCTCTGCTTCTCCATGATCTTTTGCACCCACTGACTCCAATCATCTTGCTACTGTCTTAAGACTCCCGTAACTCGTATGTGATCCAAGAGTTTGGGAAGCTCAGGTATCCTGCCTGCACCATCTGTGTTGTGTAACCAGCTCCAAAAATAGAAGAAAAGAGATATCAACGCCTTAGAAATAAGCCACTTCGAGGGGGCAACCTCCAATACATTACATAAATGAACAATTCTTGGATGATACAATTTACAAAACCTCCTTTCTATATAGGAGTCCATGGGGCCATAATGTAATCCTAGTGGGCCACAATGTAATCCTAGCCGACCTAACAATAATAATTTAAGGGCACAATAATAAAAAAATGGGAGTTACAAGGGTACAATAATAACAATAAGGAGGTTACACTAACAACAATAAGGGACTATACTAGTAATATAGGGACCTAACATGCCCCTCTCCTTCAAAAAAGTGTTGTCCTCAATGCTTGAGTAGCTCTGGGTGCTTCTGTATAAAATTCTCATCCTCGCATGTAGAATCTTCAGTGGGTAAGTTCTTCCACTTGATGAGATACTCTGAAATTGATCGATTCCGTAGTTGTCGAGTTCTTTTTTCCATGACTGCTTCAGGTTCCAATATGATTTTCCCTTCCCCATCAAGTTCTGGCAATACTGTTTGAACTGGAAGATTTTCACCTATAACCTTCTTTAAGCATGAAACATGGAAAACTCGATGTACTCGCGAAGAAGCAGGAAGCTCCAATTTGTATGCCATAGTACCAATATTTTGCAACACCTTGTAAGGACCATAGTACTTTGGCGATAATTTATTATCCTTCTTAGCTTGCTTGAGGGACAATTGTTTGTATGGTTGTAGCCGTAAAAATACCCAATCTCCTACATCAAACTTCTCTCGCTGCGATGTTGATTTGCATGTTGTTTCATTCGGTTTTGTGCCAAATTCAGGTTATCCTTTAAGAGTTGGGGAGCTTCTTGCTGATGCTCGATGTGATCTTCCACTGCTTGAACCTCCGAATTTTCCCTTAAATATGATGTGATGGATGGTGGATGATATCCATAAAGTGCCATAAATGGGGTCATTTTTGCTGTCGTATGGAAGGAAGTGTTATACCACCATTCAACGAGAGGTAACCACTTGACCCATTGTGTTTGTTTATTAGATACAAAACAACGAAGATATCCTTCCAAACATTTATTTACTATCTCAGTTTGACCATCCGATTGAGGATGATAAGATGAGCTATGAGCTAATTGAGTACCCAAACAAGAAAATAACTCCGTCCAAAAATTTCCAGTAAAAATGGGATCTCTGTCGCTCAAAATAACCCTTGGGTTTCCATGTAGCTTTTGAATTGTGTCCATAAATGTAGTAGCAACTGTACTTGCTTTAAATGGATGAGATAATGCACAAAAGTGCGCATACTTGGTAAGTCTATCAACTACCACCATGATGACACTCTTTCCTTTGGACTTAGGTAAACCTGTGATAAAATCCATTGAAATATCCTCCCAACGTTGACTTGGAATGGATAAAGGTTGTAGAAGTCCCGGGGTCTTAATTGTTTCCACTTTATTCTGCTGGAAAACCAAAAATTTCGCCACAAACTTTTGAATATCAGATTTAAGGCCATCCCAAAAAATTTCTTTCTTCACCCTGTGGTAAGTTTTTAAAAATCTTGAGTGTCCTCCTAAAGGAGAAGTGTGCAATTCCAGAAGAATATTTTGTTTTAGTTGGGAATTCTTACAAAGATATAAGCGATCTTTGTACCATAAGGAATCATTTTTCAAACTAAATGTATCAGATGTACTAGGATCTTGCTGCAACTTTTGAATGAGTGTCCATACATCTTTGTCCTTCTTCCATTCATCTCTTGCTTCAGTTATCCAATCTGGTTGGATAATAGAAATGGTACAAAGCAATGCTTCCACCTCTTCATTCTTTCTTGAGAGTGCATCTACAACAACATTAAGCTTTCCTTTTTTGTAGATTATTTCAAAGTCATAACCCAACATCTTTGTGACCCATTTTTGCTGCTCTTCTGAAGATAGTCTTTGTTCCAAGAAGTGTTTAAGACTATCATGATCAGTTTTTACCTTGAAGTGTCTTCCCATTAGGTAAGTTCGCCATTTCTTTAGTGCATGCAGTATTGCTAACATTTCCTTCTCATAAATAGGTTTTTGTAAATACTTTCCTTTGATTGGACGACTTTCAAAAGCAATGGGTCTTCCTTCCCGCATTAAAACAGCACCAATTCCATTTCCTGAGGCATCACATTCCACAATAAAGGTTTTTGTGAAGTCTGGCGTAGCTAAGACCGGTGCTAGGCACATTGCCTCTTTAAGATGATCAAAGGCCTTAGTTGCTTCAGGAGTCCATGAAAATGCATCTTTCTTCAATAATGTTGTTAGAGGTGCTGCTATTCTCCCATAATTCTTAACAAACTTGTGATAATACCCCGTTAACCCGAGAAATCCTCGCAACTGCTTTATGGTTGTGGGGACTTTCCATTCCTTAATGGCTTTAATTTTGTTAGGGTCTACCTTAACACCCTCGTGAGATACAATATGACCCAGATATTCCACTTCTTGTACTCCAAAGAAACATTTGGATGTTTTTGCATATAATTGTCTCTCCTGCAATAGTTTGAGCACCCTGTCAACATGTTCAACATGATCCTTCCAAGACCTGCTATAGATTAGTATATCATCAAAAAATAGTAGCACAAATTTTCTAAGGAAGGGTTTGAAAATGGAATTCATCAACCCTTGAAATGTAGAAGGTGCATTGGTAAGGCCAAAAGGCATGACCAAAAATTCATAATGACCCTCATGAGTTCGAAATGCTATATTTGGAATATCTTCAGTCTTCATTCTAATTTGATGATATCCTGAATGAAGATCCAACTTGGTAAAATAAATTGCTCCATGTAATTCATCCAATAATTCATCAATCACAGGAATGGGAAATTTATCTTTAATGGTGAGCTTATTGAGCTCCCTATAATCCGGACACATTTTCCATGATCCATCCTTCTTGTGTACCAATACTACAAGAGAAGAGAAAGAACTTTGACTAGGTTGAATTATACCCGCCTCTAACATTTCTGCAATCATACGTTCAATTTCGCTCTTTTGGAAGTAAGGATATCTATAAGGCCTGATGTTTGGAGGAACACTTCCCGGAATCAAATGAATAGCATGATCATGATCACGAATAGGTGGGAGTCCTTTGGGAGTTTCAAACACCTTGGAATGATTGTCCAAGACTTGTTGGAGATCTGTAGAAATAGATGATTTTGATGTTGGAACTTCTAGTGAGCATAATTGTGAAATTACACCTCGTTGTTATTTCTTTAGAAGATTTGTCATGACATTAGAGCTTATTATCTTTACCGGCTTTCCTGCAATACACCGTAGTTCAACTTCCTTTCCTTCTGAAAAAAATTTCAAGAAAAGTTCTTGAAAATTAAAAGCTACCGTCCCCAAAGATTGTAACCATTGTACTCCTAGTACAACATCAGCACCTCCCATAGGAATGGAAAGCATTGGACTAGTCAATACATATTCCCCCATGGTTAGCTTCATATTATGGCATTTTCCAGAGCAATTTATAGTTCCTCCATTTGCAACCATCACTTGACATTCTGGTGCTGGGTATAGGAAACAATTTAATTCCTTGGCTACCTTACATGAATAAAATTATGGGTGCTACCTGAATCAATCAACACTATTACCTTTTTCTTCTTGATTTGTCCTTTTATCTTGAGAGTTTGAGGAGTGGTAATTCCTTCCAGTGCATTACACGATATGGTCGGATTCATTTCTTCCTCTTCTGGGGCTGGTTCCTGGTGTATATCCTCTTCTTGTTCATTTTGTTCTTCCTCTTCACAATCTATGTAAAATAATTTCTTCTCAGCACACTTATGACCTTTAGTGTATTTGCTATCACAACTGTAGCAAAGCCCTTTTGCTCTTTTTTCTTCCAATTGTTGTGGTGTCAACCTTGTAGGTTGTGGAAATCTAGGAGTAGCAACACTTCCCTCTTTATAGAAGTGAGTGGTAGGTTTCCTTGTCGCCATAATTTTACATTCAATTTTTCTTGCCAACATGAATGCCTTCTCCAATGAATCAGGTTCCAAAACACGAACTTCATGTTGGATGTTATCCTTTAAAGTACCTATGAAGAGATCAATCCTGTGTTCCTCTGGAATATCAGTTACCCTTATATTCAATTTTTGGAAGTCCTCAATGTGCTCTCCCATTAAACCCTTTTGTTTGAGATTTATCAATTGGCTAAAGAAGGTGTTGCTCTTTGTATCCTCATAATGTGCTATCATTTCCTCCGTAAAAATTGACCAAGTGACAAATTTTTTACGGGAGCAAAGCCATCGATACCATACAAATGTATTTTGTTCTAAATGTAAAGTTGCAATGCGTACCTTTTGTGTGTTTTGTACATTATGGAGATCAAAATATTGCTCCATCTGTAGTATCCATGTTACAGGATCCTTTCCATCAAACTTCCTCATATCCATTTTTGGAATATGGTGGTTCTTCCCTCCAACAGTAGAGTTTATGAAATCACGATTAACATTTATTTTGTTTTCATCATGAGTTTCCTCTACTATCTTTTCACCATTAGGAAACATTTCTTGTATCAACTTTGCCAAACCTTTGATATCTACTTTTAGATCCTTCTTCATGTTTTCCATGTTGTCTTTCATTTCTTCATCGATCTTAGCTTCCATGTCATCCATCTTAGTTTCCATGCCCACTTCCATGCCATCCATCTTATCTTCCAAACCATTCATCTTAGCTTCCACGCCTTTCTTCAAAACTTCCATTTCATTTTTTGTTGCTCTTTGCGAGAGCGAAATTTGTTGCACTTGCTCTTGTAATTTTGATATGTCATGGTGCCATTCTTGGTCTTCTTGAGTCATAGTAGAGCCTTCTAAAGGCTTAATGGGTGTTGAATTCTTTTTAGGGGCCATTTTAGAATCCAATACTGATATCTATTCTACAATATGCCCTTGAAATCAATTCAACTTGATTATTCAAACAAGACTTATGCAATTCGGAAAAAAAAATACACACCTTTTACTTGCTTTTGAGGAGCTTGATATTGAAATTGAGTTATATATGTAATTAGGGATCTTCAATATCTGAAATTCAACTAGTAGCCCTCTGAAGCTTCTTTCAAATGCCACAGGTCTGATCTAATTTGGATTCTTCAAGACAAAGTTATGTCCAATCTCCCACAATGACCCAATTTTGGATTGGTTCAGTAGAGTGAACTTGTACGGATTGCCACGTGTCACTGTTTCGTCCTTCAACTCTGAAATTGATATCCAAGAAACTACAGTCCGTGTACTTGCGACCACTTCTTACGGCACTCCAATTCGATGCTCAGAGAGAGAGAGTTATGAATCTTTTCCCACGATCACCTCTTTGAGATGAAATTCTGGAGCCTGAAAAAGCACTACATTCCATAGATCATATCTCCGAAAATATTGCGAACCAAGATCTGAAATTTTTTGATGAGTTTCCTCAGGATTTAGGCTTCGCACCCTAAAAATGTCAGATTCTGAACCTTCGTAGAAAAAAAGTTATAGCGCAAATGCCACGATGACCTGTTTAGGAGCCTGAAAAAAGACCTAACTTACAAAGATCATATCTCCAAAAATATTGCGAACCAAACTCTGAAATGTTTTGACGATGTTCCTCAGGATTTTGGCTTCGCACCCTAAAAATTTCAGCTTTTGAAGCTTCGTAGAAAAAAATTTATAGCGAAAATTCCACGATGACCTATTTGGAGCAGCAAAGCCCTAGAATCCAAAGCTCTGATACCAAATGTTGTGTAACTAGCTCCAAAAATAGAAGAAAAGAGATATCAACGCCTTAGAAATAAGCCACTTTGAGGGGGAAACCTCCAATACATTACATAAATGAACAATTCTTGGATGATACAATTCACAAAACCTCCTTTCTATATATAGGAGTCCATGGGGCCATAATGTAATCCTAGTGGGCCACAATGTAATCCTAGCCGGCCTAACAATAATAATTTAAGGGCACAATAATAACAATATGGGGGTTACAAGGGTACAATAATAACAATAAGGGGGTTACACTAACAACAATAAGGGACTATACTAGTAATATAGGGACCTAACAATCTGTAGCTGCTCTACAGATCTATATCACCCCACCTCTTCTCTCGAGGCACATGAGCACTCATGGCCACATCATCTTCGCTGCCACTTTCCCCTCTAGCTGCTGCTGCCTTGGAATTTGAAGCTTCCTTGTCCTTCCTCTTAGGACAAGTACTGGCAAAGTGTCTAAGTTCGCCACATCTGAAGCACCAGACCTTGGATACGTCCTTCTTCTTCTTCGCTTGCTGTCATTGTCCCTTAGATGCTAGGGCTGCATCTTCCTCCTCCTACTTCTTTATATTGAATCCTATGCTACTGAATCCCTCTTGGTCACACTCCGGATCTCCTCTTGTCGAAGGATTTCCCACATGTCTCCCCAATTTGGGAGTTGTGCTCTACCCAAGATTTTTTGGACAAAGGTCTCCCACTCATTGGTGACTGCATTGAGGGCAATTCTCAACATGAGCCCATCATTCAGAGTTGTCCCCATGGCAATCAACTGGTCTCAAATAGTCTACAATTTGAAGAGGAAGGGATCGATCTCCTCTCCCTTGTGCATCTGGAACAACTGGATCTGATTCTACAGAAGTATCTTCCTTTGGACGGAACTACCTTGATACAGCGTGGTCAAAGTTGTCCACACTTCATTTATCGTATTTTTCTCGGCAATGTGCGGGACCAGGTGATCCTTTACTCCATCCATGATCAAGCGCTTAGCCCGTGCTTGATTTTCGTTGAACTTCTTCAGAGCATCCGCATTGGTCAACACAACTAGGACATTCTCTGTGTGGTCTTTGATACTGTACTCCTCCAAGACTGTCAGAATTCTGGCGTTCCAGATAGCAAAGTTAGACACACCGTCTAACCTATCTTGATCTCTCAGTCCGTACGGGGCCATCTCTACTCAAACAAGTCGAAACATGTCCTTTTCTCCCTTCTATTGCTACTAGACTCAACAGAAGGTCGGATACTGGTTTCTTAGTGATAGAAACCCTTTAGAGAAACTACTCCCTCTGACAACTGATTTCCTTCTCGGAAATCCTTCGCCAATTCTGCCGAATCAACCCTCTAAGATCACCCTTCTGATCGAATCTTAGAATTTTTGTTAAAATTATTCCGAGGGAATGTTTCCCCTTTGTCAATTTTGCTAGGCACTGTTCTGCACCGACAGAACTGATGCCCCACCAGTAACTTTGAAGATTAGAAACACTTCTAGCACTGGCAACTGACACAACATCTCCCAACTCAGACTGCGTCGCCCTTTAGGACCTGCATCAACTCTGTACGAGAAAACTGGCTCTGCGTCCCTTCTGCTGGGTTTGCCTCCCTCCTGGTGCTGCGCTGCCTTCTCCCGGATCTGTTTTTCTTTAGCTGCCCTTTCTGCAGCAAAAATTTTCAGCCCCTTGCTAATGGCTTCAGCTTGACTTGCAATGCTCTGATACCATGTGCAAAATTTCTGAATACAAAATTACAGAAACCGTACTGCAGTATCTTGATTTACTTCTCCTACTTGTGATTTAATTTATACAATTTATTTTCAGAAATATTCAGAAAATATCGAAGTAAACACAACTAGAAACCTACACATATACAGATCATTTACTGAAGCATAACACACATATGACAAAGGATACACATGATTTTTCGGACAAATGTCCTTGGAAAAACCCAATGCGGGAGAATCAATGCAGTAGTTTTGAGGGTTTATTATTATTAAGCAACAATATTTTGAGTACATCTAAGGTGCCACAATCTGGCTCACCCAACAGAGAAAACCTCGTCAAACAAAGATAAATGTGAGTTTTACCTCACCTTGCATGTCCTGGTTGATCCAGATCGGTCACTGGTGAAACCGCAGCTAGCTCTGTGTAGTCTCTACGCTGCCCCTGCGTTGCCCTGGCTGAAGGACTAAATCACCCCTCCTCTGCACTGATCAACTTCTCCTAGAATCGAGTTTCAGCCTTGCCGACTTAGAAACCTTGATCTACAACTAATTTTGGACTGTCCTTCAGAGGCTCTGCGCTGCCCCTGCGTGAGCCCTGTGTGGGCCTATGTCACCCTCTCTAGGGTCTGCGTCACATTCTTTGATGGTTGCGCTACATCCTCTGCATCTTTTCTGCCCTTGCTCTGCTTTGTACTCTTGGTCCTCCGACCAATCACTGCATCTGCCCCTCACTGCTTCTCTGAATCACTCGGATTTGATCTTCATCCGAGCACTGTTCTGTCAAAAGAATTCAATCTCTTAGACACTGTGTGTGTATTCTTCAACTGACCCCAAAACCTTCATTTAATACTTTTCTCGTTGAGACATCAACAGTCGTGATATAATCACTAATCAACAGATAAGATTAGAGAAAGATTTATCCACGTCACTTAGAACATTCTCACCACGTGTAAATTAATTCACTTTAAATTTTCAATTTCCCTAAGTTAGACTTAGGGTCCCCATTAAGAAAGTTTAATTATTCGAATAAATTTTACACCAGGTGGAATTTCTCCAAACGATTTTTGGGTCTTGGAGATCTCATGTGTTCTAGCCCTCTACAAAGTTTCAGAGCTAGAGCACATCCGATGCTACCCAAAATCTCAACTATCACAAAATCGCTGAATTCTAGTGCGGTATGATACCACTATGTTTAATTTAGTCATCTTGGTGTTCTTGAGCTTCTCCCTAGACACAATTCTTCGATTTTGATTATCACTCTAATATAGGTTTGTCAAAGAGGTCCACATCTCATCTATCTTTAAACACTCTTAGTATATGTCGTGGATTGCATTAGTTTGAAGCTCCAATGGATAAGAATCCCCTGAAGAAAGTAAGCCCTTATGGTGTGGTCATATTGCCCTGCACTTGTTGAATAATTTGAGGATGGAAACCAGTGAATTTGCTCGCATGTCTATCACCATCGTGTTGTCCTGGTTCTGTTGTTTCTAACGATAGGTGGCACACTCCATAAATCCTTGCAGTTGAGGAGATATTCTTAATTCAAGTTTGTGCCATGGATTTTGGTCAAGGTCCCCATAAGGGCTGCATGATGATTGGTTTATTGGTGACATTGACTCTCAAGATATTTAAAAAATAATGATGGATCTATTAGCCCTTCACACGCGGAAGAAAATACTTATTTAATTATGGAATTATGGAGATTGAGTCAACCTGAAAGGGATTTTAAAATTTGGCTCCAAAATTAATTTTTTGAAAATTCAAAATTAAAATTATTTATGGTCGACTTCCCTCTATTTGGACAGGTTGACTCCCCTCTAGAAGTCTCATCTGACTACTATAAATACGAGGTTGTTTTCCTCCTAAGATACATCCACTTGCACATCATTTGCAAATATGGTTTGGGGTTTTTGCAGCCTAGCATAGTCATGAATATATGAAGAAAATGCTGAGTTTTCTGAGCATATATATATATATATATATATATATATATATATATATATATATATATATATATATATATATAATCTCTATTTTTTCGTGGGGTTATTGAGACAAATTAATATGAGGGTATTCAACCTCCTTTTTGAGGTAGATTTGAGGCTTTTCATGGGCTCTAAAGAAAAAATTGGACCCTCTTTGTGACAATATTTTGAGGCTGAAGTTGGAAGAGGTTCAAGGTTTAATTTTTTTTGTATTTTTGGTTATTGGGTCTTCATTGTATTACTACGAAAAATCTGATATATATTCCTTGAAGCACGTCCATGGGCATTTTCGCATCCACATGCATCTAAGGCTAAATTCTGTAGTAGATGCGCAAATCCTAAGGGCTTATTTCATCCTTAAAACTAGAGCAAAATTTGGTGGTATATTTGAACAACTTTTATGTAAATCCTTTAGGCCTAAAATCCATCTTCTAGACACAGATCTGGACAGTTCTTGTTTGCTGATCTCTATAGGCATCTCTTTCGAATGATATCCGAGTTCTGCAAAGCAAGCCTAGGAATCTTCTCAGCCTCCCTGAGGAACATCTTCTAAGACCTAAATTTGGCTATTTATCAAAAGAAAAGTTTCATTAATTCCTATACATTCCTCTGAGGCAGATCTGAAATATTCCTTGAAGAATTTTTGTGGATACAAGGATTTCATTGGAGTTTTTATGCTTGCTTTGAGAATAACTTGGATCTCTAAGCAATTAAGGCATTCAAACCTCCTGAGGCATGAATTCTGAAGCAATCTGAATACTTGGTTATTCTGTGGCTATTCCAAGGTGTTATTTTAGATGGTTAAATTGCTCCTGCAAGAGTTGTGAGGCCCATCTAGGGCTCATCTTAAATCTATTCCCTGAGGTTCCTTGAGCATGTCTGTGGGAAATTTCTTTGAAGTTCCTTTTGAAGAAGTCCTTCATTGAATTACATATATTAAGGTCCGTTCGGATTTGAGGCATACTTTGACGGTTGTTGCATGGGCATTTTCTGAGTCATTGTGAAAGGCACCATCGGAAGTTCATTTTTGTAAGCTTTAAGGTTGATTTATATTAGAAAGGGTTTCCTTGGGTCATCTGAAGTAAGGCTCCTTGAAGGCCTCATTGAAAGATAAAAGACTCAACTTACAGTCATTAAGAGGTTTCATCTACAACAATGCAAATTGTGTTGATTTAGAGGCACATTATTGGCATCTAGACAAGGGCAAAAAAAACAGAGGTTAGATTAGTGGTGGAGGAACTCATCCTCAAGCATATCTTTGGCAACCCACAGATTTGAAAGTATATTTGGAATTCCTAAGGCGTACTTTAAAGTGTGATCATTCATCGAATCTACTGTGCAGATCAAATCTGAACAAAGTCCGAGGAAAGATAAGGGCAGAGTATTTGATTGATCATTGGCACACTTCACTTAAGGCAATCTGAGATATGATACATACACTTCACATCAACAAACTAGAGGTATGATGGTTCAATTGTGTTTATGTTACTACTGAAATTCTAGATCTGAAGTGTGGGACATCATCTGAAGCTTACATCAGCAGGAAGGGGTTGTTGATATTTCACCATTGTAGAGAGTTTGATCATTTAATTGCATACCTCCTATTGTCATATCACTAGCATGTGTTAGTTTGGTTGAGTTTACATGATGATATATGGCTGAGAAAGAATTGACCCTTTAGGGTTTGATGCATATGTTGAGACAAAGGACAAAGATCAGGGTTTGAAGCTGTTGATCACAGTGACCTTGCAGGGTTGTTTGTGGAGTTGTCAGTTCACTTACGTTATGTTAATCAAAACAGCTAGGGGTTGAGACAATACAGAAATCTTGCATTGCAAGGAAGTTGGAATGATATACTACTAGTGCATTGATGCAAGGGATGTTCGTACAATATTAATGCATGTTTGATATGCTATTGTTGAGTTAGAATTTGACAGAATTTGTTGAGCAGTGTTATTGGACTGTGTGGGCAGTTGATAATGCTAGGGTTTACAATGATTAATTGCTTGTTGAATTAGGGTTATATGGCTAGATGTTTGATGATAGGTTGATGTAACTTGAGCAGAAGATAACTAAGTTTTTGTATTGATATTGAGCACAGGTGGATCCAGTCTGAAAATTGTGAAACATGGTCCACTGTGGCGAATTGAAGGTCAAAGCCTTCAGGGCAAGTGGTGGCTTGTTGAGCAGGGTGGCAGGGTGGTGCAAGGCGGAGCTTGGAGTCTCCTTCAGGTTGGAGCCTGAGAATACTTCAAGGCGACAAGGTGGTGCTAGGGAAAGTTGGACCTTGTGAGGGGTGTTGGAGCATCCTTTCAGTTGAAGTTGATAAACTAGGGTGTTGAAGTATGGTTACTTGGGAGTGGGAGCGCCATTTTCAAAAGCTCCCGGTCTGGGAGCGTTTTATATATATATATATATATATATATATATATCTATTATTTTGATGCATATATGTCAACAAAAGAATGTAGAATGATGAATTAGACATAAAAAACATAAAAGCATAGATTGAACCATATAACATCAATCATCTAAAAGTTATAATCTTCATCAACCATGCCCACAAGTTAGAAACATATAACATATCGACTCTTGAGTCTCATGATTCATCAATCTTAAAATTTCAAGCTTTCAAAATTCAATATATAACATTTATCATCATTGAAAAATAACATTTATCATCATTGATTCATTGATCACCATAGTTGTACTTGTAAGCTAAGTGTAACCAATAACCATTACAACAAAGAATATTTAAAATGAAATGAAATGTTATAAAATGAAACGAAATGAAACAACTTTCAACTTTCATGAAGCATCATATTCATAATTCATAATGACTTATAAACTTATAAATGCCAACTTCAAAGTTTCACATTTCAAATACAAACTTCAAACTTAAATTGTCATATATTGTTTACAAAAATTATCATAATAAATATGAAAGAGTCAAGTTTCAACTGTTCAATAGGTATAAAAGTTAAAAACTACTAGAAAATAGAAAAGTCTGGTAAACTGTAAATCTATTTGATCTATTGGCTTGCCCCTTGCCACGCCCACGAGAAATGTCTAATTTGTGAGAACCACGAGGCAATGGTGGTATTCTAGTAGTCTCATGGGTACCACGACCATAACTAGAAGGCGTATAGCCACGTGAGGATGTAGGTGGAGGCTGAATCTACAAAGGAACAATAGCTAGAAATCAAACACTGACAATGGCACCTGCACTGCTACTGGATGGTGGCACTGGCCCTGGGTGTGGCGGTGGCATGGCTGTTTTTGCTTCATCATCATCCCTCAAAAATTCTGCTTCTAATTCTTCCATATGTACAGTGCCGTCCTCCAAATTATCGCCCTCTGGGTTGTTGTCCCAAACTTTATATGATTGATCCTCATAAGCTCGATCACAATAATGAATCAACAACCTCAAGTTGTAGTGCACATAAACCAAGCTTTCTGCTCGGTTTTCATTTAGCTCATTTCTTTTGACATTATGTATGAAGCTGTAGGTGTTCCAACACCTCTCTGCAGAAGAAGTATTTACAACTTGTGAGAGAACTTTTTTTGCCAACTTTGGTAAAAGTCCCATGCCGCCATATGCTTCCCACCATGCGAGAGCATAAAATCTGTCTCTATATTCCATTGCATGGAAAGAACCAAAGTTACTAGTGCAACTGAAGTATCTGCCTAATTCAAGGCGCAATCTAGCACACTCCTCCCTGTTGGGGACCAACTTGTCTAATGCCTTCATGTATCCCTCTTGTACCTCTGGATTTGTGTGAGGTTTGATCCTAACCCCACCTCCAGGTGCAGGTTGGCCCAACCAAGATGGAGAGTAGTATTTTGGCATAGGGATATATGCCAAGGCATGTAGTGGAACATTAAGTTTATTGCATTGTGCACACACACAATTATGAATCATTGAATACAAGTTGGGATCATTTTACTTAACAACATATTTTATTTGCCCCAACATGCTATCCATTTGCTCATACACCTCCCCAATTACTGGTTTATCTGTATCTGAAAAGCGAATCATGTGATAAATGGGCTTGGTGAAATTCATAATTTCCTTCACACGTGCCAAAAAAAAGGATCAAGAGCAGTGTCCTCCACTTGTTCAAAACCTTGCCTGTCAACTATTGTTGCTGCCCTGCCCTTTAATACTTGCCAATGTGGACTTGAAACCATGGCTGCCAAGGACTCTCTTACCTTCAAAAGGCTCCTGAAGAGGTAATAGCTAGCAAATCTAGTCTTTGCTATCTTCAACAACTCGAATTTTGAGTGAGTACAGAAAAACTAATGGGTATTGCTATGATTTGTAATAAATTTTATCATTTTTTTACCTCTTTTGTAAAAATCACCAAACCATATGTATTAAGGTTGTTTGTTTTTAATTATATCATGCATCAAAAGGATCATTGTGTGAACCAAACACCCAAACCAAAATATGTTGGGGTATTTATCCTCAGTAATTTCTCTTGCTGCCTTACAATTAACAACATTATCAGTGCTGACTTGGATGACATTGTATGGCCCAATACTTTCAATTGTTTCAAGTAATGGTTCTGCAATGTTAATGCTGGTCTTGAATTTATCTGAATAATCATATGCTGAAAGGAATATTGCACCACTAATAGACACAACAAGAACACTTATCAATGGCTTTTCTTTTACATTTGTCCATCCATCAGATGCAATGGACACCCCATGCTCATTCCAAGAACTTGTCATTCTATTCAAAGAATGAGTTATTTTAGCTTTTTCATGATCAAGTCCCACGGTTCTGGCCTTGTCTAACCTAGGGATCTTGTATCCTTTGGGGGCATCATTTATGGCAGAAACCATTTCATGCCAATAAGGTGAGCGAAGAACATTGAATGGTACTCCACATGCATAGAGAAACCGGAATTTTTTTGAATCCACATCACTCCTAGACCCTTTGTGAAGGAAATCGGATATTGTTCTACGCCTTAAGGATATGTTTGGTCCAAGTGTGCCTCCATATCCACTGCCATGGGTGGAAGTTGATGGACTTCTTTGTCCATGATGTGATGGACCTGATGGTGCATAAGAATCAATGAAACCCCTAGATCTTTTAGATTTTTGTTGGGCAGCCTCCTCTTCCTTCCTGTATTTCTCTCTATCTGTTGTTGGCACGCATACACAAATTTTGATCCCTATATTTTTATCTCCATCCCATGGAATTTTCCCACAAAGGTACCTTTTCACATGGGTGTATGAACCTGTGTATTATTTATTGCAATGGGGGCAAAGAAAGTTAGTGGTTCCACCCCATTTCCCTCCTTCTTGCATCTGAACATATTTCCACAATGGTGTTTGACTTTGGTCATGTTTAGTTGGTGTCTTTGTGGCCTCATGTTCTCCACTCTCCCCTTCTCAACATACTCCTCTTCAGGATTTTCATCAAATCCACTATAACCCACTTCTTCATCCTCCTCTTCTCGAATGGGCCTCTTTTTTCTACTCTCCAACACCATTATTACAAAGAAAGGAACCAACATGAAGAAAACCCCAAGCCATATAGCCATGATGTTTCAAGTTTTTAGCCTGCAAAAAAATGGAGGAATGCTAAATGGGAATAGGAAAAAATGCAACATAGAAAAAACAATTCAATTTTTCACTTTCAATACATAAAAATGCAAAAGAGAGAAAAAAATTCAAGTTTTCATTTTTGAACAACTTAAAAATGCAACATAGAAAAAAAAAATAGATTAGAGAGTCATGACTCCTAGCTCTTTGTCCTGACTCCTTCAATCCTCCTTGTTTCTCTCTCCAAGCTCCTTACCCTCTCCTCTTGCTCTCTTGCAGCTTGCTCTCTCCTCTCTTCTCTCCTTGCTTTCTCCTTGGCACTTGCTCTCTCCTTGCTCTCACTTGCTTTCTCTCTCTCTTGACAAACAAACAATAACAAAAATGAGGAGGGGAGGATTTTTTATTAACCACCCCCCCTCCCTCGAAAAAATTTCCGCCAATTTTTTTTCGCACGCCAGGGAGCGTTTTTTTTGCTGGGGAGCGTTCGGGAGTGAACGCTCCCCAAGCACTCCCTCCATTTAAAAAATTCTCCCGAATTGTTTTTTAAATGGAGGGAGTGCTCAAATAGCGTTCGCTCACGACGACTCCCTAGAAACCAGGGAGCGTTTTTGGGAGCGTGCTCTGTTGTGTAACCAGCTCCAAAAAAAGAAGGAAAGAGATATCAATGCCTTAAAAATGAGCCACTTCGAGGGGGAAACCTCCAATACATTACATAAATGAACAATTCTTGGATGATATAATTTACAAAACCTCCTTTCTATATATAGGAGTCCATGGGGCCATAATGTAATCCTAGTGGGCCACAATGTAATCCTAGCCGACGTAACAATAATAATTTAAGGGCACAATAATAACAAAATGAGGGTTACAAGGGTACAATAATAACAATAAGGGGGTTACACTAACAACAATAAGGGACTATACTAGTAATATAGGGACCTAACATGCCCCTCTCCTTCAAAAAAGTATTGTCCTCAACACTTGAGTAGCTCTGGGTGCTTCTGTATAAAATTCTCATCCTCCCATGTAGAATCTTCAGTGGGTAAGTTCTTCCACTTGATGAGATACTCTGAAATTGATCGATTCCATAGTTGTCGAGTTCTTGTTTCCGTGACCGCTTCAGGTTCCAATATGATTTTTCCTTCCTCATCAAGTTCAGGCAATATTGTTTGAACTGGAAGATTTTCACCTATAACCTTCTTTAAGCATGAAACATGGAAAATTGGATGCACTCGTGAAGAAGCATGAAGCTCCAATTTGTATGCCATAGTACCAATATTTTGCAACACCTTGTAAGGACCATAGTACTTTGGCGATAATTTATGATCCTTCTTAGCTTGCTTGAGGGACATTTGTTTGTATGGTTGTAGCCGTAAAAATACCCAATCTCCTACATCAAAACTTCTCTCGCTGCGATGTTGATCTGCCTGTTGTTTAATTCGATTTTGTGCCAAATTCAGGTTATCCTTTAAGAGTTGGAGAACTTCTTGCTGATGCTCGATGTGATCTTCCACTGCTTGAACCTTCGAATTTTCCCTTAAGGATGATGTGATGGATGGTGGATGATATCCATAAAGTGCCATAAATGGGGTCATTTTTGCTGCAGTATGGAAGGAAGTGTTATACCACCATTCAGCGAGAGGTAACCATTTGACCCATTGTGTTTGTTTATCAGATACAAAGCAACGAAGATATCCTTCCAAACATTTATTTACTATCTCCGTTTGACCATCAGATTGAGGATGATAAGATGAGCTATGAGCTAATTGAGTACCCAAACAAGAAAATAACTCCGTCCAAAAATTTCCAGTAAAAATAGGATCTCTGTCGCTCACAATGACCCTTGGGATTTCATGTAGCTTTTGAATTCTGTCCATAAATGTAGTAGCAATTGTACTTGCTTTAAATGGATGAGATAATGCACAAAAGTGTGAATACTTGGTAAGTCTATCAACTACCACCATGATGACACTCTTTCCTTCGAAGTGGAAGTAAACTGTGATAAAATCCATTGAAATATCCTCCCAACGTTGACTTGGAATGGATAAAGGTTTTAGAAGTCCCGGGGTCTTAATTGTTTCCACTTTGTTCTGCTGGCAAACCAAACATTCCGCCACAAACTTTTGAATATCAGATTTAAGGCCATCCCAAAAAAATTCTTTCTTCACCCTGTGGTAATTTTTTAAAAATCCTGAGTGTCCTCCTAAAGGAGAAGTGTGCAATTCCAGAAGAATCTTTTGTTTTAGTTGAGAATTCTTACAAAGATATAAGCGATCTTTGTACCATAAGGAATCATTTTTCCAACTAAATGTATCAGATGTACTAGGATCTTGCTGCAACTTTTGAATGAGTGTCCATACATCTTTTTCCTTCTTCCATTCATCTCTTGCTTGAGTTATCCAATCTGGTTGGATAATAGAAATGGCACAAAGCAATGCTTCCACCTCTTCATTCTTTCTTGAGAGTGCATCTGCAACAACATTAAGCTTTCCTTTTTTGTAGATTATTTCAGAGTCATAACCCAACATCTTTGTGACCCATTTTTGCTGCTCTTCTGAAGATAGTCTTTGTTCCAAAAAGTGTTTAAGACTATCATGATCAGTTTTTACCTTGAAGTGTCTCTCCATTAGGTAAGTTCGCCATTTCTTTAGTGCATGCAGTGTTGCTAACATTTCCTTCTCATAAATAGGTTTCTGTAAATACTTTCCTTTGATTGGACGACTTTCAAAAGCAATGGGTCTTCCTTCCTGCATTAAAACTGCACCAATTCCATTTCCTGAGGCATCACATTCCACAATAAAGGTTTTTGTGAAATCTGGCGTAGCTAAGACCGGTGCTAGGCACATTGCCTCTTTAAGATGTTCAAAGGCCTTAGTTGCTTCAGGAGTCCATGAAAATGCATTTTTCTTCAATAATGTTGTTAGAGGTGCTGCTATTCTCCCATAATTCTTAACAAACTTGCGATAATACCCTGTTAACCCGAGAAATCCTCGCAACTGCTTTATGGTTGTGGGAACTTTCCATTCCTTAATGGCTTTAATTTTGTTAGGGTCTACTTTAACACCCTCGTGAGATACAATATGACCCAGATATTCAACCTCTTGTACTCCAAAGAAACATTTGGATGTTTTTGCATATAATTGTTTCTCCTGCAATAGTTTGAGCACCCTGTCAACATGTTCAACATGATCCTTCAAGACCTGCTGTAGATTAGTATATCATCAAAAAATACTAGCACAAATTTTCTAAGGAAGGGTTTGAAAATGGAATTCATCAACCCTTGAAATGTAGAAGGTGCATTGGTAAGGCCAAAAGGCATGACCAAAAATTCATAATGACCCTCATGAGTTCGAAATGTTTTTTTTGGAATATCTTCGATCTTCATTCTAATTTGATGATATCCTGAACGAAGATCCAACTTGGTAAAATAAATTGCTCCATGTAATTCATCCAATAATTCATCAATCACAGGAATGGGGAATTTGTCTTTAATGGTGAGCTTATTTAGCTCCCTATAATCTGGACACATTCGCCATGATCCATCCTTCTTGTGTACCAATACTACAGGAGCAGAGAAAGAACCTTGACTAGGTTGAATTATACCTGCCTCTAACATTTCTGCAATCATACGTTCAATTTCGCTCTTTTGGACGTAAGGATATCTATAAGGCCTGATGTTTGGAGGAACACTTCCTGGAATCAAATGAATAGCATGATCATGATCACGAATAGGTGGGAGTCCTTGGGGAGTTTCAAACACCTTGGAATGATTGTCCAAGACTTGTTGGAGATCTGCAGAAATAGATGATTTTGATGTCGGAACTTCTAGTGAGCATAATTGTGCAATTATGCCTCGTTGTTCTTTCTTTAGAAGCTTTGTCATGACATTAGAGCTTATTATCCTTCTCGGCTTCCCTTCAATACCCCGTAATTCGACTTCCTTTCCTTCGGAAAAAAATTTCAAGAAAAGTTCTTGAAAATTAAATGCTACCATCCCCAAAGATTGTAACCATTGTACTCCTAGTACAACATCAGCACCTCCCATAGGAATGGAAAGCATTGGACTAGTCAATACATATTCCCCCATGGTTAGCTTGATATTATGGCATTTTCCAGAGCAATTTATAGTTCCTCCATTTGCAACCATCACTTGACATTCCAGTGCTGGGTATAGGAAACAATTTAATTCCTTGGCTACCTTACAATGAATAAAATTATGGGTGCTACCTGAATCAATCAACACTATTACCTTTTTCTTCTTGATTTTTCCTTCTATCTTGAGAGTTTGAGGAGTGGTAATTCCTGCCGGTGCATTACACGATATGGTCGGATTCATTTCTTCCTCTTCTAGGGCTGGTTCCTGGTGTATATCCTCTTCTTGTTCATTTTCTTCTTCCTCTTCACAATCTATGTAAAATAATTTCTTCTCAGCACACTTATGACCTTTAGTGTATTTGCTATCACAACTGTAGCAAAGCCCTTTTGCTCTTTTTCTTCCAATTGTTGTGGTGTCAACCTTGTAGGTTGTGGAAATCTAGGCGTAGCAACACTTCCTTCTTTATAGAATTGAGTGGTAGGCTTCCTTGTCGCCATAATTTTACATTCAACTTTTCTTGCCAACCTGAATGCCTTCTCCAATGAATCAGGTTCCAGAACGTGAACTTCATGTTGTATGTTATCCCTTAAAGTGCCTATGAAGAGATCAATCCTGTGTTCCTCTGGAATGTCAGTTACCCTTATATTCAATTTTTGGAATTCCTCAATGTGCTGCCCCACTAAACCCTTTTGTTTGAGATTTATCAATTGGCTAAAGAAGGTGTTGCTCTTTGTATCCTCATAATGCGCTATCATTTCTTCTGTAAAAATTGACCAAGTGACAATTTTTTTACGGGAGCAAAGGCATCGATACCATACAAATGTATTTTGTTCTAAATGTAAAGTTGCAATGCGTACCTTTTGTGTGTTTTGCACATTATGGAGATCAAAATATTGCTCCATCTGTAGTATCCATGTTACAGGATCCCTTCCATCAAACTTCCTCATATCCATTTTTGGAATATGGTGGTTTTTCTCGCCAACATTAGAGTTTATCAAATCACAATTAACATTGATTTTGTTCTCATCATGAGGTTCTTCTACTATATTTTCACCATTAGGAAACATTTCTTGTATCAACTTTGTCAAACCTTCGATGTCTGTTTTTAGATCATTCTTCATGTTTTCCATCTTATCTTCCATGCCAGCTTCCATGCCATCCATCTTAGCTTCCACGCCATCCATCTTAGCTTCCACATCTTTCTTCAAAACTTCCATTTCATTTTTTGTTGCTCTTTGCGAGAGTGAAATTTGTTTCACTTGCTCTTGTAATTTTTATAGATCATGCTGCAATTCTTCATATTTATGAGTCATAGTAGACCCTTCTGAAGGTTTAATGGGTGTTGAATTATTTTTACGAGGCATCTTTTAGAACCCAATACTGATATCTATTCTACAATATGCCCTTGGAATCAATTCAAATTGATTCTTCAAACAAGACTTATGCAATTCGGAAAAAAATACACACCTTTTCCTTGCTTTTGAGGAGCTCGATATTGAAATTGGATTATCTCTGTGATTGCAGAACTTAAATATTTTAATTTCGGTACCAACGTAGCCCTCTAAATTATCTTTCGAATGCCACAGGTCTGACCTGATTTGGATTCTCCAAGACAAAGTTGTGTCCAATCTCCCACAATGACCTAATTATGGACTGGTTCCGTAGAGCGAACTTGTACGGCTTGCCACGTGTCAGTGTTTCGTCCTTTGTCTCTGAAATTGATATCCAAAAAACTACATTCCGTTTAATTGTAACCATTTTTTACGACACTCCAATACGATTCCCAGAGAGAGAGTTATTGAAATTTTCCCACGATCACCTCTTTGAGATGAAATTCAGGAGCCTGAAAAAGCACTACCTTCCACAGATCATATCTCAAAAAATATTGTGAACCAAGCTCTGAAATTTTTTGACAAATTTCCTCAGGATTTAAGCTTCGCACCATACGAATTTCAGATTCTGAACCTTCGTAGAAAACAATTTATAGCACAAATGCCACGATTACCTGTTTAGGAGCCTGAAAAATACCTAACTTCCACAGATCATATCTCCGAAAATATTACGATCCAAGCTCTGAAATTTTTAGGAAAGCTTCCTCAGGATTTCGGCTTCGCACCCTAAACATTTCAGCTTCTGAAACTTTGTAGAAAAAAAGTTATAGCGAAAATACCACAATGACCTGTTTGGAGCAGTGAAACCCTAGAATCCAAAGCTCTGATACCAAATGTTGTGTAACCAGCTCCAAAAAGAGAAGGAAAGAGATATCAACGCCTTAAAAATGAGCCAATTTGAGGGGGAAACCTCCAATACATTACATAAATGAAAAATTCTTGGATGATACAATTTACAAAACCTCCTTTCTATATATAGGAGTCCATGGGGCCATAATGTAATCCTAGTGGGCCACAATGTAATCCTAGCCGACCTAACAATAATAATTTAAGGGCACAATAATAACGAAATGAGGGTTACAAGGGTACAATAATAACAATAAGGGGGTTACACTAACAACAATAAGGGACTATACTAGTAATATAGGGACCTAACATGCTCCCAAGCACTCCCAAAATGCTCCCGAACGGAGCTCGTTTTGGGAGCGGGATCGAGGGGGGAGGATGCTTCCCAACAACCTTGTGTTGAAGTGCCCTTCCAATTGGCGCTGGTAAACTAGGGCGTTGGAGCATCCTTCTAGTTGGAGCTAGTAAACTAGGGCATTGGAGCGTCCTTCCAATTGGAGCTGGTAAACCAGGGCCTTGGAGTTTCCTCTCAGTTGGAGGTGATGAATAAAGGGATTGGAGCCTCCTTCATGTTGATAGTTGGAGAATCCTAGAAGTGGAGCTTCCTATTGATGCAAATTTTAAAGACCTATATTAAAAAAGATTCAATGGTTTTTCTATGGGAAGGGTTTCCACCTAAAAGTCTTGTGTCTACTGTCTTTGATATTGTGCATTGTTGAATGGTGTTGTTGATTTATGTTTCGATCTAATGCTAATGTTACTTAATGCTTTAAAGATTAAAAATTAGCTAATTGAAGCGAAACACTGATTCACCCCCTCTCAGTATTTCTAACATTCTCTTCTTCCATGGACTAAAATTATAAGTGCCTACCAACTTGAAATCGGAAATTCAACTATAAAATTCTTGATGTCACATCTTAATTGGTAGTATCCCTCTCTCCCTTGAACGATTGACCCCGCTAATCACTCTGGCTCTTGACCACACTTTTGCAAGTCTAGACCATGCGTCTGGTGTATTGTTGGATCTGTAGTGATAATTTTTGTTTGGCTGGATTGTTGGTTACTTTAGGACCCTAATTTGGCTATTGCATCACTCCCTCTACACCACTGAACTCGCACACATGACCTCTCTACCTGTGGTTTGATGGCTCATAACTCTCATCCACACGTGGTGCGCATGTGGTTTTAGATTGTGACACAATCTAACCTCTCGGCTAGGTATCCACATGTCTTGTGATTGAACTTGGGCTGTGAATATACGTTTCCCCGATGTCAATGTTCCACTTAGCGACTACTACTTGAATTTGCGATCTCTTCCTAGTTAAGCTTTGCCCCCTGCGCGACACTACTGAGCATGGCCTGCAACCTTGGTGGCTATCTATTGTCATAGTCGTCCTAAGATGACCTACCACGAGTTGCTGCCTTGTTCTTTACATCTCAGTTGGTGCCTGATAACCCCTACAGTTTTCTGCTTCGTGGCTGGCCCTGCCACCTTGCACCTATAGTAGCCTGCATCCCTGGTGTTTTCGTCAGATCTAAATGACTATCTACATTAGCTTGTCTCTCGTCCTCTATAACTATTGCCAGATATGTCAATTTATTTCTGCAGTTCCTATCAGCCTAATGTTGTTCTTTGTTGGTTGATCGAACTACTTTGTTGTTGATGCTGAACAATCCTCCTTTTTGCGCTGTTGCCTCTGCCCTGTGCTTCACGCCTTTTTCTTGGCCCCGCGATCTACACAGGTGGCTATTGTGCTCCTTGTCATTGCAGCTACGACGCACTTTGTCTCGACCTCTTGTCACTACTCACTACTGGTGTACATTTCCCATGATCACACTTTGCCTCGACATCTTGTTGCTACTCACTATTGGTCTACATTTCCCTAGTGGTTGGCAGCTACCAACTCCTTCGTGTACAGCTTCGGTGGGCCTCATAACCCACTAAGGATATCACGCTTCAATCCCCTTTTATCTATTTATTTTTTTATTATTTTAAAACTCAGACAAATCCAACAATTGGATATTTCCTGGGCTATAGGATAATAAATTTCGTTGGGCAGTATATGCTCACAGTTTGATTTCCGCATTTATTACCCTATAGCTCAGAAAATAATGGTCGCTCTCAACAATCATGCTCACATTTGGATGGTCGTTTTCATTTGGGCCTTTCGACCCTGGCCTCGATGATCTTGTATGAACCTGACTTTCTGCATCGATGATCTTGTATGAACCTGACTTCATGCATGTTTCAAAGATTGGTTTTCAGTGTTTCATGCTCTGATACCGTGTTAATTTTCTTGTGAACTTAGCACCTAGAAATTCATTGACCTAACATTTTATAGATCTATTGAATGTAAGCATAGCTTCATTGACCTAACATAATATTATAGATTTATTGAATAAAAGCATAGTTAGTTTCTTAACTTAATTAGTGGCAACATAAATCATATTAGCCAATCTCAATTACAATGTGTTAAATTATGAAGATGTACTATGCTTAGATGCAAATATACTTTGACCTTCTAGGGCACAATGAAAGTAAGATGCGGATAGAACATACCAATAGATCGATGGAAGTCATGCCAAAAAAAGAGAAAGAATGGCAGCGTTACAACGATTAGCGGGATGCTTCAACCAACAAAGTCTTCACAAGGTCAGCTACCCACGTGTGTCACACAACCCTAAGACGTTTCATCAAGAATACTCCACCAAGATAGTGCACCAAGAAGCCCTAAACACAGCACCAAGAACGCTTCTCCATCATCCAAGAGAGAAGAAAATGCCTCCATCAAAATGTATGTGTAAAATTGTAATATTCCAAAATTTGCAAGGAGCAAATTGGAATATTAATTTTTGCCTATATCATCTAGGAGGTGAATAAAATGGGTAAAAGGCCCACGAGTAGGAATAAAATCCCTCATAGTGTGAAAGGGATCAATGGAGCAGCTTTATTTTGCACCTTCCAGTGTGAAAAAGGGGCAAATGCATGAGGACAAGGTCAAGTTTGACCAAGTCAACAGTGCTACCTATGAGGTGTAGCTTGCTTGGGAAGACAACACAATTTGAGAGGGAGAAATATTATTAGTGGAAGAAACCCTAATGTGTGGGGTCCAGGGCAAAGGGACATTCACTTGCATAAAAGGAGGAAGAGGCAACCATAGTGAGACATCTTTGAGCATTTGATCATTTGTCTGAGTAGACTATTTGTAGTCTCCGGCTGTTTAGCTGAGTTGCAGTGTTGTTTAGAATGAGGGATTCCTATTTAGGATTTCCTCTCCTTCTTGAGAGGCCTCTTGAAAGATTGCACTTCATTTTCTCCACATCTATTCTCAAGGCCAAAGCCACTCTTTCAATCACTGCGTTATTTCTGCTGAAGTATAACGCAGTATTGCAAGGTGTTGCAGTGGAGGGTTCCACAACTTCATTCCTTGGCTCATATTTCAAAGGAGGGAGCTTCTATTCCTCTGGGAGATCAGTTAGGAAGATTCAGAGCTGATTTGCACATCTTTGGCACTAGGTCAAGCATCTCCTATCTCCTACAACGCAGTCTAGCTCCTTGATTGCGTTATTTTAGAGTGCACCTGCAGTGGGGGATTGTACTACTAGTTTGGAGGGTGAGATCTTCAGGGATTGGATTAGCCTTTCACCTAAGAGATCCATTGGGTGAGATCTATTCATCATTTGCAACATCATCAGCCATCTTCATCCATTTCCATTTTTTGAGTTGCAGCTTCTACCCAGCAACTCCGACATTTCTGCAGATTTGCCTTTTGTACATGTATTTCAGCCAATCCTTCCAAGGATTGTTGTATTAGTGTTTTCAGGGGTTGAGATATTTCTCCCCCATCTTTCTTGAGCTTGATATTTTCATATCATTATATTATCATTTTGTATCTTGTAGTGTCTCCAATAAACTGCGTCCTTTTAGCCTACAACAATTCATATGTAGCAGTTTTCTCTATTTGTGATGTACTTGTTCCATTGAGGCTCTCATTACCTAGCTTGAGTGATTGATTCCTCAAATCATTGTACTCTTTTTACTGCTATAACATCATTTGTTGGCTATTTGTATCTTCATGTGCCCAGGCTTATATAAATAATTTTGTCTTTCCATTATTGGTTCATGCATTTGTTGTAGTCCCTCATCGGGCACTTTCTGAGGACAACTAGGTGTGGGAGATATGTTTAACCCACCTAGAAGGATTTATTTGGAGCCTCCTCTTGGATTTAGGACTTAGATACATTTTTCTAAGGGTCTAGGTCTTAGTTTCAATTCCTGTAGCAGCCATTCCTAGAAAATGCGTTTTCCTGTCATGCCTTGCTAGCTGTTCCAGATTTGGAATATTAAAGTGGTATCAGAGCAACTTTCTTGGCTCATCCTGTGAGTCTCAGCCCAAGAACATTAGAATATTGAAGAGGATGGGTTTTATCTCATCATATTTCAGATCCATGAAGAACATCCCCAAGGAGGATAAGCAGAAAGAAGAGGAAGGACCCTGCACTTCCTATTCTCATCGAGAAGGAGACAGAGAGATGAGCAGGAGAAAGACTCCATCTTTTGAAGAAAAGAAAGGGGATAAGCTTACAAAGCTTCTTCCTAAATCTGTACATATTATTCATGAAGACTTCAAGAATATTAGGAGGGAGATTTATGGAGAATCTCCAAAAGAGTTTGAATCTAAAGCAAAATCTAGATTGACATACAAGGAGTGTGAGCAAGCAGCTACACATCCTAATACACAATGGAGTCACATGCCCAGGATTTCCGGAAGAGAGATGGGAAGATAAGAAGAGGTTGCTAGGAGGGAAACTCTTAGTGATTTCTTGAGAGAGTATGAGTTTCAAACTCAGAAGTCCGAGATCATCTCAGTTTTTCAGAGTTTTGCAAGATGAAGGTGAAAGGAAGAGAGCAGCAGGATAGATTTCATCTATCTACCTTTGAAGGCTCACCTACATGTTTAGCCAAAGATTGGGTGGAGGAGTTAGAGACCTTCTTGCAGCAACACCACATTCTTGAAGATGAAGCCATCAGATTTGCAGCGCTGCATTTGAGAGGTAAGGCCTTTGCTTGGTGGATCTTTGAATCCTTTTCTTTGAGAAATGTAAACATTGCTTCCTATGCTAGTTTCACTAAGGCATTAGTGGAAATATTTTGTAGAAGGATTCATGAAACACACATGGTGGAGCCAAACAAGGAAACTCAAACAAAACCCTTGCATGAGAATGTAGTACCATTGTAGAAAACCATAGAGGAGGTTGAAAACTTGCACCATACCTTGTCGGGAGGAAGACTTTCTTCTCACACTTTTGAGAAAGAGAACATGCAGGTCTCTTTTTCAAAAAGGGATCCAATCATTGGAGGGTTGCCCACTCATATTGCAGAGATTGAGGGCAACAACACTGTTCTATCTAGAGATTATCTAGTGCCTCATGCAGAGGAAGGAGGAGATCTTGCTCCAAGTAGAGGGATGCTTGCATCTTTGCAAGGGAGTCCCCAGGTTCTCATGTGTAGAGATCAAGGCACAACTCATGATCTACATGTGCCATTGTTGAGGAGGTGTGGAACCATGGAGACACAAGGAAAAGGTAGGGAGGAGAACCAGCATCATGAGATGAGATGTACACATCCCTATCCACTTCAGGAGGTTGATGCACCTAAGAAGGTGATTGGATTGCGCAGTGGAAGCATGGAGAGTTTTTTCCATTCATATATTCAGTCATCTCTTGTTGAGGATGTCACATTGCATGGAGACATTTTGCCGGGGAGACCACTGGATCAGCAGAGGAGGATGGATGCTTCCCCAGTTGAGGCACCACTCGGTGATTTTAGAGGAGTGGGAACCTTGGGAGAGCTTGATACTTCGGTGGGAGTTTAGGGTAGACTCAAGGAGAGAGAGAGCATTCTCTCAACATCATCATTACCCACTTCCATTTCAGATTCTGCGTTGTGGCAGAAGCAGCAGAGGAAGGACATCAACCTTCCAAATTGCATCTTTGGCATGGGAGATGTCAAAGAGGAGGATGACCATATGACATATGTTATTCATGAGAGATCATCAACGTTGTCACTATGGAGGATAGATCCATATTGGAAATCCTAGCTATTGGTGGATTATTCCAAGGATCTTTTTTCTTGTAGGATACTGGATGACCAGTTGCATTTGGAGGAGATATATCAACATATGAGTAGATGCATGGATCATATGAAGATGGAGGAGTTAGCACAACCACCTCTTTTCTCTTTGAGGAGGAGAGGGGACTCATTTATGAGCCACTTCCTTTGTATGAGTGGGATATATGGTAAGGGTATTCATTGTTGTTTACATGATTATTTGTATAATGTATATATGCATCCCTTAACCATACATGTGCAGGATGATGCTCCAAGGAGGAGCCTTCTCTTTTATAAACCACATGGTTTAGATGAGGCCATAAGCATGATTGATGGCCATTCCCTAGGAGGACTTGGGGAAGATAGATACTATGGAGGACATGCTCATTATACAAATTGCATTATTCACTTCCTCCATACTTATGAGGAGATTGGAGCAGCAGGCAAGTGGTTGAGAAGCCACTCATTTTCTTAGTCTCTATTGCAGTTGAGAGTCAAGCTGCATTGGTTGCACTTGAGGGACCATTATCCTTCTCATTTGTTACATATGGCAGCAAGCATGATTCTCATTTTTTCTCCCTATGGTTCTATTGTTTCTGTCTTTATGAGGAGCATGCTTGGGAGAGAGACACATTGGGTGAATGTGTTCTTTGAGGGAGAAATTCCTCACACTTTTTGCACTACATGTTCTAAGGGGAGCATGGGATATGGTATGGTCACCTTAACAACACATTTGTTTCCTTATGAGGTGAGCCATATGATGGATGTGATGCCATATGATGATGACTTCCAACTCATCATATATGGAATGGTTTGGGCCAACTTGATTTGCAGCGTTGGGGGAGAGATATTTGGAGATATAGTCCTCATCTTGCCACTTGAGGGCAACATTATTGCAGCTCTCGATCAAAAGACACTCTACACTTATCCTAAGTGGAGAGATGGACAGCGTGGGGTAAGCTACATTGTCTACCATGTGCAAATTTTCATCCCACCTGCTTTGCCGGAGCCAAAGGTGGAAGACAGTTTTCAAGAGTTGCCTAGTTGGGAGGTGACTCATTTTGCATGGCTAATAGCTTGGGGATGGAGGATCCATATGGGAGTAGTGATTCCCATCATATTTCAGATCCTATTACGCAAGGGGACCTCTACACATCACTTTGCTATCCTCTTGAGTATCTTATCTTAACATGATGATAGCTTGATAGCTGACTTACATGCTGAGGAGGAGAAATGTGGAGACTTTATTGATGAGATAACATCACTTTCCTTGGAGGAGATCATCATACATGGATGCGACAGGGAGAGGAGGAGAAAAGAACTAAGTATATCCTTTCACTTGCTTGAGGACAAGCAATCTTTGAGAGGGGAGGAATGTAATATTGCAAAATTTGCAATCAACAAATTGGAATATTAATTTTTTCCTATATCATCTAGGAGGTGAATAAAATGGGTAAAAGGCCCATGAGTAGGAATAAAATCCCTCATAGTGTGAAATGGATCAATGGGGTAGCTTTATTTTGCACCTTCCAATGTGAAAAAGGGGCAAATGCATGAGGACAAGGTCAAGTTTGACCAAGTCAACAACGCTGCCTAAGAGGTGTAGCTTGCTTGGGAAGACATCGCAGTTTGAGAGGGAGAAAGATTCTTTCTGGAAGAAACCCTAATGTGTGGGGTCCAGGGAAAAGGGACACTCACTTGCATAAAAGGAGGAAGAGGCAACGATAGTGAGACATCTTTGAGCATTTGATCATTTGTCTGATTAGACTATTTGCAGTCTCCGGCTGATTAGCTGAGTTGCAGTGTTGTTTAGCACGAGGGATTCCTGTTTAGGATTTCCTCTCCTTATTGAGAGGCCTATTGAAGGATTGCACTTCATTTTCTACCCATCTAGGCTCAAGGCCAAAGCCACTCTTTCAGTCACTGCGTTATTTCTGCTGAATTATAACGCAGTATTGCAAGGTGTTGTAGTGGAGGGTTCCACAACTTCATTCCTTGGCTCATATTTTAGAGGAGGGAGCTTCTATTCCTCCGGGAGATCAGTTAGGAAGATTTAGAGCTGATTTTCACATCTTTGGCACTAGGCCAAGCATCTCCTATCTCCTACAGCGCAGTCTAGCTCCTTGATTGCGTTATTTAGAGTGCACCTATAGTGGGGGATTGTACCACTAGTTTGGAGGGTGAGATCTTTAGGGATTGGATCAGCCTTTCACCTGAGTGATCCATTGGGTGAGATATATTCATCATTTGTAACATCATCAGCCATCTTCATCCATTTCCATTTTTTGAGTTGCAGCTGCTACCTAGTAACTCTGTAATTTCTGCAGATTTGCCTTTTGTACATGTATTTCAGCCAATCCTTCCAAGGATTGTTGTATCATTGTTGTATTAGTGTTTTCAGGGGTTGAGAGCTTGCTCCCCCATATTTCTTGAGCACGATATTGTCATATCGTTATATTATCATTTTGTATGTTGCAGTGTCTCCAATAAAACGTCCTTTTATCTTGCAGCAATTCATATGTAGCAGTGTTCTCTATTTGTGATGTACTTGTTCCATTGAGGCTCTCATTTCCTAGCTTGAGTGATTGATTCCTCAAAGCATTATACTCTTTTTAATGCTATAACATCATTTGTTGGCTATCTGTATCTTCATGTGCCCAGACTTATATAAATAACGCTATCTTTCCATTATTGGTTCATGCATTTGTTGTAGTCCCTCATCTGGCACTTTCTGAGGACAACTAGGTGTGGGAGATCTCTTTAACCCACCTAGAATGATTTCTTTGGAGCCTCTTGGATTTAGGACTTATATACATTGTTCTAAGGGATCCAGGTCTTGGTTTCAATTCCTGTAGCAGCCATTCCTGGAAAATGCGTTTTCCAGTCATGCCTTGCTAGTTGTTCCAGATTTGGAATATTACAAAAGTGAACTCCAAGACTCTCCAATATATACACATTTGTGGGGGTGTGTGACACATCTCTTATGCATGTGGTATAAAATATGCCAACCTTGCACATGTGGAATAAATTCAAAATATATGTTCTGCTCATCCGATCAGGATGATCTTTAGATCGATCTTGCACCTCTCCGAAAGAAGATTCCAATAAAAATATTGGCATCATCATCTAAGCATCACAACATGGAGTTTGGACCTAGTTGCCCAAAATTAACACTCCTTCTCAACTAGGGAGAACTCCATCCACTAGTGCCATCCAAACATCATGCGTCATCTCGCCGTAACTTGCTTCGATGACTTCTTTATTTCAAAACAAAAAGATGAGTCACAAAGACATCACTCATGGCTAATCCGAAGTTAGATTAGAGGTCTGAGACCTCTATAGGACTCAAAAGAGTCACACACCAAGCCGAAGTTGGTTTAACTGACCTGACGTCTGTTGGAGGTCCGAAACCTCACTTGGACTCTAGAGAGTCATATACTAACCCGAAGTTAGTTTCACTGACCCGAAGTTAGTTGGAGGTTCGAAATCTCGCTAGACTTGATCCTAGATCAAGTGGTTGGACACGTGCCATCCTAGACATAGAGAGTAAGACAATCTCCGATGTGTCCATCGGTCTTGCTATGGTCTCTATTCACATTTCCCACCTCATTGGCCAAATGAGAGGTACCTCCCATGAGCCAGAAAGCCCATGGGTAGGATGCATACGGGGCACAAATCAAAGAGAGGTAATCCAACTCAAAATCATCACAGTGGGGTGGAAGCACACCAACAAGGTTTGGCAAGCCTAGCCTTGTGGTTGCTCATAGCTCCAAGAAGCTATCCCTAAAGGCCCCTGGAGCTCCCAGAGCTCATTGTCCAACATGACCCTTAGAATAGGGTCGTTCCACAATTCTAAGATTCTCATGGAAGGTTAGGAACATGACCTTCCCCAAGGGCTTTGTGAGAATATCCGTGACCTGCTCATCAGTTCCTATATGATCGAGCCTTATGACGCGTTGCTGTACCATATCCCAGATAAAATGGTCCCAGACATCAACATGCTTGGATTGATCGTGGAACACCGGATTCTATGATAAACGAATCCTCCTCTGGTTATCACAAAGGATAACTGTGGCATCTAGCACATGCTTGAACAACTCACTGAAGAGCTTTCGAAACCAAGTGGCTTCAAAATAGGCCATACACGTTGCAATGTATTCGGCCTCAGCAGTGCTCAAAGCTACCGACTTTTGCTTCCTACTCGAAGCAGGTCGAAGTGTGAAGAAGCATCCATATGTGCTCTTGCAATCCACCACACTGCTAGCCCAATCGACATTAGTATATTCACGGTCTCAAACTCTCGACAATGTATCTTAGCCCATGGTCTATCATGCCCCAGAGATATCTCAAGAGTTTCTTGGCACCAACCTAGTGAATGTTATGAGGATTAACCATGCATTGACTCAAAATGTTCACTGCACAACCTACGTCTGGAAGGATGTTTCCTAAGAACATCAGGGCCCCTACGAGTTGAAAATACTTTGTAGGATTTGCTAGTACAGGCCCAACATCGCTGTCACTCAACTTCTTAAGGTTGAGTTCCATCGGTGTCAACACGAACTTACAGTCCACCATACCAAATCTTTCCAGCAACTTCACAATATATTTCCTTGAGAGAGAAAATCTTGCAGGTCACTACCAGACCTTCAGGTCTAGGAAATAATAGTCCTAGGTCCTTCATCTCAAACTCGGAAGTGATCTCCCTCTTCCATTGATGAATGAGAGGGTAAACACCTCTCAGGAAGAGATCGTCCACATAAAGAACCAAAATGAGAGGCTTTTCTCTATCAACCTCGAAGTAAAGGTTTAGAAAAACATTACTATGAGTGAAGCCCAGCTTCATCAAGTAGCTATCTATCCTCTCGTACCAAGCCCTGGGGGCTAGCTTCAATCCATAGAGGCCTTTCTTCAACTTGAAAACATGGGTGTCTCGATCCTAGACTTCGAACCCCAGAGGTTGCTCTTCATACACCTCTTCCTTTATCGCACCATGCAGAAAGGCAGTCTTCACATCCATTTGATGAAGATTCCATCCTTGCGTAGCAGCAAGGGTAATAATAGATTGCAGGTGCAATCATAATCAATGCCTTCCTAGAGATAAGTCTCAGGAAACACATCTTGCCTTGTACTTTCAACACTCCCATTAGATCCATGCTTGATCTTATAGAGCCATATCGAGGTGACAACAACTTTGTCCTCCCGTCTCAAGAACATATCCCAAACATCATCCTTCATAATGGACTTGTACTCTTTTTGTATAGAATCTTTCTAGACTTGATTCTTTACGACTTCTTCAAATGATCCATGCTCATATTGCACTCATGGCTGCAAGATGCCCTTGGTATCTATATAGCTTCTTGCTTTCATGGAATGTCCCCCTTTGGAGCCATATGTCTCTTGACATCCTCGAGAGTACTCTAAGCCATGAGGGTATTCTCTAGCATGCCAGCTTGTCTGCAAAGGTGCCATTATTAGTCCTTAGAACCTTGATCTTCTTCTTTGGGCAACATATCATATATATTAGAATGTATCAACTGCCAGACATCAAATGTCTTTGTGATACTTGAGGAAAAAAAAGAAAGTCCTCCTTTTTATGCTTTCTTGCAGCACAATTATGATATATGCCTTCATGAAAAATGCTTTCTCTTGCAATGACAATTGTTTTATACTTTCCTTTGGTTGCCTATAGCTGTTGCACTGCTATATCACTGTTGCAATCCAGAATTTAGACTATCTTGTTGGGGAAGAATTTACGATACACCGTGGATAGTTAACTCCAATAATGTAATTCCGAGGATAACATTAGTAACACAATCTCCAGGATAATAAAAGACCCAACCAGCGCCAACAATGACAAACTGGTCACCTTTGCTTCTTAGCACTCGGTTCTGGAAGCTCAACTTCAGGAATCTGGAAATCGAGTCTTCTTGTAGTTTCTTCCAAGCTTGCAAAACCGAGGTTTGTACAAGAGTAACTTGCCGACAGATCCGAGGTCTTCAAGTTTATTCATTTGCCACAACAAAGGTAAGCTACAAGACTGTAGGTTCGAAGTTATGATCACAGAACCCAACCAATTTTCTGTCCACTGTCCGAGATGTGACTGATCATAGTTCACCCACAAATCCAAGCACCGCGCCCTATCCAAAAATCACAGATCAGGTTTGTAGACTGCAGCAAGTTTGAGGCCTATAATCAACTGTCCACGGGGTATGTCAAAGGTTCCGAGCTCCTACAGGTCTGTTGTTCACACACTAGTCTACAATTTGAGCTCCAATGTGAGACTGACCAAGCTTGCACTTCGAGCTACAACCAAGTTACAAGTCTGGGATTCACTGTTCTAAGGTGACTGTCCTATGTTTTGAGTCCTCCTTCAAGCTTGAGCACCAAGCCTTTGCATTGTTTCACTGATTTCTGAACGAGCAGAGAATAAATATGTGCCCATTGATTTTTCCCATATTTCATAACAACTGCTTTCAAAATTTCATCTTCGATGTTTTTCCAAACACCTCCCTTTATCATAATCCTCATATTTCTGCAATTTAATTCGTAACCCTAACTACGAATAATATTTATATATTCACTGACTCGGCTCTGAGAAGAGTTTCCCTGATCAATAATATACTCACTATAAATATGCAAAGTTTGATCCCAAAACAACCCCAACAGAATCCGACGTCTTTACGGAAATTATTTTTCTTTGCTTTGGCCGACACTGTTTCGAGGTATTTAACTCAACACAAAAATATGCCTACACAATAAACCTTGGCCTCCTTTCTTCCTCTGTCTTCTTATATGCCTTCTCTCTAAAATATTTCACCTAGATTTTATTCCGAACAGTCGGGAAATGATAGCATATGAAACACTTTTAAAGTTTAACATTTGAGTGACTCCTCCACCTCACATCACACATAATTTTTTTCTTTCTCGCCATGAATTATTGTAAATTTTTGTAGATGTTCTATGCTTGATGCAACTTTACTTTTTATCCCAATATCAATCATCAATCACATAAACAACAAAGTAAAATGCTGATACAACATACTAGTAGATCGACAGAGGACAATCCAAAAATATATAAGGTGTGTTGGTGCATTACGACGGTCAATAGGATGTTTCAACTAGCAAAGTCTCAATATGGTCAGCCAACTAGCAATGTCACACAACCCTCTAGGACAGCCAAAACAGTCAACTCAAAAGTCAACGTTGTCAGTCAACGATCAACACAAACAACAACAACAACTAGGTCAACACAACAAATTCAAAGTCAACATCTAGCCTCGGGAATAGTGCCAAAAAATATGGATTTGAAAGATCGAAATTTAGGGAGATTTTCATGTCTATTTTACCTTGCATTGACCAAAGTCAACGCTAGTCAAAGCTACTGCAGAAACCCTAGGTTGAAAACAGAAAAGAGCTACTGCTGAAATTTCCCATGTGTGGAGAGAAGAGCCTCCAAAGTCACCGAACCAATCAGATGAGGAGAGAGAAATGTGTGAGGATGAGATGAGTGAAAATGTCCTCAAACGTTGACCAATATATATCCATCAATGAGGGTGTGTGTGACACAATTGCTGGGGCAAAAAACCTTAAGGCCGACTTGCACATATTTTGAATAAATTCAAAATAAATGTTCTGCTCATCGGATTAAGATGATATTTAGATCGATCTTGCAGCTCTTCGAAAGAGGAATCCAATAAAAATATTTTCATATTCATCTGACCATCACAACATGGAGTTTGGACCTAGTTGTCCAAAATTAACACTCCCTCTCAACTAGGGAGAACTCCATCCACCTGTGCAAACCAAACATCGTGCGTCATCCCGCTGTAACTTGCTTTGCTGGCTTCTTTATTTCAGAATAGAAGTGGGTCAGTAACAAAGACATCATTCCCGATTGATAGATTCAGCCCAGAAGTCCAAAACCTCTATTGGACTCACAAAGAGTCTCATACCAACCTGAAGTTGGTTTACCTGACCCGAAGTCAGTTGGAAGTCTGAAACCTCACTTGGACTCAAGAGAGTCATATACTAACCTGAAGTTAGATTCACTGACACAAAGTCAGTTGGAGGTCCGAAACCTCACTAGACTTGATCCCAGATCAAGTGGTTGGACCGTGCCATCCTAGATAGAGAGTACAACAATCTCTAATGTGTCCATTAGTCTTTGCTACTAGTCTCTAGCTTTTCCCACCTCATTGGCCAAATGAGAGGTACTTCCCATGAGTTCAGAACTCAAATGGGTAGGATGCATTCGGGGCAAAGATCTTGAGAGTTGAACCAACTCAATCATCATAACGGTGGGGCAGAAGCACACCAACAAGGTTCGGCAAGCCTAGCCCTGTGGTTGCTTATAGCTCTGAGAAGCTATCCCCAAAGCCCCCTAGAGCTGCAAGAGCTCATCGTCCAATAGGACCCTCAGAATAGGGTTGTTCCACGATTCCAAGATTCTCACAGAAGGTTAGGAACATGACCTTCCCCAAGGGCATTGTGAGAATATTCGCGACCTGCTCATCAGTTCCTATATGATCGAGCCTTACGGTGCCTCGCTGTACCATATCCCGGATAAAGTGGTACCAACCATCAACATGCTTGGATCGATTGTGGAACACAGGATTCTCTGACAAATGAATCCCCCTCTGGTTATCATAAAGGATAACGGTGGCATCTAGCACATGCTTGAACAACTCACTGAAGAGCTTTCGCATCTAAGTGACTTCACAATAGGCCATACATGCTGCAATGTATTTGGCCTCAGCAGTGCTCAAGGCTACCGACTTCTGCTTCCTGCTCGAAGCAGACCTACTTGTGAAACAACGTCCAGATGTTCTCTTGCGATCCACCACACTACCAGCCCAATCGACATCAATATATCTATGGAGTTTCATGCTCCTGGCAGTGTATCTGAGCCCATGGTCTATCGTGCCCCATAGATATCTAAAGATTTTCTTTGCACCAACTCAGTGAATGTTATGAGGCTCAACCATATGTTGACTCAAAGTGTTCATTGCAAAACATACGTCTAGACGGATTTTCACTAAGAACATAAGGGCCCCTATGATTTGAATAAACTCAGTAGGATTTGCTTACACGGGCCCAACAACATTTCCATTCAACTTCTTAAAGTCGAGCTCCATCGGTGTCGACATGGAGTTACAATCCACCATACCGTATCTTTCCAGAAGCTTCACAATATACTTTCCTTGAGAAAGGAAAATCTCGCGAGGTCTCTGCCAGAACTCTAGGCCTAGGAAGTAATGCATCGGTCCTAGGTCCTTCATCTTGAACTCAGCAGCAAACTCCCTCTTGCATTAATGAATGAGAGGGTCAACACCTTTCAGGAAGAGGTCATCCACATACAACACCATAACGAGAGGCTTTTCTCTATCAACCTTGAAGTAAAGGTTCAGATCAACATTACTATGAGTGAAGCCCAGCTTCATCGGGTAGCTATCTATCCTCTCGTACCAAGCTCTCGGTGCTTGCTTCAACACATAAAGGGCTTTCTTCAAACTGCTGACATGGGTGTTCCGATCCTGGACTTCGAACCCCAGAGGTTGGTCCACATACGCCTCTTCCTTTATCGCACCATATGCAGTCTTCACATCCATCTGATGAAGACTCCATCCCTGCGTAGCAGCAAGGGCTATGATAGATCAGATGGTGGTATATCGGGCCACATGTGCAAATATATAATCATAGTCTATGCCTTCTTTTTGAGAGAAGCCACAGGAAACGAATCTTTCCTTGAACTTTTCAGCACTTCCATCAGATCCATGCTTGATCTTGTAGAGCCATTTCGGGTGAAAAATACTTTGTCCTCCGGTCTTGGAACCAAATTCGAGAAATCATTCTTCATTATGGACTCATGCTCTTCGTGCATAGTATCCTTCCAGACTTGATGCTTTACGGCTTCCTTAAAAGATCCAGGCTCATATTGTACAATAGTACTCAGGCTGCTAGATACCCTTGGTATCTATTCGGCTTCTTACTTTCACGGAATGTCCCCCTTGGGGCCATATGTCCCTTGGCATCCTCGAGAGTGTCCTTGACCCATGACGGTCTCTTCCCCATTGAAGGAGGTGGATCAATCGGGTCCATCGGTCCTTCAGCATCGGGCATCGTCTCATCCTTTAGTTCTTCTTGATTTCCAGGCCTTGCTTCATGATCTTCCTTAGATCTTGGAAGATTGACTACTTTCCTCAGGGAAGCATCTTTGTCAAAGGTGACATCATGGCATATCTCCACCTCCCTTTGACCAGGAACATAGACTTTATAGGCCCTCAAAGTTTTGTTCTAGCCCACAAACATTCCCTTCTTCCCAGAAGCATCCAAATTGCTCCTCTTCTCTTTCGGTACATGAAAATAACCAGGACATCCAAAAAATATAAAATGTGAGATGTCAGGTTTCTTACCAGAGAAAACCTCTTCGGGATTTTTGGAGTCCAGAGCGGAATGCGGGGATCGGTTTTGTATGTACACAACATTGTTCGTAGCTTCTCCCCACAAAAAATTCGATAGACCTTGGTCACATAGCATGGCACGAACAACCTCCACAATGGTCTTGTTCTTTCATTCAGAAACACCATTATGCTCAAGATTATAGACAGTTGTGGTCTCCCTCTTTATGCCAGCTCATCTGCAAAAGTTCTTGAACTCGTTCATCTCATATTCAGTTCCATTATTGGTCTGTTGGATAGTATCACATGTCATCGTTCCCAATGGCCTTCCTCCAACCTGGTAGAGTGTATCAAATCTAAACCTAATCGTGATAGATTCCTTGAAACTCTTCTTCTAGATACACACCTTCCCATCAATGAACGCCACATTGAAAACTTTGTCTTCCATGGCCAAAATAGACACAAGGTTCTTCTTCAAATTGGGTGCATAGAGTACATCCTGCAAGCAGAGGACTTGACCTTGAGACAAGTGGAGGGTCACTGTCCCTGTCCCTTTCACGAAATATGTGGCATTATCTCCAAGGATAATTTCCAGATTAGTATCCTTCTCAACGATATCAGAAAGTGCTTCCTTGAACCCAGTGAAGTGCCTTGAGGCACCACTATCGATCAACCAGACATCCATAGTGTTGGGTGGAGATGCAGCAGAGAGGGCAAATACAAGAATGAATTCATTTCTTTTATCATCAACAACGTTTGATTCCTCATACCTGGAATTTTCTGACCTTTTGAAAGGTTGACCATTTCTGCCAGAGGGAGCCTTCCTCTTCCCCTTGAACCTGTTGTTCCTTTGATTGCCATTCCTCCGATTGTTGTTGTTATCATCATCATTGGGAGAATCCTTCTTGAAAGGGCATTCTCTAGCATAGTGACTTGGTTTGTGACAAGTGTAACACTTGCCTTTATTTCCTTGGGCCCCTGCTCTTCCTTTGTTCCTTGGACCAACAAAGTTCTTTCTAGAATGAGCAGTGAAGGCAACATTTCCTTAATTTTCATATTCCTTCATCTTTGTCTCTTCTTGTACGCATCTCGATAATAATTCGTCAAAATCAGGTATGACCTGAAGTGCAGTGAGTACCATCTCTCAATCAACTATTGTCTCCCTAATAGCTAGCAGATTATTCCTGATCTCGGTCAGCTTCAGAAAATATGATTGAACAGACTCATCCCTGTCTTTCTTCAGATTCTTCAATTGATTCTTGAAGAATAGCACTTGATTCGCATTGTTGGCCTTGAACATGTTGACCAACTTATCATACATCTCCTTAGATGTTCCCAACTCATAGATGTAGGCAACCAGACCCTTATGAATAGAGTCCCTGATCATCAACTTTTCTTTGATTCCCCCCTTATTGTACTTTGTTTTGGAAGCAACAGTTGCAATGGATAGAGGCCCTTGAATTTTACCCTGCACATAGTCCATGAAATCTTGGTCTTCCAACATAAGATCCAATGTCATCTTCCAGGCACGGAAGTCATCCTTCCCAGTCAATTTTTCATCAGCCTTAAAGCCATTGTAGTTAGAGGAACCCATGCTCTTCTTCGGTGATTGCTACAAACTAGGGCTTTGTCTTCACCTCAGTTCTGATACCATGTAAACTTTTGTAGATGTTCTATGCTTGGTGAAAATTTACTTTTTATCCTAATATCAGTCAGCAATCACATAAACAATAAAGTAAAATGCTGATAGAACATACCAGTAGATCGAAAGAAGACAAGCCAGAATATATAAGTGTGTTGGTGTGTTACGACGGTCAACAGGATTCTTAAACCAGCAAAGTCTCAATATGGTCAACCAACCAACAATGTCACACAACCCTCTAGGACAACCAAAACGGTCAACTCAAAAGTTAACGATCAATGCAAATAGCATCAACAGCTAGGTCAACGCATCAAAGTCAAAGTCAACGTCTAACCTCGAGAATAGTGCCAAAAAATGCGGATTTGAAAGATCAAAATTTAGGGAGAGTTTCAGGTCCATTTGACCTTGCATTGACCAAAGTGAATGTTGGTCAAAGCTACTGCAGAAACGATAGGCCGAAAACAGAAAAGAGCTGCTGCTGAAATTTCCCATGTGTGGAGAGAAGAGCCTCAAAGGTCATCGAACCAATCGGATGAGGAGAGAGAAATGTGTGAGGATGAGATGAGTGAAAATTTCCTCCAACATTGACCAATATATATCCATCAATGAGGGTGTGTGTGACACAACTGATGGGGCACAAAACCTTAAGGCTGACTTGCACATATTTTGAATAGATTCAAAATAAATGTTCTGCTCATCAGATTAAGATGATATTTAGATTGATCTTGCACCTCTTCGAAAGATGAATCCAATAAAAATATTGTCATCTTCATCTAACCATCACAACATGGATTTTGAACCTAGTTGTCCAAAATTAACAATTATTAATATATATTTTATGTGGAATATTTCTGATCAACCTTCATACTGTCGCGCATAGGCCCCATGCATAGGCACGTGTGGGCTCGGTGACAAAAAATCGTTGCCCCTCTATGTTTCAAACATATACTTCCTCCATTTATTTATATTTTGCACAACCTATTGAATTCATCGAATGTTCAACAGAGAGAGAGAGCAATGATCAAATCCAAACAAAATCAACCAAGTTTTGAATAGGGTTGCTCATTGTGATTTCATTTACTTGAACCAAACACCAAACTTGGCTTCATTTTCTTTTCATGAATCTAGACTTGTAATAACATATTTTCCCATACAAACGCTCAGATACTTCTTCAAGAGCTACGACTATCCTGTGAAGAATCTCAATCCTTATAGCATAAGAGAGAACCAGAACCAACAACCCTTTGACCTCCTCAAGTGCATGGCTGTCACAGACACGATTCAATCTTCTTGATGATACACTTCCTTAGAGTTCCTGTGTTTCCCGCGTTGATAGCAATCACATATCCGCGTGTCCTCTCTGTGGAGAAAAGAAAACCCTTGGAATTTGATAATATATATAGAATAAAACAAAGAGAAAAATCAAAACCCCGAGTATCACCCACCAATTTCCTCGGCCAAAGGAAGCCTGCTTATGATACCAACCAATATCTCTTCATAGGTTTTTCCCAACCAATAGCTCTTCATTAACTTCAAAACTTACTTAGGCTCCCATCCTGGGATAATGACACACCTAAGAAAATTATAGATTACATTTCTTTGGATCTGATCTAACAAATTGTGTCTTAGATTGGTCCTCGATCCCCTTGGATGATTTGGATTTCGAATGCTCCATTTTTAACTTTCTCAGAATAGGAACATTAGAGTATCCCACTCCTCTCTGAGATGCCTCCCTCATTCTTGTGTTTTTGTATGGTGTCTTCTCTATCTCCTTAATCTTGCTTTTATAACTTTACATTGGGTTAAATCCCTAATCCTTATCTCCAAAGTAATTGATGACCAATATTAGATCTTGCCTCACTTGAGATCACAGGTTAAGATTAAAATATAATAACTAAAGTAAATATTTTACTTTTCTAAGTTTACTTTAGTGCAGTTAGCCAACACAATGATTATGTGCTTTCCTAATTTAAAACTTGGGGCTGAGTTAAAAAAGCAAATTGCTCACACTAGAGCAAGTGTCTAATGAGACCTTGGGAAATATCGCACGCCTAGACACTTAGGCCTATGCATAAGTACTAGCCCCAAGCTACAGACATCAACAAATTCTCTATGTATGTCAGATGATATGAGATTTAAATACATGGAAGAGAATTTAATTAAAGAATTCTAAACTTTTATTGTTACACTACAAGTTTGATGCTATCCTAAAATAATGAAGCGCTCCTTAGGGCTGCACTTGATGCCCTTGATTATCCAACCATAAAGATAGAAACACCTATGATTGAAACTATAAAAAATATATTAATTATTCGAATTAACAAGTGACAAAAATTTAAATGAAAAACAAGTTTTCTTTTTAATTTCCTCCCTATCATCCATGTTTTCTTAATTATATTTTAGGTTTGTATTTTACTTTGTTTGAAAATTACGCTCATCTCGGGAAGAATGGGTTAAAAGATAATGAAAGTCTAACACAAAGATTAATCGATGTGGGTAGTTTTTTCTTTTGTTAATATATTGTTTTTAGACAAGGTCCCACAATTTGGACTTGAAAACAATTTGACAAAAACCAAAATGGGGATTAAAGTTTGTTTGTTAGCAAAAACATGATACAACACTCAACAACTAAGCATATAAAAAATAATAATCATTAGAATCTAGAATTCTCATTTAATGTGGAATCCATGAAAATTAGATGGTAAAACTTAGATATGTATAATAAAAAAAAGAAAAAAAGATCAAACTATTAAGGTAAATTCCAAGAATTATATAGAAAATAGTTAATATTTAATAATAGAAAGTTTATATGCTTTGGATGATACATCATGGCATAAAATGATAAATGATGATAGGTTAATGAATGTGTAGACATTGGACATGTGATTTCTTAGATTGATATTCAACTAAGGCCTTCATTTGAAGACATTGACTTCTTTGTGTCTACAATAAGTTTTGATGTTGGATCAATCTTGTCTAGCTGAAAGATGGCACTACTCTTACATGCTTTTGTTTAATATTTGCAAAATTAATATTAAAAAAAAATCATTAGAATCCGCAATTCTCATTTAATGTGAAATCCATAAAATCTAGATTGTAAAATTTAGATATATATAATAAAATAAAAAAAATAATAGATCAAATTATTTAGGTAAACTCCAATCATATAGCAAATGGTCAATATTTAATTATAGAAAGTTATATCCCTTGGATGATATATCATGGCATAAAATGATAAATGATGATAGGTTTATGAATGTGTAGACATTGGACATGTGATTTCTTGGATTGGTATTCAACCAAGGCCTTCATCTCAAGATGTTGGCTTCTTTGTGTCTACAATAAGTTTTGATGTTGCATCAACCTTGTCTAGTTGAAGGATGGCACCACTCTTACATGCCTTTGTTTAATATTTGCAAAGCTAATATTATAGCTCAAAATATCGCATTAAGCAGTTTTTGGGCAAGATTTTATGCTTCTTGTAGTGAATGTGATCAAAGACACTTTATTTATGGCCCTCTCTATAGAGGCAATCTTATTTTGGCTAATGTTTTGATGATCAAATTCTAGAATTTTAGAAGTTTGACCACCACTCCTAGTATAATATATTTGTGGAATGGAGGTTGATGGAAATAGGGTTTTTGTATTTCACCATGATCGTTTTCAGCTTTGAGATGATGCTTAGGTGATTCTTCAATCATGGATAGTTATGATGAGGTTGTGGATTATTATGAAGACACAGTGGATGAATGGACATTTTTATTTTATTTTATTTTAAATTTTTGTATCCTAGAGTGTAGAAATTTGAATAATAGATGAGTTATTCACCGAGATTATCCTGATTACACACTATTTGAGCTTCATGCATAATACATAATCTCTTCTACCATTGATCATCAATTTGCGGAATTAGAAGCAGTCGCATGCGCACATTAAAAAATAATCAATCACACATATCAACACAGTATGTAATGGGGAAAGCTTAAAGCTGAAAACCCCCAACTATCTATATATTATAATGATAGGGAACATGTAACAATACATAGCACAAACTCCTCACAAGCTCTCAACACTATATCCAATTGTTACACACTAACTAGCTCAGATATGAACAAGTCACAAGTTCAAATCTCCTCCACCTGTTAGCCTGCCTCTACTGCTCAATCCAAGATGAATAACGATGAGATCCAAGTTCGAATCCCACTGGCTTGTACTGCGCAATCCTCATTGGAAATCTCGATCAATGTGTGTGCAAATCTCATGCACAACTATAGTCACAACTGATAGTAGACTCATCCTTTCACCCACCTCTAACACTGGTCTCCACCGAACTGTCCATGCACTGTAGTCAACTGATGTATTCTTTAGTTGATTTATGAGTTAATAATTAGTGAATTAATTAATAATTAATTCACACCACTCATCACTAGTGTATTTATCAGTTAGACTAATTACAACTAGTTCAACTAAGTTAAACCGAACACAACTCCATCAACTGTCTCATCAACTCCACCAAACTCCGCCACATGAGTTCTAACTGAAGTCAACCATGCAATAGCTCAACTAACCCATAGGAAAAGCGTATTTCCTTCTGTCAGCTGCATGTGCCACATCCGTAGCTCAAACTGAAGTGCTCCAAGAGGATAAGATAATGTTTATAGTCTAAATATTATTAAGAGCTAATAATATTCCATCGATCTATTTTTAGACTGGCAATTAAATAGACTTCGCCCAATATGTCTAAAAATAGAGGTCCATCTATTTTTACCAACTTGACCAAGCATCCACAAATAGCATCCTGCAACTCATAGACCATGATCCATATGCTCAAAAATGTATGCCTAAAAATAAACTTTGCGCCAAAAATAGCCTGTGGGCCCACTTAGTGAAGGCGACTTCTTTTTACTAAGCTCCATCATTTTGTTGCATTTTCAACACTCCCTCTCAACAAGATATGTATTATCTGCAACCCCTATCCTGCCTCTGTGGTATTCGAATTTGCTCTTGGTGAGTGCCTTCGTCAAGATATCAACATCCCGATCCTCCGTGGGAATGTATGAAAGTAACATGATTCTCCGCTGCACACAATCTCTGATATGATGGTACCTGATGTCGATGTGTTTGTATCTATCATGAAATACTGGATTAGCTGGGAGTTTAATGCAACTTTGGTTATCACAATAAATCACAATAGGCTCTAAGTGTGAACCGAACAACCCGACCATGATCTTCCTCATCCATATAGCCTCGCATGCAGCCGAACTCGCTGTCATTTACTCGGCCTCTGCTGAACTGAGTGCCACGGATCTCTGCTTCCTGTTGTACCAAGAAACTGTTGTCGACCCGATACTGAAAATCCCTCCAGATGTGCTCTTTCTGTCCGTTAGGCTCCCTGCCCAATCTGCATTTGTGAATCCACATAGCTTCACCTCATCCGACTGTCTATACCACAATCCATATCCCGATTTGCCTCTTAGATATCTCAATACATACTTCCCCACCTTCCAAAAGAGCTTGGTAGGCTTAACCATAGCTTGTGAAAGCCGGTTAACAGCATAGCATATGTCAAGTCGTGTATTGACCAGATACATAAGCGACCCCGCCAATTGTCTATAAACAGTGGCATCCACTACCTCCGTCGAAGTAGCATCCTCCTTCCTCCAACCACCAGGAAGAGGAGTATCAACAAGCTTGCAGCCATGCATGTTGAACTTCTCTAGTATCTCCCGAGCATAATTACCCTGAGAAACAAACATTCCACCACTACAATGCCAAATTTCCAATCCCGGGAAATAATGAAGGAGGCCCAAGTCCTTCATCTCAAACTCTTTTGCAAGATCCTCCTTGCATGAGAGTATCAATAGCTCATCACCTGTCAAAATCAAATCATCTACATAAAGTACAATGATCAGCAACTTACCCTCCACCACAATCTGGTATAGGTTAGGATCCGCCTCACTCTTGGAGAATCCAAGTTCGGTGAAATAACTGTCTATCTGTGTGTACCAAGCACGAGGTGCTTGTTTCAACCCATACAACGCTCTCTTGAGCCTGCACACATGCGACTCACTAATGAAGATCTCGAAACCTTCGGGCTGCTCTATGTACACCTCCTCCTCAATGAATCCGTCGAGGAACGCAGTCTTCACATCCATCTGATGAATGTGCCACCCCATCTGCGCTGAGAGAGCAAGAATCGTCGGTATGGAAGAATACCTTGCGACAGGTGCATAGGTATCCTCATAATCGATCCCCTCTATCTGTGAGAAGCCTCGGGCAAAAAATCTTGCCTTTTACTTCTCCACACTCCTGTCAGCTGCCTGCTTCACTTTGTAGATCCATCTTGAACCCACCACCGATTTCCCCTCCGGCCTCGGGACAATTTGTAGAAATTTGTTGAATAATGATTAATTATCCACCGAGACTATCCTGATCACATACAATTCGAATTTATATGCAACACATAATCTCTTCCACTCAGATCATCACACATGCGGAAATAAAATCAAGCGATAACTCATCAAATCATCATACACATTAACACAGTATGTATGGGGAAAGCTTATAGCTGAAAACCCTGCAGCTATTGTGTATATTATAATGGAGAAATCATGTAACAAACTCAGCACAATACTCCTCACAAGTACTCAGTACTATCTCATGAATTTACACACAAACTAGCTTAGTTTTGAATAGGTTACTGGTTCAAAACTCACTGCCAATTGCCTTGCCTCTATTGCGTAATCCAAGCCTGTCTATATAGAGATCCAAGGTTCGAATCTCCTTGGCTTGATAGCGCAATCATCATGGGAAATTCCTCCAAGTGTGGTGCAAATCTCATGCACAACTGATGTCACCACTGATAGCTAACTCCACCCTTTCATCTACCTATTTCACTGGTCTCCACTGAACTGATCATGCACTGTAGTGAACTGATGTGTTCTTGAGTTGAATAATGAGTTACTAATTAATGAATTAAATAATATTTAATTCACTCCACTCATAACCAATTGATTAGCTAGTTAAACTAATCTCAACTAGTTCAACTAAAATAAACAGAACACAACTCCACTATCTGTCTCATTAACTCCACCAAAATTCTGCCACTGAAGTCCTAACTGAAGTCAACCATGCATGATGCCATCAAACCCTTGGGAATAGCGTAATTCCTCTGTCAGATGCATGAGCCACTTTTGTAGCTTGAGCTGAAGTGCTCCAAGAGAGTAAACTGCTGTTTAGAGTCCAAATATTATTAAGGCTAAATAATATTTGACTTCCCTATTTTTAGGATAGGCAGTCTAAAAATAGACATCGACCTATCGACCTATAGGTCACAAAAATAGAGTCCCATCTATTTTTACCAACATGACCAATGCTCCAAGAATAACATACTGCAATCCCTGGACCATGCTCCATATGTCTAAAAATAGACATAGTCTAAAAATAGATTTTGCGCCAGAATTTGCCTGCGGGCCCACTTAGTGAAGGCGACTTCATTTCACTAAGCTCCATCATCTTGCCGCATTTTCAACACTCCCTCTCAGCAAGATATGGATTATCTGCAACCCCTATCCTGCCTCTGTGGAATTCGAACTTGCTCCTGGTGAGCGCCTTCGTCAGGATGTCGGCATCCCGATCCTCCGTGGGAACATATGAAAGCATCATGATTCTCCGCTGAACACAATCTCTGATATGATGGTACCTGATGTCGATGTGTTTGGATTTATCATGAAATATTGGATTAGTCATGAGTTTAATGCAACTCTGGTTATCACAGTAGATCACCGTAGGCTCCAAATGCAACCCGAACAAACTCCGCCAGGATCTTTCTCATCCGAATAGCCTCACATGCGCCCCAAGCTAGCCGCCATGTACTCGACCTCCGTCAATCGAATGCCACTTGACCTCTCGTCTCGCCGTGTTCAGAAACCGCTCGTCGACCCAATGTCGTAAACTCCTCCCGTAAGTGCTCTCCGTCCGAGGGCTCCCCGCCCAATCTACACGTTGAAGCTTTAAAACCTTCTCGCTCCATCCTCCCCCGTTTGTACCATAATCCATATCCCGATGTGCCTCCGAGATATCTCAATACGTGCTTGCCTCCCTTCCAAAAGAGCTTGGTAGGCTTAACCATAGCTTTTGAAAGCTGGTAACATCATAGCATATGTCGGGTCGTGTATTGACCATATACATAAGCGACCCCACCAACTATTGATAAACAGTGGCATCCACTACCTCCGTCGAAGTAGCATCCTCCTTCCTCCAACCACTCGTGAAGAGGAGTGTCAACAAAGCCAGCCCCTTGCATGTCGAACCTCTCCGGTGCACTCCGGGCATACTTGCCCGAGAAACAAACAGATTTCCGCCGCGCCGGCCAAATCTCCAATCCCAGGAAATAATGAAGGATGCCCAAGTCCTTCATCTCAAACTCTCGCAAGATCCTCCTTGCATGAAAGTATCAATCGCTCATCGCCAGTCAAACGCATCATCTACATACAAGACGATGATCAACAACTCTCCACCACAATCTCGGTGCTGTTAGGATCCGCCTCACTCTTGGAGAATCCGGTTTCGTGAAGTAGCCGTCTATCCGAGGGGCAGGCTCAAGCACGAGGTGCTTGCTTCAGCCCATACAGTGCTCTCTTGAGTCGGCACACATGCGACTCACTGCTGAAGATCTCGAAACCTTCAGGCTGCTCTATGTACACTTCCTCCTTAATAACTCCATTGAGGAACGCAGTCTTCACATCCATCTGATGAATTTTCCACCCCATCTGCGCTGAGAGAGCAAGGATCGTCCGTATGGAAGAGTACCTTGCGACAGGTGCAAAGGTATCCTCATAGTCAATCCCCTCGATCTGTGAAAAGCCACGGGCGACAAATCTCGCCTTGTACTTCTCCACACTCCCGTCAGCCGCCTGCTTCACTTTGTAGATCCATCGCGAACCCACCACTGATTTCCCCACTGGTCTTGGGACAATCTCCCATGCACTGTTCCTGACGATTGAATCATATTCTTTGATCATGGCATCAACCCATGCGGGTTCCTCCACAGCTTCCTCAAAAGAGGATGGCTCCGTCACGACACATTGACTCACAAGAGCCATGTATCCAGTGTACCGATCCGGTGACTGCCTCTGTCTGCGTTGTGTTGTAGGTGGTCCTACAACCTTCTCTGCATCTCGAGCCAGTCGCTCAGCTTCTGTAGTGCGCATGCGCCCTCTGATGGTTGGCGCTGCATGGGTGGTTTCTTCCACCTCCTGAACTTCCTCTTGTGGGTGATCCACATCCGGAAGCTCCTCCTTAGGAACTAACAACTCCTCATCTGCATGCAAGTGTAGCTCCCTCTCAAGCGAACACTGCATGGCTTTCTCCTCCTGAAATTTTATATCCCGTCGCACAACAGTCTTGCGACTGTCTAACAAATACACTCGGTAGTTGTGAGGTGTATCAGTGTACCCCACAAATATTCCAACCTCAGCAGTTGGATCCAACTTCCTTCTCGCATCCTTCGTCACATGCATGTAGACAGGAGAACCAAAAATCCGCAAATGGGAAATATCAGGCCTCTTGCTAGAATAAGCCTCCTCTGGTGTACTCATGCCAAGAACCTTGTGAGGACAACGGTTCTGCACATACACTATTGTATTGCATGCCTCAGCCCACAAGTGAAGGGGTAGGCCCTAATCATGCAACATCGCCCGTGCAGCACCCACGATCGTTCTGTTCTTCCGCTCAGCCACCCCGTTCTGCTGTGGGTTATGGGGTGCGATGAGCTCTCTCCAAATCCCTTCTGCACTGCAGAACTCCTTGAATTCAACCGAGATGAATTCACCACCGTTATCACTCCTTAGAGCAATCACCTTCTTCCCCGAATCCTTCTCGACCAGTGCTTTAAACTCACAGAACTTCGCGAATGTATCGCTCTTCTTCGACATGAAGAAGATCCAGCACTTTCGAGAGAAATCATCAACAAAGATCACATAATACCTGTGCTTTGCTGTCGAAGCAACTGAGAAAGGAACACACACGTCTGTGTGAACTCTCTCAAGGATCGTCGTGGCGCGACTATCCTTCTCGTGAAGGTGGCTTTCACATACTTCCCTAAAGTACACCCCTTGCACTGATCTGACTGCGCAAGGGTGCCCTTAGGAAGCCCAGTAGAAATCTGCTGCAGAATCTTCAAAGCTCCATGGTGAAGGTGGCCCAATCTCCTGTGCCACAGTTCGCCCTCATCATTCCGGCTCACCACTTCTCCCGCCTTGCATGCCATAGCTGCGCAGCCATCTACCTGCAACTGATAAAGGTTCTTGGTTCGAACCCCTATCTTCCAGGTCTCTCCAGTAGTATTACTGTGCAGGAAGGCTTTTCCTTCGCTGAAGACCACATCATACCCCTTATCTTCCAACATCGCCACAGAGATCAAGTTCTTCTTCAATCTAGGTACATGCATGACATCCCTCAATACAAAGGGTTTACCAGACTCCCTCTGAAAGGATATGGTACCGATACCAGTCGCACTGTATCTACCATCATCGCCCATCTCGATGTGCACACCCAAATCTTTGTCTTCCAGATCTGAGAACAAATCCCGATCTCCCGTCATATGAAATGACGCACCGCTGTCCAAGAACCACACCGATCCCATCACACTTGAAACCAAGCATGCAATCAGTGAAAAGTCAAGCTCGAACTGTGAAGCCAAAGCTTCTCCATCTGCAGATCTTTCCGCTTGCTTGTTCTTCTTCTTCTTTGGACAATTGGTAGCATAATGTCCGTGATCATGGCAGTGAAAACACTTCACTTTCGCCATATCCTGCTTCTTGCCCTTTGCACCAGAATGAGAGGTTTTCTTACCCTTCCCCTTCTTTGCTTTGGCAACCAAAGTGCAGTTTTCTTCATCAGCGCCCTTTGATGAAGATCCATCTCGAGTAGTCCTCTTTATCTCCTCCTGCATGAGATCTGCCCAAAGGCGCTCCCATCCCGGCAGTTTCTCCCGACCATTGACACTATCTTGATATGAGTGCCAAGCCTTCGGAAGACCAAGGAGAGCCAGGTCGACCATGTCCTCGTCTTCGACAGTCACCCCCACACTTCCCAGCTCATCTCTGCACTGAGTGAACTTTGTGAGGTATTTGGCGATACTGTCGCCCTTCTCCATCTTGATGTTCCTGAGCTTATCTTTGAGCGCCAGCTTCCTTTGGTCACTCTTACTCTGGAATAGATCCGTCAAAGCTTTCCACATTAAATATGGAGTAGCCTTTCCATGCAGGTTGGATACAATATGATCCTTGACGCCCTCCAACAGGATCCTTCGACATTTCGCGATCTTCTTTTGCCATGCATCGACCAAAGCTGCATCAGTGGGCTTTGGGACATCCGCATCCACGAACTCCTTCAGACCATTATCTTCTAACACTGCTTCCATGCGATCCTTCCATGCAACATAATTCGAACTTCCTTCAAGAGCATATTAAGTGTAGGTTGAAAGACATTTTCAACAACATTTTCAAAGCTCATCTTTCAAATTTGATTCACCTCAAGCTAGCTACAGATACGTGAGAACAAATTGTTCTGCTTGCAGGAGATTGACTGCAAAGAGCATTCACCGACTTTCACTTTATCCTCTACTATGAATCAGAGCTACTTGGACATATGCGGACTACGTCTCTGAGAAATAAGTATGTAATCAACTGTGATGATCGTCCTGCTGCTTCAATAGCTCCGTGCCTGTGTAAAGTTTGAATAATGATTAATTATCCACGAGACTATCCACGAGCATATACAATTAGAATTTATATGCAACACATAATCTCTTCCACTCATATCATCACACATGCGGAAATAAAATCAAGCGATAACACATCAAATCATCATACACATTAACACAGTATGTATAGGAAATATTATAGCTGAAAACCCCCAGCTATAGTATATTATAAATGGAGAGAACATGCAGCAAATACATAGTACAAACTCCTCACAAGTACTCGGTACTATCTCCCAAAGCTACACAAAAACTAGCTTGGTTTTGAACAAGTCACAGGTTCAAAACACACCCACTACTTCTCTGCCTCTATTGCGCAATCAAGGCTGGTCTAAATAGAGATCCAGGTTCGAATCTCACTGGCTCCAACTGCGCAATTTTCATTGGTAATTTCCTCCAAGTGTGGTTCAAATCTCATGCACAACTGATGTCGCAACTGATAGCTAACTCAACCCTTTCATCTACCTCTTTCACTTGTCGCCACTGAACTGTCCATGCACTGAGTTAAACTGATGTGTTCTTGAGTTGAATAATGAGTTACTAATTAGTGAATTAAATAATATTTAATTCACTCCACTCATTACTAGTTGATTAGCTAGTTAAACTAATCTCAACTAGTTCAACTAAGTTAAACCGAACACAACTCCACTATTTGTCTCATTAAATCCTGAAATTACTTACCTTTGAAGTCATGGCAGGAAGTCAACCATACATGATGCCATCAAACCCTTGGGAATAGCATAATTCCTACAGTCAGCATATGAGCCACATACATGGAAGGCTAAAGTTCTCCAAGAGAATAAGATAATGTTAAGAGTCCAAATATTATTAAGAGCTAATAATATTCGACATATCTATTTTTAGACTGGCAATCTAAAAATAGATTCCGCCCAATATGTCTAAAAATAGAAGTCCATCTATTTTTACCAACATGACCAATACTCCAAGAATAACATACTGCAGCCCCTGGACCATGCTCCATATGTCTAAAAATAGACATAGTCTAAAAATAGACTTTGCGCCAGAATTCGCCTACGGGCCCACTTAGTGAAGGCGACTTCATTTCACTAAGCTCCATCATCTTGCTGCATTTTCAACACAATCTCCCATGCACTGTTTCTGAAAATCGAATCATACTCTTCCACCATGGCATCTACCCATGTAGGGTCCTCCACATCTTCCTCGAAAGAGGATGGCTCTGTCACGACACATTTTCTCACAAGAGCCATGTATCCAGTGTACCGGTCTGATGACTGTCTCTTTCTGCGCTGTGATTTAGGTGCTCCTACAAACTTCTCTGCATCTTGAGCCAGTTGCTCAGCTTCTGTAGTGTGCTTCCGCCCTCTGATGGTTGGCACTGCATGAGTGGTCTCTTCCACTCCATGAACCTCATGTTGTGGCTGATCCACATCCTGAGACTCATCCTTAGGAACTAATAGCTCCTCCTCTGCATGCAAGTGTGGCTTCCTCTCAAGTGAACACTTCATGGCTTTCGCCTCTTGAAATTTGATATCTCGTCGCACAACAGTTTTGCGACTGTCTGGAAAATACACATGATAGTTGTGGGGCATATCAGTGTACCCCACAAATATCCCAACCTCTGCGGTCGGCTCCAGCTTCTTCCTGGCATCCTTCGTCACATGAATGTAAACAAGTGAACCAAAAATCATCAAATGGGAAATATCAGGCCTCTTACCAGAAAATGCCTCCTCGGGTGTACTCATGCCAAGTATCTTATGAGGACAATGGTTCTGCACATATACTATAGTATTGCATGCCTCCACCCACAAGTGAATGGGTAGGCCCTGATCATGCAACATCGCCCATGCAGCACCCACGATCATTTTGTTCTTCCGCTCAACAACCCCGTTCTGCTGTGGGTTATGAGGTGCTATGAGCTCTCTTTGAATTCCTTCTGCGCTGCAAAAGTCCTTGAATTCACCAGAGATGAATTCACCACCATTGTCGCTCCTAAGAGCCTTCACCTGCTTCCCCGATTCCTTCTCCACTAGCGCCTTGAACTCACAGAACTTTGAGTATGTCTCGCTCTTCTTCTGCATGAAGAAGATCCAGCACTTCCGAGAATAATCATCAACAAATATCACATAGTACCTGTGCTTTGCTGTCGAAGCTAATGAGAAAGGTCCACACACGTCTGTGTGAATTCTCTCAAGGATCATCGTGGCGTGACTATCCTTCTCGTGAAAGGTGGCTTTCACAAATTTTCCCAAGGTACATCCCTTGCACTGATCTGACTGCGCAAGAGTACCCTTAGGAAGCCCAGTAGAAATCTGCTGCAGTATCTTCAAATCTCCATGGTGAAGGTGGCCCAATCTCCGGTGCCACAACTCGTCATCATCCCGGCTCACCACTCCTTTTGCCTTGCATGCCATTGTTGCGCAGCCATCTACTTGAAATTGATAAAGGTTCTTGACTCGAACCCCTATCTTCCGGGTTTCTCCAGTTGTCTTGCTACGCAGGAAAGCCTTTCCCTTGCTGAAGACAACATTATATCCCTTGTATTCTAACATCGCCACAGAGATAAGATTCTTCTTCAATTCTGGAACATGCATCACTTCCTTCAATATGAAGGGTTTACTAGACTCCCTCTCAAAGGAAATGGTACCAATACCGGTTGCACTGTATCTACCATCATCGCCCATCTCGATGTGGACTCCAAGATCTTTCTCATCCAGATCAGAAAACAAATCTCGATCTCCTGTCATGTGAAAAGACGCACCACTGTCCAAGAACCAAACTGAACCCATCACACTTGATACCAAGCATGCGATCAGCGAAAAATCTAGCTCAAACTGCGAGGCTAAGGCCTCTCCCACTGCAGATCCAGCAGCCTGATTATTTTTCTTCTTGTGCGGACAATTTGTGGCATAGTGTCCATGCTGGTGACAGTGAAAGCACTTCACCTTGGACATGTCCTGCTTCTTGCATTTTGCACCAGACTGAGAAGCTTTCTTGCTCTTCCCCTTCTTTGCTTTGGCAGCCAAAGCGCAATTTTATTCATCAGATGCCTTTGATGAAGATCCATCCCTGGTACTCCGCCTTATCTCCTATTGCACAAGATCCGACCAAAGTCGCTCCCATCCTGGCAATTTCTCCCGACCATTGACAAAGTCCTAATAGGAGTGCCAAATCTTGGAAGCCCAAGGAGAGCCAAGCTCACCAAGTCCTCATCATCTACAGTCACCCCCACACTTCCCAGCTCATCCCTGCATTGGATGAACTTCGTGAGGTACTTGGGCATACTGTCACCTTTCTCCATCTTTATGTTTCTGAGTTTATCCTTGAGCGCCAACTTCCTCTGGTCACTCTTGCTTTGGAATAAATCTGTCAACGCTTTCCACATCAAGTATGGAGAAGCTTTTCCATGCAGGTTGGACACTATGTGATCCTTCACGCCCTCCAACAGAATCCTTCGACATTTTGCTGTCTTCTTTTTCCAAGCCTCAACTTGAGCAGCATCAGTAGGCTTTGGGACTTCAGCATCTATGAACTCCTTCAACCCGTTGTCATCTAACACCGCCTCCATCCTGTCCTTCCATGCAATATAATTCGAGCTGCCTTCAAGGGCATACTCCAATCGCAATCCGTTGAAAGACATCTCGACTTTCGACACCAAGAAAACACTGCTGCAAATTCGAATTCCACCAGCTCAAAACTCAACCGCTTCTGATCTGAAATTTGTGAGAACAAGGTATTTCTAGTACAGAGATCGACTATAGGGGCGTTTACTAGATTTTTCACCTTTCAAAGAAAGGATGGATCCAGAGGCTACCTGGCCCTCTTACAGACTCTGCCTAAAGAAATAAAATGTAATCACTGTAATAGATCCGATGATCAACTTTCCCTCTGATACCATGTAGAAATTTGAATAATAGATGAGTTATTCACCGAGATTATCCTAATTACACACTATTTGAGCTTCATGCATAATACATAACCTCTTCTACCATTGATCATCAATTTGCGGAATTAAAAACAATCGCATGCGCACATTGAAACATTAATCAATCACACATATCAACATAGTATGTAATGGGGAAAGCTTACAGCTGAAAACCCCCAACTATCTGTATATTATAATGATAGAGAACATGTAACAATCATAGTACAAACTCCTCACAAGCTCTCAGCACTATCTCCAATTGTTACACACTAACTAGCTCAAATATGAACAAGTCACAAGTTCAAATCTCCTCCACCTGTTAGCCTGCCTCTACTGCGCAATCCAAGATGAATAATGATGAGATCCAAGTTCGAATCCCACTGGCTTGTACTGCGCAATCCTCATTGGCAATCTCAATCAATGTGTGTGCAAATCTCATGCACAGCTATAGTCACAGCTGATAGTAGACTCACCCTTTCACCCACCTCTAACACTGGTCTCCACTGAACTGTCCATGCATTGCAGTTAACTGATGTGTTCTTTAGTTGATTTATGAGTTAATAATTAATTCACACCACTCATCACTAGTGTATTTATCAGTTAGACTAAATACAACTAGTTCAACTAAGTTAAACCGAACACAACTCCACCAACTGTCTCATCAACTCCACCAAACTTTGCCACATGAGTTCTAACTGAATTCAACCATGCAATAGCTCAACTAACCCTTAGGAAAAGCGTATTTCCTTCTGTCAGCTGCATGTGCCACATCCAAGCATCAAACTGAAGTGCTCCAAGAGGATAAGATAATGTTTATAGTCCAAATATTATTAAGGGTTAATAATATTCGACTGTTCTATTTTTAGCCTGGCAGTCTAAAAATAGATTCCGCCCAATGTCTAAAAATAGAGGTCCATCTATTTTTACCAACATGACCAATCATCCATAAATAGCATCTTGCAACTCATAGACCATGATCCATATGTCTAAAAATAGACATAGTCTAAAAATAGACTTTGCGCCAAAAATAGCCTGCGGGCCCACTTAGTGAAGGCGACTTCTTGTCACTAAGCTCCATCATCTTGTTGCATTCTCAACACAGAGGAACCCAACAACCTGCCTAACACTTATCTACTAGTAAACCTCTCTGGGTATACGACATGTCCTCCTCTCTATAAAGCGGGTTGCAATTGGGTGGATTTGAACCTTGGTTCTCTTAATTTTCTCTGGACTCACGTTACTCTCGGTTTTATTCACCATATCCAAAAAATTTATGTGAAGGCTTTTATAAAGGGCAAGGCTCTTTTCATTTGCACCTATAGGAAGCTCTTGTTTAATTGTTGGGGTGAAAAACTTATCATTGTTGTTTTGTAGATACCTTTAGTAGAGGGGAGATGGCTTGTAAGTGAAACTATTATCCTTGTTTTCTTAATAATATATTTTAGGCTTGTATTTTACTCTATTTGAAAATTAGGCTCATCTCGAGAAGAATGGGTTAAAAGACGATGAAAGTCTAACACAAATATTAATCGATGTTGGTAGTTTTTTCTTTTGTTAATATATCGTTTTTACAAAAGGTCCCGCAATTTGGAATTGCCAAAAATTTGACAAAAACCAAAATGGGGATTAAAATTTGTTTGCTGGCAACATGACACAACACTCAACAACAACCAAGCATATTAAAAAAATAATCACTAGAATCGAAAATTCCCATTAAATATGGAATCCATAAAAATTAGATTGTAAAACTTAGATATGTTTAATAAATAAAAATAATAATAGATCAAATTATTTACGTAAAGTCCAAGACTCATATAGAAAATAGTTAATATTTAATTATAGAAGTTTATATGCCTTGGATGATACATCATGGAATAAAATGATCAATGATGATAGGTTTATGAATGTGTAGACATTGGACAAGTGGTTTCTTGGATTGGTATTCAACCAAGGCCGTCATCTCAAGATGTTGGCTTCTTTGTGTCTACAAGAAGTTTTGATGTTGGATCAACCTTGTCTAGCTAAAGGATGACACCACACTTACATGATTATATTTAATATTTGCAAAGTTAATATTACAAAAATAATCATTAAAATCTATAATTCCTGTTTAATGTGGAATCCATAAAAATTAGATTGTATAACTTAGATATGTATAATAAAATAAAAATAATAATAGATCAAATTGTTTAGGCAAGGTCCACAAATCATATAGCAAATAGTTAATATTTAATTATATAAAGTTTACATGCCGTGGATGATATATCATGGCATAAAATGATAAATGATGATAGGTTTATGAATGTGTAGATATTAAACATGTGATTTCTTGGATTAGTATTCAACCAAGGCCTTCATATCAAGATGTTGGTTTTTTTGTGTCTACAATAAGTTTTGATGTTGGATCAACCTTGTCTAGCTTAAGGATGACGCCACTCTTACATGATTTTGTTTAATATTTGCAATGTTTATATTGCAGTGCACAATACCACATTAAGTAGTTTTTGGGCAAGTTTTTATGCTTCTTGCAGTGAATGCGCTCAAAGATACTTTATTTGTGATCCTATCTATAGAGGAAATATTAGTTTGGCTAATGTTTTGATGATCAACTTCTATAATTTTAGAAGTTTGACCACTACTAGTATAATAGATTTGTGGAATGGAGGGTGATGGCAATATGGTTTTTGTATTTCACCATTATCATTTTCAGCTTTGAGATTATGCTTAGGTGATTCTTAAATCATGGATAGATATGATGATGTTATGGATTATTATGAGACACAATGGATGAAAGAGAATTTTTTATTTTTTGTATCCCAGAGGAACCCAACAACCTGCCTAACACTTAACCACTAGTAAACCTCTAGGGGTCTACGATTTGTCCTCCTCTTTGTAAACCATGTCACATTGGGGGGATTTGAATCTTGGACCTCTTAGTTTTCTCAGGACTCACATTACTCTCAATTTTATTCACCATATCCAAAATTTTTATGTGAAGGATTTGGTAAAGGGTGAGGCTCTTTTCCTCTGCACCTATAGGACACTCATGTTTAATTGTTGCAGTGCAAAACTTATCTTTCAACATTTATCATTATTGTTTTGTAGATACCTTTAGTAGAGGGGAGATGGTTTGTAAGTGAAACTGTATGTTAGATCGACACCAATATGTTAGAAGTTGTTAAAGGGCTAGGACTTGAATCCTTTCGTTTAGTTTAAGTATATTATGATCCATTTGTTGGTATAGGAGATTGATTTTCTTGAATCTTGAGTGGGGGATAGGACTTGATTTTCTGAGTCGGCTAGGACTTGAATCCTCTCGTTTAGTTTAAGTATATTATGATCCATTTGTTGGTATAGGAGATTGATTTTCTTGAATCTTGAGTGGGGGATAGTTATTACATCTTATGGGATTAAGTATAGTTTGGCTCATGTTCCACATAAGCCATCCCATTTAGTTTGTATATCAATTGTTTCTTTTATGAATGGTTTGAAGATTATCTCAAAGGTATTTTTTTGGATAGTCACACAATATGCCTTTTTTACCAAGTGATAGCGTGAAAAAATATTAGGATTATGATCCCTTTAAAGTTGTAAATGGTTTGAACTTTAGAATTATGGTATTTAGTCAGGCTTTTGATTTCTAGTTTTTTATTGTAACTAACATTATTCATAGAGTAGTAGTTGAGTGTGCAATTTTTGAGAAAGGAATCTATAATATTGTTATAGGGGATGATAAGGGATTTCATTGTTGTTGGATGTGGTAAGGATGATTGAAGGATTTATGTGGTGAAAAGAGAATTGTGGGGTTAGTGAGTGCTAGTGAAATGATTAATTTGCAGTTAAGATAAAGGTGACCAATTGGAGATTGGAGGGGTTGGAAAAAAGAAACAAAGAAAATGCAAGCGTAAAAATAGCCTTATCAAGCATGTGTTGGGAGAGAGCATTAAAATGCATGAAGTTATTAGTGTTTCTAAGCTAGTTTGGTTAGAATAATTTTCTAGGTAGCAGGTTTGGTGAGAAATGCATTTGTGATTAGATGAAATGAAGGTTGGAAGGGTTGTGGGTTATGTTCTAATCCTTTATATTCTATACAGGGGACATATGGCTTTCTAATTTTGAGAAAATAGAGACGTAGTAAAAAAAATTTCTAAGCTTTGACTGTGGGAATCTTCGACATTCACACTATATAAATGGTCATCAATATTTAACCCAGAGATGGAGAATGGGAATTGTCCCATTCTATGTGAACATGCCAAGAATTCCACTTGAATATTGTATATAATAAGTCCTTCAAACTTTGGTTAGAAGAATTTGAGGTAGAAGGTTTAGTGAGAAAAATGATTTGCAATTGGATGAAATTACAGTGGGAAGGGTTTTGGGCTGTCTTCGCTCCTTATATTCTTTCGAGGGGATATATGGCTTTTTCATTGTGAAGGAAGGAAGATGTTAGTGAAATTTTGTCTAAGCTATGGAAGTGGAAATATTTGACATTCACACTCAAGAAATGGTTGCCAACATTTGACCCATAGATGGAGAGTGGGAATTATCCCATTCTAGGTTAAAATGCCGACACTTCCACTTGAATTTTGTACAAAAGAAGTCTTTAAAGAGAGGAAATTCATTAGGGAAATATTTTAAGTTGGCCATTAGTATTCATGGGTCCAAAATTATGTCAATGGATAGAATAATAGTAGGCCTTGATCTAATGGACAGTCTAGTAGAAAATATTCCCATTAAAAAGGTTATAGATCCTTTGGGCATTAGCTGAACTATAATAGAATTCCTTTTAGATGTGTTAGATGTCACAATTATGGACATTTGGTACTGGAGATTTCCTTACCTTGGAATAAAAAAATGGATGGTGAAAAATCAAGGCTTTAGAGGGAATAATGGTTTGGTATAACCACATGTTGAATTGAGTAGCTTTGTGTCAAAAGCTACATAAGGTTTAGTAAGGGAACTTGTAAATCAAACAATGACACTAGGTCTCTTGTTGGTAGTAGGATGGAACAACTTGCAAAGGAAAATATATGTGAAAGGAGGGTGATTTAACTCAATGAAGAAATGTATGTCTATAAGAGATCTTGTTCCATTAACTTTGGCTTTCCAAATGGATTTGTAGAGACATGGTTTCTTAGCCTAGATTAGATGTTAATGAAAATGTTTTTAAAGTAAAAAAATGATGTTAGTATGTGGGGGTTGGGTAGTTGGGTTTCTTCAAGGATTTCTTTGGGTTTTTTATTAGGGATAGGGATTGTAAGTGTCATAAAGGGGTTGTTTGTGATAAATAAGCTCCCAATTAGTGCAAGGATAGTACTAAGGAATATATGTATATTGATACAGTATATCTCAATGGAACAAGATACACTTAAGGGGTGGAAATTTTTTTGTAGGTCTTGAGATTCGAGTGGTGGATGGAGCTCTTGCAAAGTATTGTGGGAATGAATTGAAACATGTAGCTAGGGGTAGGAATTTATATATATCTATGTCATAAATAAATGCAAGAACAAATGTATCTATGGGAAACAATCTATTTTAATATGGGTTCTTAGAGAAAATATGATTTAAAAAAATTAGTTCTCTTACTTTCCCTTCGAAAATGCTTACCTTTATCGTTAGATCACGATTTTCAATCCTATTGGTTCTTTTAAACTTGAGTTTGATAGGATGTTTTTTGTTTTGAGGACCATAATTTGACCGCAAAAGTCCCTTAATGAAAACTTGAAATGTTCCTTGTCCAAGAACAACGAGGGATGGAAAGAAAATTACTTGTGAGTTTAGTAAATGGCTTTCAAGATGGTCTCTATTATTATATGCTCATGGTCATTCATGGCAGTTAAAATTTAGGTGGTTTTCTTGTTATTTTTTTGGTATTGATGCTTTTTTTTGTGTGTTTGGCTACATACCATTCTTTACTCGCATGAATTAGGGATGGAGATAATAGCCCCAAATCTACATGAGCCATATCATGATAGGGTGACATATTAGGAAAGAGTGTTTAGAATGGAATTATCAAAGCAAGATAATATCATTTTAGGTGGTCATCTAAAACTTTCTTTAGGTATATTTAAAGATGGTATTAACTAGCACAAGCTAATGTTCTCTCAATATTTTTAAATTTAGAGGTTGGAGCAAGAATATCAATCCAATAAAGCTTAGATCCACTTGGAAAAATGTGAGGGTGGGAGAATACAAAATCATAAAAAGAATTGACATGTTTTCAATATAGAGAGCTTCAACTAACAATCATTTTAGGATTAGACAAAGAGTGGGATTAAGGGGTGAATCAAATCATTGTCCACTTTTTGTTAAGATGGATAAGTTGAGGTGGAGACTACCTAATCCATTAAAGTTTAATTCCTCTGGGATTGATGATGAGGATTTTTTCAAGTTAGTTCAAGATATTTGGACTTCCTTTAATTGGATTAGAGGAGAATTAGCTACAATTGAATTTGAGGAGAATGTGAAAAATTAGACAATTAATTGTAACATGGGAATTTGAGAAAAAGGAAAAGAAATCTAGAGAACTAGTGGCATTAGAAGCATGCTTGGATGCTTCGTATTCAGTTGTTTTTTCTACAAAAACCTCCAGATTTTGGCCTGCATTCAAATTTTGGAGCATCTCGTTGATCATGTGAACTGTCATTTTGAGTTGTTGGAATGATATAATACTTGTTCTCTAAGTTTTCAAGTCCCTCTATAAATAAATCCAAAGTGTCTTCCTTTGTGAAAGGAAATTTTGGCACGCCTTTAAGAGGAAACTCCAACACATGCTCTTACATTAGTGGATCCTATATACCATAGAGACTTGCGTTGGACATGTTCCTAGGGAATTTCACACTTTCTCTGTAATGAATAAAATAATAAAAATAAAGATTAATTAGTTAATTAGTCATTAGGTTGAAAGGCCATGTTTGATGAGACATGACCTTTTGTGAAGAGGCACCTGTCTAGGTATATAAGCAGGCCTCATTTGTAACATTAAATCAACTCATTCATCATACTATCTAATATAATATTTGTATCCTCAATGGATATTATGATATTCTAAGTCTTTTGGAGCATTTAAACTTGAGAAGGAACTTTGTTCACTTCATTTGGTATCAGAGTAGTTCGAGCCTTCGACTGCCTAACCGCTGCACAGAGCCACGCTCTCTGATCCAGGTCTTTGACCATAAAATTCTTCAACATTGTTGTCGTTGAAGCATTTTGCTAAACCTTGGGAGTTTCTCTGTTGCTACTACTAAGTTCATCATAGGCCCTTGGCCATTTTTTAAAAGAAGAAGAGAGAAAAGAAAAATGCACACACACACACACACACACACACATATCATAAAAAGAAGTAAAAAAATCAATTAAAAAAAATCAAGTAAAAAAATCGAAAAAAATAGATAAAAAAAACCAAGTGTATGGTTAAAAAAAAAAAAGCGAAAAAATAAATATGCAACTATTATAAACAAAAATCATAAAAGAAAATTATTAAAAATAAATAAATATATAGACAAAACAAAAAAATAAAAAGGTTGCAACCATCCGAGACGACAGTCAGCCATAGCTGCAGGCCACGACTCAAAATTCTCCAATAGAATCTTACACGGGCCTCCGCCTCAACTTCCACCAAGCAGTCGATCTGTTCTCCACCACCAACGATAGGGCCAACCTCCTCCCTGTCACCACTGTGCTTCCGTTTTCCGCCAACCATTTCACTATTCTCCCCCACTGTTATGCTGCCGCCATACCTCACGTCATCATTCCCGCATTCCAACCATGTTTCTACACAATTTTGTCTCTGCGTCGCTCCAACCACTGTCCATCGACAATCTTCTCCACCACTTAACCGCCACCCTCATTGCGTTGGCTGCCTATCACAAAACTAACGTTGTCTGCATATCGCACAACCTAATATACCCACGCTCATCCGCTATTCATAAACTGACACCATTCCACTGTGCTCCTGTGCACCATCGGTGATCGATTGTATAGTCAAGTGCCACTAGTCCGACCACCGTCTGCTACTCCCAAATTGATCAGCCCCTATCCACATTTTTTACAACAAATTTTGGGCTATCCTTGCTCGTCCCTGTCCATCGTGGTCTACCTCTGCACACCACTGTCACACATTAGCCGCCATCGTGCCGTCGACTAGCCATACACAACCCCAACCTCGTCAATTCGTTCCTTCCGCTTTCCGTCTTCTCCGCAAATTTCTATACTGCATTACTATATCTTCTACATTGCATTGGGAATTGAATTAAACTCAAAATTTGTGACATCCACACAATATCGTGTCCCTCCGTACAGCCGTGACCCTTAACCTGACTCAAATAAATTTTTAAATATATTATTTGTTGAAAAGTCAAATCTTAATGTGCCATTAAGCTTTATTATTGCTAGTTTATAGAAAAATAAAAGGCATTTTAAATATATATAGATATATGAAAAGAACGATTTTGAAATAAATATTAAAAGAAAATATTTCAATTAGTATTTAAGATAAGTCTACAAAGTAGAGGAAAAAGGTATTTTGAAGTTATTAAAAAGTCATAAGGAAGGAAGAGTATAATATAAAAAGGGTGAATTTGAAGAAAATTCATCTCAAAAAGCAAAATGACATCTAATTTAGAACTAAAGGAGGGAAGATTTCCTAAAAATTATAGTATGTGTGTCTATGCGCTAATTAAAATCAAAGGGTCACTTGTGGGAAATGAGGTTCTCATATCTATCGATCTTACTCAAAAAAATAATTATGTTAGTACCAAATGTGCTAACCAATTAGTGATCCCTGAATCAAATATAACTGAAACAAATTCATTTAACGCAAATGACAAACAATATGACATAGGGAATTTACACCTAAGTATTGGGGAGTATTTCTTTGTCTCGCAATTCACTGTTAAAACCTTAATTTGCAACGATAGTGATATAGTTCTGGGCTCGCTCTAGATGGAATCACTAGGGTTATTCATCCTTAATACGAAAAAGAAGTTTTTGAGATTTTCTTACAAAAAGAAAAAAATAATGTTACAAGATGTCACAGTGAAGTCGAATTCAGTAACACCAGAAGATATATTATATATCTCAAGAGTAGTTCTTCCAGAAAGTAAAAAAGCAATACAAAATTTGCAAAGAGAAGTTGAAAAAATCACCACTAACAAGAATGAAGAAGTTTCTCGTCTCAAGGACCACAACGAAAAGTTACTAACACAAATTAAGAAGCTGAAGAAGGACAAGAAGTCATTTGAAAACAAAGTGCAACAACTTATCGAACAGGAATCATTGAAACCTTCAAATGTAGAAGTTCAAGTTGAAGAAAATATGAACATTGATCCGGTAAATGTCACAACTCAAGAAGACAACCAGGTTGCAGAAGATGCAAACTTAGATGTTGCAGTTCTGATGAGGAACATTCTAAGTGAAGGTTTTGTAACCAACTCAATAACATATTTGCTAGAAGAAAATCAAATAAGTCAAACAAAAAAAGTTCCCTATTGACATCCAAATCATGGGAGCAGACAACTTGACTGAGCTATGTATTCAGAACAGAAACAAGATGATATTCCAAAAAATACTATTTTCGGTGCAATCCACTCATTTACTAACAAGTCATCACAAGTTTCCAGTCATTGTAAGATTCCACAAAATATTGATTTAGGATGGTCCAATCCATTCTCGGTGCGACAATTTTGTTTGTCACTTAGAGGATCATATCAACTTGTATTGACAAGGATGACTAGCCCGAGACGAGAAGATGTTCGTAGCAGGAAAAGAAATCAAGGCCTTTCATCAACAAGCTTTTAGGACAAATATTTTTGAGGAGGAAGGCAATGTAATGAATAAAATAATATAAATAAAGATTAATTAGTTAATTAGTAATTAGGTTGAAAGGCCATGTTTGATGAGACATGACCTTTCATGAAGAGGCACCTGTCTAGGTATATAAGCAGGCCTCATTTGTAACATTAAATCAACTCATTCATCATACTATCTAATACAATATTTGTATCCTAAATGGATATTATGATATTCCAAGTCTTTTGGAGCATTTAAACTTGAGAAGGAACTTTGTTCACTTCATTCTCTTTGCAATTGACATGTGTGTCGTAAAGGTCTATCTTAAGTGTCGCACTTGGAGACAAGTGTAGTTTTAATGCCATTTCAATGAATACATGTTTATTATGAGTTCCGCGTATCTTATTTTCATGTGTTTGATCATATATATGTTTGTAATCATGTTAAAGAATTGTTATATGCTCTTATTCTCACCTTCTTGTCTCACTGATCTCATACTTGTCAATTTTGGATTTTTTCTTGTCCTCACAACTTGCACAATAAATGATCAATCTTCAACATCTAGATAATGCACACTGCACATTCCTAAGCCACATTAATGAATCCCCTACTTCCTGGAACTGTGCACTGTGCAATCCTAGAGGACAACCTCCTCCAACTGCACATTGGACAACCACAAAGCCTAACCACTTAGCCTTTCTAGTTACACTTTCCCAATGTGCATTTTTGATCAGCCCTTTTGTGCCCTATACACTGTACACTTCTAGTGGATGGTGTAACATCTTCTAGACCCTTACAGTGCTCAACTGTGTCTTCATTTAAACCTCTCCCTCAACCACTAATCATTGCGCAGTCACAGTGCCCAAGCATGCCTCCTTTCCTCCTAGACTTGCCCAATTTGCAATCCTTGACTTTCCTTCTCCATTTCCACTACGCATTGCACAATAATAGTGCCTAGTCCATCACTCCCTACCTCTTGAAAATTCACATTTCACTTAATAAGGCCTCTCTCCTCAACCCTTATGCATTGCCCCATCATAGTTAGCATGTTGCATAAGTAACAAGGTATACTAGTTGATTTTGGGACTGATATTGTCTTATCATGAGTGAACTTCATTTGCAGGTGTTATCATCCTATCATGGTAAGATGATGTTCAAGGGATCATGAAGGAGAGTTTGCAAGAAGACACTTTTGGAGATAAAAAAAACCAAAGGGACCATCAAACAAAGAAACAAAGGAACATTGATCTACAACAGATGGATAAAGACCAAGATTATGGAAGACTCTAATATTATAACCAGACCCTTTAGAGGGTGAAAATTAAGTACAAGCAAGGCCTATCATGAAGAAGTTGAAGACATAGCAGCAAAGAGAAGAGGTTGGCATTGATATAATGAAGTATTATGTCATAGTCGCTAAATCATGGCTTCTCAAAGTGTGACCACAAAAGTCTTATGTTGCCCATGTATTTTTCCACAATTTGTGGAGTGTCATTTTGTATTTCCAAAAATGAGAAAAATGTAAAATATGTGGAAGCCCAAGGGTCACACATGGAATGTGAAAAGTCATGAGAAAGTCCTAGAGTCATACAGAAGTTCAAAGGTCACATAGAATTTCAAAAGTCACATACGAGGTCAAGAGTCATGAAGGAGGTCAAGAGTCACAAGGGAGGTGGAGAGTCACCTCATTTGTTATCAATACACCCCCATAGATCAAGTAAAGGGATTTTAACCTTGGCTTCTCAAGTTAGGCATAGGAGATAAGATCATCCTTTTGAGGAGCAAGTGGTGGCTTAACATTCCACTATTGGAGCTAGTGGATTCTAATGGTGTATCTTGGAATTTTCACTTAATGATTTGAAGTTGTAAAACTTGACACACTTTTATCCATATATCATGGATACTGTAAGACTATTCTTTAATTATTTGCAGTGTATGTTTGTGTTTACACATACTAATGAAAATGAATTGGCTTTAGTATGCAACTTTGAATTGTGCATCTATTGCTTTTATTATTGTTGTTTCTTTGTGAACTATTTCACAAGAAAATTAACGATTATTTTAGATATATACATGTGACATATTTATTAGGATAATATTATTACTTTTATTCTAAAGACTCATTTTCACTTCCCATTCCATGAAAGAATATTTATACACATTGCAATTGAATACTTCACAATGCTAACTTACTTGCTCGTATTGAAAGCATATGCATACTCTCTTATGTTGTTTATTGCAGCCAAGGAAAATCATTTAGAATATGGAAACAAGGGCCATTTCCCGGATGGGGATCCTACTCCAAGTGGTGTGAGGTTTAGTTCATAATTCATATCGGGAATACACTCTTTATATTAGCAGTTTCCAGCACATTCAACATCCTGGCACTTGAAGTGTAGAAAATCCACATAGATTCAACTGATCATGTAATGTACTAAAACAAAGTACTGAATCCTTCTACAAATTTGTACAAAACCAAATACGATCGCACAATCACATAACAAGTCAGAGAAATAAATTATCAATCGCACAACACAAGATGTATATGGGGAAAACAACTGCTCAAAACCCCGCTATTAGTATATTTCATAAAGTCAAGATTATGAAAAAATATAATGTTATTCCTCTACTGAGAAATATTTTCACTCTACTCATTGTCTCACTGTGATCCTGCTTGAATCTAGCACTGATCTAAGCAAGTTTGGTCCAATATTTAACATTTTGCTTGCCTAGGCCTGGCCTACCTTCCTTACATTCTTGGGCTAATTGAGCCCCTATTAATTAGGAAAATCCCAAATAATGATTGCGCAATTCATCTAAGGCTTCCTCATGACCTCATGCATGACTTGTACAATTTTCTAATTATACAACTGATAGTTATTTTCCATTTAACCTCATTCTCAAATGAACCTTCCTTAGTGTTAGTGTCAGTATTTGCATCTTGCCATCAGATATCAAAATATACTCTTTTCATATTCATATTAGGGGTCCCACTCAGAATTTTTTTATCATTCCACTAGGTCATGCAAAAAATTTGTCATTGATGGTAGTCCTAGTCTAAAAACATCACTCTTTCTTAAAATTTATTTGCTTGCTGGCACATTTCCATACCTTGTTGAATGTACATCATCCATAAAGTCAATTCATCATGTCATGTCATCATGGAGTCTAGTCTTGTCAAGGTCATCATTAGGTTTTCTAGGGTTTTCATGGTCCAATAAAACTCCATTCCATTGCATAAGGCCATCAAGTAAAGGGTGAAAAAATAACATCTCTTCACCATGTGAAGATGATTTGTAAAGAGAAATGCTCATTTCATCATGTAATTTTAATTTCAAATGTGAGTTTCATTCCAATATGTAATTTATTTTTATTCATGTAATTTTATGTCAATTCAAATGTAATAAGTATTAAATCTCCCAAAAAGTTTCCAAATCAGTTCCACATGCCAAACAAGCACATGTCAAAGAGAAAGATTTTTTAATTCATCAATTGATCAAATGTCAAAGGGAGTTGTCTTTTCCCAAGGGTGCCCAAATCATCGTTTTCCACAAGCACTAAACCCTAATTTCCTCTCCCACTGAGATAGGTTTTTCTATGGAATCTGAGAAATTTGAGTAGAGGAGGCATAAGGTAGGCCATATCAGTAAGTATGAGGTCATTTCAGCTCATAAACATCATGTCTTCATCATTTTTCAAGAAGTCATTCCAATAGTCAAATCATTTGCCACTCATAGGGCCAATTTTTCTTAAAAGTATTTTTATGACCAAATAGAGATGAATTTGATAAAATTGAGAGAGGTTTTTGTCCATAATAGGTCAACAAATAAAAACCTCCATTTTTTTACATAGGTATCATGTTTTAGGAGAAATTTCAAAACTACAGGTGCTACAAGAGGTTTTCTGCACTTCTGGAGTGACCTTGGGAAAATCAAATTTCTCCTATTTGGGGTGTCCAAATGACTTTTTTGATAAGTCAAATGAAAATTATACTCGAATATATTTCAAATGAGCTATCATGATCTCAATTTGGAGTTGAGGAAGGCCTCCAAATGTTGCCTGCAACATCACACTGCATTTTTGCATCGTCATTTTGCACTTTTTGACCAATATTGAGAGAATTTATTTTTGAGGGGTTATACTTGATCATTTTCAGTGCATGATAGGTCCATTTTGTAGCTAAGAGAGATATTTTTCCAACGAGCTACCATGAGCTCCATTTGGAGTTCGGGAAGGCCTCCAAAAGTGGTTTGCAAAAAGGAATTGTGCACGTGCTTCTGGGAGGGCACACTTGCTCAGAAATGCCATAAACGCTTCCAAACTTTGCCAAAATCGCCTCCCAAGCTTCAACAATTTTTTCTTCAACCTCTAAAAAGTGATCGAAATTCAATTACATCATTCTCCTTCCTCCTATAGTCTTTCTCTATGGTGTTTTGAAAGTTTCATTAAAGATTTGGTGTTTTACTCATTTCAAACCCTAATATCTCCCTCAAATTACCATTTCACTCTCAAATCCCAAAATTACAGTCCCTAAACCTTCATTACCCTTCCCACATTGTAAAAAATCCTTTCCCAAATCCCTATATCACTATCCCCTCCCTTAAGCCCTTTATTCCCAATACCCTAAGCCCTAGGCTACTTATTTGCCTAGGCTCCCAAAAAATCCCATACCTATAATGAATTTCCCTATTCCAAAACCCTCTAGATTCCTACTCATTTTCACCTCCTTCATTTCATAAAACCCTTCCCCCATCTCCCTAAATTTACCCTTCACATTCCCACTTCTAAAAATTCATTTTTCACTATCATTCCATCTCCCTAGGTGATCTGAAAAGAGTGTATTAGTTTTTTGTGCTAAGTGTCCTTTCAGTATTAAAAACATGTACAATTTGTCTCCATTTGTTTGCTTAAGGAATGAGTGTTTTAACCATGAAATATAGATGAATTTGGGAACTTTAAGCATGAAAATAAGCCTAAATAACACTATAAAGGAGTGTATAACATAAAATAAACATCACACATAAGTTTTACACAATAGACATGATTAAGCAGTTCACCCCTCCTGGGCTACATCTGCTGGTCCAACTCCCAATGGCATGTACCTCTTTGTAATTATGCTCAAAATTGAAAATTGCATGTGTTTACAAGCCTCTAATGGCTATTTTTTCTACACCAGTGGCTCCAGAATGCTCAAATTAGTCTAGGTAGACCCTTGTTTCTGTTAATCAAGGTTGTCATTGATGTCAATATGGAATTAATTGAGATGTCAATATTCTTGAGATGTCTGGTTCAAGATGATGATGATGTCAAATCACGAAGAAGTCAATCCACTAATGAAAGAAGCCCTAAGAAGTCCTTAATCTAATGTTGCATGCACGTGATGATCTAGACCTCAACCCTTGATGTCATACACTTTGATACTTGATGATGACATATGATGATTATGGTTGGAGATCATTTGAGGGTTAGAAGACTATTTTGGAGTTCTCCTAATAATGTTGCACTATAACATATCACTGCACGATTATGTGATAACATGGATGTTACACTCATTGCTGGACACTATCATGATGACGTGGATGTCCTACATGTTCCTATGATGATGAAGAAGCCAAATAATGGAGAAGAGAAATAATAAGCCGTATTGTCCTAATCATGTTCTGCACTAAATAATTCAAGGGCAGTCATAAAGAAAAAAAATTTTCACCACCTTAGTGGCAACCTTTCAACATGGGACCTAGACAATCTGAAAGATGATTTTTTCCTCTTTCTAACGAGCCCTTACTTGGCCCGAAACTCCAAATAGTTTGGGAGATATTGTTTTTTTAAGCTAAGGAAATTAATTTTGACATTGAGCCGACCTATGCTCAAGGACACATGTCGACCTCCCTCCAAAGAGTCACGTCCCCTCATTCCAATAAAAAGCCAGTATATATAGGATTTCAGATTCCTCATTCTAGCATAGAATTTTCGGTGAAGATCACAGGAGGACAGAGAATTAAGACAGAAAGCCGAGGAAGACAGTTAAAGATACTTTTGTTTGGGAAAATGTTTTAGCTATTCATTACAGCTCAATATTCTTTTCTAAATTCAGATATATGATAGAGGTTACTATCATCTTTTAAGATCTGTAACAAGTGGATAACTTAGACTAGAAAGGAAAACCACCTACAACAGCTTAGACTGCAAATTTCAAGCCCAAATTTTCAGATCTAAGGCTCGAAAATTGCATAAGTGTGGAGACTCATATTTTCAGATCTGAAGCTAAAAAATTACAGAACTGTGGAGGCTCGGATTTTCAGATTTGAGGCTGGAAATTGCAGATTGTGGAGCCTAGAAATTGCAGACTGTGGAGGCTCAAACTTGCAGACTATGGAGGCTCGAAATTGCAGAACTGTGGAGTGTCAGATCCAAGTCTAATCCCACATTTTTCTTGCCATCTTTGAGCTCTATTTCTCTAATGTCAATTTAAGGTGGTTACATTTGTTAGAGTCCAATTAGAGCTAAGTTTTTGAAGGTCTGATTCAATAAGCTTCTATGTTTCAGAGGTCAGTATTTTGAGCAAGGGTCAAAGGGCCACTGTAGCCTATGAATTTGACCTTCAGGCCAACATTAAAAGAGCCTTCACTTGGGTAGTAAACCAGAATGAATTCATACCTCATTTCTTGAAGTTGTTTAAAACATTGAATCTTAAATATTATAATAGTGGAGGATATATCTTTGGGATACAAATCAGTGGCATCTTCTTGATAGTACATCTTTGGGAAGCTGGGTATTGAAGATTGTGCGATCTGCATCTGACTTTAGATTACTCAAGGGAATCTTCAAGCATAACACTTGGTATTCTATGGCACACTTCAAGTATGGAATATGTTATTTGATCAGATTAAGATGATTGAAGGCATTATCAAGTATTGCAGGTAGGAAAGTGAGAGTTGATAGATATCTGGTGGAACTGGAAACAACATAACTTGAAAGAATTTGAAACAACAGAATGCATTTGTGAAACTGGCTGCAATATATTATTTCCTATGTTGACATATCTTTGTTGAAGACCCGTTCAAGTTTTGTAGCAGTTGAAGACCTTGATTGAAGCCCTTGTGAAGTGATCTTGAAGAAGATCCCAGATTGGAGTGTTCTTGTTGAATAGCCTTGATTGACGTTGTAGACACTGTTGAAGACATTTTGGTGAGATGTCTTGAAGATAACATTGAAGACCATGATGCTTTAGTGATGACATCATGAGGTGACTTGGAGAATTTGCTTGGGTACAATGAAGAGCAATGGTGACACCTTCTAAGAGATCAAGGTTTTTATTGATGAAGTGACATGAAGACTAAGTGAGGGGGTAGTTGAAGATTTCCAAGGCTCGTTGAAGAAGACATTGGGAGTCGTGAAGTATAACCAAATATATCTTGACGAATTGAAGCTAGAGGTTGGAGCCTTATAGAGACAAGTTTGGTGACTTGGAAGATATGTTTGGAGTCCTAGAGGAAAGGAGTCCTCAAGAGACCAGGTTGGAGCATATGTACTAGAGATAGGGTTGGAGCCCTAGAGGTTGGTGCCTCAAACTGCCAAGGTTGGAGCCTTGGGAAGTCCAAGCCAGTGCTTGGCATAATATAGGTTGGAGCCTAGGAGATTGAAGATTGGTGTCTTCATCTAGGGTTGGATCCCTACACAAATATTGTACTTAATTTATAAATATTAATAAAATCATTTATTATTATTGTTCATTTGTGTTCTAAATATGTGATCTAACTGGTAAAAATAACAATTGGAAAGAAATATTGATTCACCCCCCTCTCAGTATTTCCAAAAATTTGTTTCGGAGCCATTACCTTCACTCAAAGCCTAACAGCTTGAAGGTTGATCATTAGAACATAAATGGAAAAGCCACGGAAGAAAGTCTCCAATCCTCTTAAAGATGTGTCTTCCTCAACCATCGAAATTGAAGTCAATCAATTTGTGAAGGCTCCATTGTTCAATCGAAACTTTGATAGATGGGAGGCAAGAATGAGGAATTTCTTGAAGACTCAATGCGTTGAAGTTTGGAAATCGGTGATTACTGATAGTATGATAGAAGGAGAATCCAAGTAGTATAATACAAGAGAAATGAAAGGAATCTTGAATGGGCTACCTGATTCTATGAAGGTCAATTTGGAAAAATGTTCCTCAACAAAAGGCATATGGGACAAAATTCATGATCTTCACTCAAAAGGAACATTGACCATGACCTCTCGTCAAGAATATGATGGAAAAGAAGAAGGAAATCCAGAACCCATCATGGAAGTTGAAAATAAGAATGATGATATCAAGGCCAAAGAAGACCTAGAAGAAGAAGAAAGAAAAGAAGACTTTGAAGAAGATCTCCTAACTAAGCTTAGAGATGCCATGGAAGAGATTGTTAATCAAGGTTGTCATTGATGTCAATAACTGAGATGAAAAATATTCTTGTGATGTAAATGAATGTCATGCAATCCCTAGGTGCTAAGGATGCCATCAATGAAGAGGTCAACCAATGAAGATGTCAAGCCACTAATGAAGAAGTCTTGCCTGAACAAGTCCTTGGACTAACTATAATGTTGCCGAGTGTCAATCATGTGCCTTGATTGGTGATCTAGACCATAGGTGCCAATATACAAGCCTTTGAAGTGGAGAACTATAATTGATGAAGTCATACACGTGATGATGTCATACTCTTGAAGAATGACCACACTTTCACATAATTGGAAGACTGCTTTGGAAATTTTGACAAATTAATGAAGGCTACACTATGACATATCACTATACTAGTATATGATGACATTGTCGATACATGATGCTACATGAATTCTGCACTCTTACATAATGAATCTATGATCCTATGATGACATTGATAACAATGAAGAAACCAAAGAATGAAGAAGCCACACAGTCCCAAACATTCCTCATGCTGTTCCAAAATTTTTATGCATAAAATTTAAGGACAATCAAAAAGAAAAATATGTTTCACCATATTAGAGGTAGAATTTATTTATGAGACCTTCACCATCCTTTAGAGCATAATTTTAGCTTTCCAATGAGCCCTTATTTGTCCCGAAACTCCTAGTAGTTTTTGAGAAATTGAATTTTTAAGTTGAAAAAGAAATATTTTTTGCCTAGCTGACTTGAGTTGAATTGTGTATGCTCATAATCCTTCAACCAACTGACGTGTCTATTCATATAACTCCAAAACCAGTATATATAGACGTCTAAAACACTTCATTTGATCAACAATTTCGGTGAATATTATTTCAAGAATACTGTCAAGAACACAAACACCAAGGAGGCTGAGGAGGAAATATTGGTTGGGTTAATTTGGCTATTAGGTTATCATTCAAGCGTGGTATAGCTTTGAGGAAGTGCGGATCTCAGACAACCTTGTAGATTTTACCTGTGGGAAGTGCTCAAACCTGTGAGCAGTAAGGAACAGTACTTAGAATTCGGACCTCCAACAAAAGGCTTATTCCTTGGACATGAAATCTACAACGGACCTGTAATTACAGTGCTATCTGGCTATATGTGCTAAGGCTCAGTACTGGACTTACACCTTGCACCTGTGACTGTATTAGACTTGTACCTAGGCAAGAAATAAACTCAGACGTGTTGTGGAGAGCCATTTGGATTGATCTCGTGTAGACTTCAGACCTGTTGCTACTGCACCCAAATTGCAGACCTCTGTATTTTCAGACTTGTGTGAAGACTCCAAAAATCTAAATTGTGATCATCTATTCATCTCAAATATGTGGCATACTCCTGTAAGTTAGTGTGAAAGTGGACATTCTCAGGCAGAATAAAGGGCATCTGTTTCCCTTATAGGAATTGTATTTCTATGTGGGATACAAGACCAAGAACACCATTGAAGCTTGTTGAATTGTATTACAGTGAATCCCTTGTGTAGGTTTGGTTGGTAAAATGAAAGCACAATATTGAAATTTTTTTTTTAAAGATCCAGAATTGAGAAGAAGCAGCCTCTGAAGAGTTTATATACAACCTTCTTAATGCAGGGTTGAAGCCTTTTTTTAAAGGAGATCTAGGATCAAGTCTTGAAGTAAAATTAGAGCAACCTTGTAGCAGCAGTCTTGGATCAGCATGTTGAAGACATCATGAATATATCATTGTGAAGCAGTTGTTGAGCCCTTGCAGAGAAGTTGACATGGAGGCATTTTTGGAGGACATGATGTATTTTTGAAAAGCCATCATGAGGTAACCTTGGAGAAATTGTTTGGGTACGATGAAGAGTAGTGGTGACAGCTTTTACGAAGAAAAGTTTTTCATTGATGACGTGATGTGTAGATTACAGTGAAGAGTAAGCTGAAGATTGTTAGGGCTCGTTGAAGAAGACATTGGGAGCCGTAATTATAACCAAATATATCTTGACGAAATGAAGCAGGAGGTTGGAGCCTCATAGAGACAAGGTTGGTGCCTTGGAAGATAGGGTTGGAGCCGTTGAGGTTGGTGCCTCAGAATTGACAAGGTTGGTGCCTTGGAAGATAGGGTTGGAGCTGTTGAGGTTGGTGCCTCAGAATTGACAAGGTTGGTGCCTTGGAAGATAGGGTTGGAGCCCTAGAGGATAGGAGTCCTCAAGAGACCAGGTTGGAGTCTGTACCAGATATAGGGTTGGAGCCCTTGAGGTTGGTGCCTCAGAATTGACAAGGTTGGAGCCTTGGAAGTCCAAGTCGGTGCTTGGAAAATATAGGTTGGAGCCTGGGAGATTGAAGATTGGTGTCTTCATCTAGTGTTGGAGCCCTACATATATTGTAATTGATTTATTGTAAAGAATAAATTAATAAAATCATTTATTCTTATTGTTAATTTTGTGTTCTAAATATAGGTGATCTAACTGGTAAAATTTACAATTGAAAATAAATAGTGATTCACCCCCCTTTCAGTATTTCCAACAGAGATTAATAATTTGAAAAAGGAAAATGAGGAACTTAAGAAGAAAGCACAAGATGGTTACCAAGAAAAGACAAGGAAGGAAGTTGACCTTTTCAAGCTTCAAATACAAGAAAGAAATGAGGAGCTCGCCAAACTTAAGGAGGAATTTCATCAAAACAAAAGAATACATCATGAAGAAGTCATATATATGACAAATCAACTGGATAAGGCAAAGAATAGGGAAGAAACTTTGTCAAGCCACCTTGAACAAACACTTAAGATCTTGAACAATCTTGAAGCAGAGATTGGTCAATACAAGGAAGAAGTCTCCTCTCTTAGATCTCAACTAGAAGAAGCAAGGAAACAAGCGCAAGGAACCGAGAAGGTGATGGCATCTTTGGCATTCATAGAAGGACAAGTTGATGAAGCAGAAAAGGAGAGAAACACAATGATATGTCAACTAGAAGAAAAGGATGAAGAAATCTTCAAACTAAAATCAACATCAATCTTCTCAAAGCCGAAACATGTGAAGCTACAAGAATAAAAGAAGAAATGGAGAATAGTCTAGCAAAGGAGAATGAAGAAATATTCATAATGAAATCAAATATCATCTCCCTTAAAATCGAAACACACGAAGCAACAAGGATGATGGAAGAAATGAAGAAGCAAATAGTTACGAAAGATGAAGATTGTGAAAAGTTGAAAGGAGAAATTGTCTTTCTTAAAAAGGAAGTTGACTTGTTGAATAAGAACTTGAAAATTTCTCAAACCCTAGTTGACATCCTAAGTCATCAAAGGTCCCCCCTTGATAAATTAGGGCTTGGATATGCAGGTGAATCCTTAAGCAAGAATGATAATGGTTCAAAAAATAAGATGTGATGAAGCCAAGAAGAAATGTTGATGCTCCTAGTTGCAGCAAAGGGAAGGAGAAGAGTCAAGAAAACAATGAAAGAAATCCTACTCCAAGGAGAATCACAGATGACGTCAACAATACAAAAGGCAATGAATATCATCAAAGAATCCCAAGGCAAAAATACTTGAGAAATACATCAAGGAAATCTTCATCTCCCAGGTACCAAATTATATTTCTTGGTTATTTCTATTGTTGTACAAACTTTGGGCACATGGAAAAATATTGTAGGGAATATCAAAAAGAAAAATATAATTCTCCCCGTCAATCTCCTAGAAGCAATTTTGCAAGAAGAAGCCATGATTTATTATTGATGAAAAAGATAGAGTGCTTCAATTGCCATAACATTGGAGATATGGTATGTGATTGTAACTTGACTTGGGTCCCTAAAACCATGACAACCAAGCCAAAAAAGAAAATTACACAAGTATGGAGAAGGAAGGAAATTGGATCCAAAAGTCTCTTGAATACTCCAGCCAACAACATATATTGTTGATTTGATGAAGACATCTTTGGCAGAGATGATATTGCAAGGTTTGATAAAGAATTTCTGCCAAGAAGAAGACTATGCATACTGTTAGGGGGAGCTTTTGGTTCTTGACCATTCTTGCAGAGGCTATTCATGAATGGGCCCTATGAAAACCTTGATGAGTCACATTTGGGCAATCATCCTTTAACAAATCATCTCCTAAGAGCAACTTCATTGAAAAAAATGATCCCTTATTCATCTGATGAGCTGGTTTTCTTCCACTTGTTTACAAGGGAGCAAGTTTTCTTGAGCTAGAAGTTGGATCAACACATGAAGAAATGCAAACATATCATGGACCATTGCCAGAAGGAAGAGCATCATGACAGGGGAGTAACACACCTATGAAGGATTACTATTCATAAAGAAAAGAAGTAGCTTGATAGGGGAAGTACTTGGGCACCTCGTTTTCCATTGATGTCAAAGGGGGAGAGAATGTTGGAAGGGCAAGAATATTGCCATCAATGACAAAGGGGGAGATTGTTAATCAAGGTTGTCATTGATGTCAATATGGAATTAATTGAGATTTCAATATTCTTGAGATTGCTGGCTCAAGATGATGATGATGTCAAATCACGAAGAAGTCAATCCACTAATGAAAGAAGCCCTAAGAAGTCCTTGATCTAATGTTGCATGCACATGATGATATAGAACTCAACCCTTGATGTCATATGATGATGTCATACACTTTGATACTTGATGATGACATATGATGATCATGATTGGAGATCATTTGAGGGTTGGAAGAATATTTTGGAGTTCTCCTAATAATGCTTCATTATAACATATCACTGCATGATTATGTGCTGACATAGATTTTTCACTCATTTCTGGACACTATCATGATGACGTGGATGTCCTACATGTTCCTATGATGATGAAGAAGCCAAATAATGGAGAAGAGAAATAATAAGCCAAACAAAGAAGCCATACTGTCCTAATCATTTCTGCACTAAATAATTCAAAGGCAGTCATAAAGAAAAATGTTTTTCACCACCTTAGAGGCAAAATTTCAACATGGGACCTAGACCATCTGGAAGATGATTTTTTCCTCTTTCTAACAAGCCCTTACTTGCCCCAAAAATCCAAATAGTTTGGGAGATATTGATTTTTTTAGCTATGGAAATTAATTTTGACATTGAGCTAACCTATGCTCAAGGAAACATGTCGGCCTCCCTCCAAAAAGTCACGTCCCCTCATTCCAATAAAAAACTAGTATATATAAGAGTTCAGATTCCTCATTCTAGCATAGAATTTTCGGTGAAGATCACAGGAAGACGAAGAAGTAAGACAGAAGCCGAGGAAGGCAGTTAAAGATATTTTTTTTTGGGAAACTTTTTTAGCTATTCATTACAGCTAAGATTCTTTTCTAAATTTGGATCTATGACAGAGGGTACTGTCATATTTTAAGATTTGTGACAAGTGGATAACTCAGACTAGGAAGGAAAACCACCTACAAAAGCTCAGACTGTATATTTCAAGCCCAAAATTTTAGAACTAAGGCTCGAAAATTGCAGAAGTGTGGAGGCTCATATTTTTTAGATCTGAAGCTCAAAAATTGCAGAACTGTGGAGGCTCAGATTTTTAGATCTGAAGCTCGAAATTGCAGACTGTGGAGGCTCGAAATTGCAGAATTGTGGAGTGTTAGATCCAAGTCTAATCCCACATTTTTCCTACCATCTCTAAGCTCTATTTCTCTAATGTCAATTTAAGGTGGTTACATTTGTTAGAGTCCAGTTAGAGCTAAGTTTTCGAAGGACTGATTCAGAAAGCTTCTATGTTTCAGAGGTCAATCTTTTGAGCAAGGGTTAAAGGGCCACTATAGCCTATGAATTTGACCTTCAGGCCAACATTAAAAGAGCCTTCGATTGGGTAGTAAACCAGAATGAATTCATACCTCATTTCTTGAAGTTGTTTAAAACATTGAATCTTAAATATTATAACAATGGAGGATATATCCTTGGGATACAAATCAATTTCATCTTCTTGATAGTACATCATTGGGAAGCTGGGTATTGAAGATTGTGCGATATTTGAAAAGAATTGATAAAATAAAAAGTAAAAAGGAGCATAGAATTTCTCTTCACAATATTACGAATAGATTAAATAAGATTACATTGGAGACATCAGTAATAAATAATGGTAGTGTAACTCGACTAAAATGGAGTAACTAGAAACTGAACTAAGGCACTTGTATTGACGGTTTCGACACCTAGCAGGTGGTTGGGATTACATTCTTTAACACTCCCCTTTAATTTCAACCACATAAAAAAAATTTAATTAAGATACCTGCTGGTCTATGTCTCAGCGAGGCTTACAATTTAAAAAAAATTGACTTCAATTAGATTTGGTTTTCTTCTTCTCTTCTTCCAAATTCTGTAGCCTCTAAATTGTTTCAGATTTTTCTCTTTGCTGTATCCTTCAAACTTCAGTTTCTTTATTTGCTGGTGTAGGTATTTTACTATTCCAAGTTGTCTAAGCATGTCCTGGACTTCTTCAAGAAATGTGGGCTGCTGCCACATATGGTCTTTTGTAGTGTGCTTATCATCATCAATCTGCTGCAACATAAGATTAGAATAATATCTTATCTCTTAATAACTCCAATACCTGAAAATTTAATTGACATGTTCATCATGCATGTCATCTTCAACATTCATATCTACAGCTTCTGTGTAGACCTCAACTAGACATGGTGTTGCAAGCCATGTTTCAAGAAAATTTAACTCTTCTTCATAATCAATCTCTGTACTAGACATTGGAAATCAATGTTAGAATAAAAAATATTTTCAGAATGACATTGGTTCTGGTATTTTTGCTCTACAGTGAGAGCTTTCTGCTATTGTGTTTCATTTTCTATCTCTGCCTCTTTCTCTGTTTCTTCTTTCCCTTTGTGGACTTCTTTCTTTGCTTCTGTCTCTTCTTCTTTCTATGTTTTTTACTTCTGCTCTGCAATGAGAGTTTTCTGCTCTACAGTGAGAATTTTCTCTGGTTGCACTTCCTTTTCTGATTCTGCCTCTTCCTTCTCTGCTTCTAATTCTATCTTTATTTCTGCTTTCTCTTTGTAGACTGTCTTTATCTCTGTTTCTATCTCTGTTATTTCTTCACTAACCTGTGCTGCTGCAAACAGGTTGTCTTCCACTAACTGAAGTGGGATAATCTCACCAAATAGCATCATGTCAATATCATATTTTTGTTGCATCATCTGCAACCAGTCATCATTACCCAAAAATTCATTATCAAAGTTTACATCAACCATCAAATTTTCATCAGGAAGCTATGTTTCTAGAATCAACAAGTCATCATCAGCAAAATCTATTGCTGGAATCATCAAGTCTTCATCAACAAGGGTGTTGCTGGAATCATCAAATTTTCTTCAGCAAGATTTGTTGTTGTATTTACCATTTCATCTGTAGCAAGATCTGTTTCTGGATTCATCATATCTTTGTCAACAAACTCCGTTTCTGGAATCATGAAATCATCGTCAGCAATCCATGTTGCTGGTATCATCAAATCTTCGTCAGCAAACTCTAATGATGGATTCTCTTCATCCACTTGTGGCTGTGCACAATGGGGTTCACAAGCATCTTTGTGCTCTCTCTCTGCTTCTTCTGACTCTTCATCTAGTTGTGGATATGCTACTACAGATCCACCTTCATCTTCAACTTCAACGCTCCCCTTTGCACCAAAACATCTCTCAAGGGTATCCCATGCCTCCTTGGCTTTCTTGGCATCTGAAATCAAGGGAAGTATACTTTCATTGACTGATTCTTTTATGCATAGGCATCTTTTTGCCTTCTTATTTCCAAATCTAAAAAGATCTTGAACACCTTCTATTTAAGCTTTAGCCTCTTGGCTTTTCCCATGACCTCGTTGTTTGGATTTCACAAACAGACAAGTCTATATATGCATGAAATATCTTGCTTCCAAAAAAATTCTCTTCCGCAAAAAAATATCTTTCTCATATTCACTTTCACAAGACTCTTTTTAAATTTCCATTAGAAAATCTCCTTTTAAACATTCACTTTCACTTTATTTCTTAAAAAATAATTCCTTTTCTCAACGAAATCTCCTTTAAAAATTAAAAAAAAAACTTTTCCTTAACCTTTGAAAAATTTGAAGTTTTAAAAAAAAAAAATTAAAAAAAATCTTTCTTCATATAAAAAGGGTTTTCTCCTCTTTTTAAATCACGTGGAGCATAAAAGGACTTACATGGCCATATATAAGTCATATCCTAAAAAATTATAGGAATTCCAATATTCCCATTCGAATAAAACGGATCTCATTTTAAGAGATAAAAAAAAACTTTTTATGGATTTCCTTGCTTAAAAGGACATTCAGTTCAAACACTTCTAATTTTAATATGCATGCACAACCACTCTTTCAAATACAACCCAATGTTTTAGCGATACCCAATAGCGCTGAAATAGATTTCTGTGGAAAAGGCTCGGCGTGTATAAATTTCTCCTCATAACGCTCCAGAAAATAGAGAGAAGCCACAAAAAGTGGAGAGTAGTGACAAGTAGCTCTCTCCTTCAATGGCATTAGAATGCTAATCCATGTGAAGGAAAAATGCCATTACACATCATATTAAAAGTAGATAATATGTGCCATAGAGATTTATAGTCTACCAGTACATCAAAAATATTTCAACAACACGATTTTATCAGTTTCCCTTCAGTTTCCCTTACTAATTCCTTGTCTAAATTATTTTATGGATTTCATTAAAAAATACCTTAACGGAATTGCTCCATCCCTGTCGTAAATCCTTAGCGTATTCACTCCAGGCCGGTTTTGAAACCTACACGTATGAACCAGATACGTAGTTGCTCCACGGCTTCACTTTTTTAAATTCTTTGACTGGTGTGGTCCCGATACTAAACCACCGCGACTAAATAAAAACAACGCAAGGCAAAAAAATAGCATGGGTATGGATTTCATTCTCACGCAAATCCCTTGTTTTGGGGCGTTGGCGTGAGTATTATCCTAACAGTCGCGCCAACCAAGAAAATTTCTTTGGCTTTCCTCGAACAACGTTTCTGCAAGTCGTAGGAGAATTTTTCTTCAAAAATTTTGCTACTCTTTAATGAGTCTTATGCAAGATTTCTTCTCCTCTCTACTGCTCTTTCATGGCTCTATTGCTGCTCTCCAGGGGGGCTTATGCAAGCTAGCTATGATACCATGAAAATAATTGAAATGGAGCAGAGAATTTCTCTTCACAATATTACGAATAGATTAAATAATATTACATTGGAGACATCAGTAATAAATAACTGTAGTGTAACTCGACTAAACTGGAGTAACTAGAAACTAAACTAAGACACTTGTACTAACGGTTTCGACACCTAGCAGGTGGTTGGGATTACATTCTTTAACAATCTTCATTTGACTTGAGATTACTCAAGGGCATCTTCAGTCACAACACCTGGAAGTCTGTGGCACACTTCAAGAATGGAATATGTTATTTGATTAGATTAAGATGATTGAAGGCATTATCAAGTATTGCAGTTAGAAAAGTGAGAGTTGATAGATATCTGGTGGAGCTGGCAACAACATAACTTGAAATAATTTGAAACAGTGGAATACATTTGTGAAACTGGCTGCAATATATTATTTCCTATGTTGAAATATATTTGTTGAAGACCTGTTCAAATTTTGTAGCAGTCGAAGACCTTGATTGAAGCCCTTGTGAAGTGATCTTGAAGAAGATCCTAGATTGGAGTGTTCTTGTTGAATAGCCTTGATTGAACTTGTAGACACTGTTGAAGACATTTTGGTAAGATGTCTTGAAGATAACATTGAAGACCATGATGCTTCAATGATGACATCATGAGGTGACTTGGAGAATTTTCTTGGGTATGATGAAGAGCAATGGTGACACCTTCTAAGAGATCAAGGTTGTCATTGATGAAGTGACATGGAGACTAAGTGAGGGGATAGTTGAAGATTGTCAGGGCTCGTTGAAGAAGACATTGGGAGCCATGAAGTATAACCAAATATATCTTGACGAATTGAAGCTAGAGGTTGGAGCCTCATAGAGACAAGGTTGGTGCCTTGGAAGATAGGGTTGGAGCCCTAGAGGAAAGGAGTCCTCAAGAGACCAGGTTGGAGCATGTACTAGAGATAGGGTTGAAGCCCTAGAGGTTGGTGCCTCAAACTGCCAAGGTTGGAGCCTTGGGAAGTCCAAGTTGGTGCTTGGCATAATACAGGTTGGAGCCTAGGAGATTGAAGATTGGTGTCTTCATCTAGGGTTGGAGCCCTACACAAATATTGTACTTAATTTATGAATATTAATAAAAGAATTTATTCTTATTTTTCATTTGTGTTCTAAATATAAGTTATCTAACTGGTAAAAATAAAAATTGAAAAGAAATACTGATTCACCCCCCTCTCAGTATTTCCAACAGTTTCACCCAAATTGGTCGAAAATTGACCTCCCAATGCATTTTTCCCAATATCAGCTAGAAAATCTCCACTAACTGTGGAGAACTACACTTAACTGTCGCTAAAAATAGAAAAAAACCTAAATTTAAGGTCGTGCTCCAAATTTAACTGTCTACTAATCATAATATTTAAAGTTATGTGTAGGGGCGGCCACATGCGCACCCGCTACCCCGCCTGACTGTAATGGTCAGTGTTTAACCCGCCGGAGTCTTGACCTTAACTGTGTTGAGACTGTGCTTGTGATAATTTTTCATGGGATTGTTTAAGGTTATAGTTATTATTGTTGGAGGTTATGGTTGTGTTAATTGTTGTTGATTGTCATGTGAACTCCATTAGGGCCGCCAGCGGGTTGGGACTGCTGGTGGTCCCCCCCCTAAAATGTCAAACATATACACCATAAATTGTTGCGGAAGAAATTTAGGTTAAGAAACAAAGCAGAGCAGAGATGGTGGAAGGTCTTGTGCACGCGCTTGGAGGTCGCAGGTTCGATCACCCCTCCCCGACTCCACCAAAATTTTATAATAGCCTCCTAGGGACAAGTGGTAGCCTCCGGTCTTACCATGTGTCACCCATCCAATGGTGCCACATAAAACTTCGTACAACTCCATCCAACGGTCAGAAATGAAAATTTGTACAATCAAAATCAATGGCCCAGATTCAGCCACGTGTTGAATTCTGATTGGATGTGAGAAAAGGGAATATTCCCTAGAATATGCCACCTGCTAACTGTACTTGCATGCTGACTGGGCATCCCAGTCAAAAAATTTTAGCTCTTTGGGAAAATGAATAGAATGTGATATCTTCCTCATACAACATTGGTTTTTTCAACCATTTACGGTGCCGAAATCGCAACGACGAGACCTTTCTGATCACTCAGGTTCAGTACAATTTCGAGCACTTTCATTTTTGTGCATAACACATGATCTCCTGATCACACATCTCCACTGGGAAGCTTTTGGACCCCAAAATATCTCTATATTAATAAATATTAAGATGAGGAGACTATGTCCCCACTCTTCCAATCTTTATCCACTGAAATTTCCCTAATTTCATTAATTGGAGCTTTTCATGAAAAGACAAATTTTTCCTTGATTCCGTCGACCATCCATTGCTGTGTTTGACACTGTTATGCTGCACATTTTCTGATCTTGCAGAAAAATAATCTAACTTTGCAGTAAACATCTTATTTCCACATTGGTCTATAATCAAAAGAAACTTGGAAATTTTCTCAACTTGCACTATGTTCGTATGGTGATTTTTTGCTGCTTTTGCCTTGAACTTGTGTCGACCCTTGACAAAATTTCTTCGCCATTGTACCATGCCTTTCAGAAACCTGCAATGAACATTTTTGAATCTTGTGTCTTCTTTTCCAAGTTTCTTTGTCCTCTCTTTGACCTTTGCAACTTCTTGCACCGACACCTTGTTTTTAGCACTGTTCAACACCAATGTCGACTGCTGCAACTGATTGTCATCTTCTTTCAAAGACAACCTGCTTTCAAACTGAAACAACTCATTACATACATCAAAATTTGTTTGAAAATGATGATGTAGAACATCTCTTTATTTAATCATCATCAATGTCAAGTTTTTGGCTTGCATTGACTAGCCTTTTCATTTGCCCTGCATTAACTAAAGAAGTGTTTGGTTTATTGCGATGAGCTCTCATAATATAATCCTTGCCATCTTTGAATAAATGGTATTTGTTCTCATGGTGATGGAAGATTGCTTTCCTGTCATACAAGTAAGCACTTACCAACACCATACCCATTATATCAAGCGAAACAACATCTAATTCAACTATGTCAATGAAATGTGCAGTTATTGCAAAGCGCAATATGCACTTCTTTGAAACCTGTAAATTTGTATCCTTACTAATCCAACCAAGTAGATATGGTTTTAGATGTGGAATGGTCTCAAGATTAAGTTTCTTGAACAAGTCTTCCGAGATTAAGTTTGCTTGTGACCCACTGTCAAAAAATGTGTTAACCTTGGTATGTTTGGAAATGACCCTCACTTGAAACAATTCAATTATCTCTTCTTCATTTGGAGCTTGTATGTGACAGTTAGATATACTAGAACTGGGTTTATTTTCAATCTCCTTCCCCTTCATGTTATTTAGTCACATAGCTATGATTTTTGTTTCATCTTCTGAATCTGACCCTAAGTATTGTTCAGCTATTGCAACGGTTTTTGCTTTCTCCTTGGCTTTCTCTTTGGATTTCAAACTTTCTGGTTTCAACTCTGGACGAAGTTTCCAACAATGGTTTTCATCATGGTTAGTTTTAGAACAATTTTTGCAAAATAATTTTCCCTTCTCTTTTATGATATTTTCATTTCTCCTTTTCTTCCATTCGCCTTTAAACTCATTTTCCTCATTCTCATCTATGTTTTGTTTTCCCCTTGCCTCTAAGTGTGTGGCTTGTACACAAACTTTATCTAGGCTTGTAGGGTTAAAAATGAGGATAGTATGTCTTAGGTTGGTATGTAAGCCTCCTATATACTTGAGCAAAGTGTCTTGGCTCTGCAAATCTACTCCTAATAAGAGAGATATTCTCCTAAATTCTTGAGTATAAACTTGTACATTTTGTCCTTTGAATTGTTTAAAAATTTTCCAGTCCATTATGGCTTTCTGCATGTGAGCTAATGGATAAAACTATTGTTTTATTGCATAAATGAAATCAGTCCATGATAAAATAATCTTACCATGCTTTTTGATCTCCTCCTTTGTCTTGGCTTTTGTTACAAAGTAATTCGTCACCATCCCTGCAATCCCCCGTCCCGCACATTGGAGGGCTTATTCTGTGACCCGTGAGAAATGACATGACCTGAAACCACTTTCATGGCATCCCCCTTGACAAGGAAAATCATTCCCTTGAAGACAATTTCCTGTAAAAAGCCCTAAAAATAGCCTTTTTAGCCTTGGCGCGACTAGCCAGTTCAGCACTCGTGCCAATGGGGGAAATCCACCAAAGAGGGCACGCTAGCTAGCGCTCTGTCCCAGTGTATCACCCACACCAGGCTTAATAAGGAGTGTTTTTTAAAAATAAATGGCGGAAGTTTGATTCCAACCAACTTCTGAACTAGTCTCTAAATTGAGTTGGGAGGTTTGGCTCCGGATCTCCATGTAGGGGAAGTGGTTTTCCACTTATCATGGAAGCTTCCTTGAGGATAGGGCCAATCCCACCATTGTAGGGATCCCAAATCCCCTTCCACCATCTATATAAGCTTGTCATTTTCCCTTTGCAAGCTAGCCTAAATAGAGATGAATCATGGTAAGGAGATTATCGTCAGACATCCGAAGAGGGAGAGACTTGTCCTTGTCCCAACGAGCTTTACCAAGACGTACTCCTCTGTCGACCCGCCAAAGGAAGATCTAGCGTCAGAGCTCAGGTTGTATCTTTCTTTGTTTTGATTAATAATAAGCGACTTCGATTATGGTTCCACTCAGATGTTTATTTTTTATGTTATGAGTTGTATCTTCTCTGATTGATACATAATTGCATGTATTATGTTTTACGCTTGTGTGTTTTTTGTTTCTTCTTGTACGAGCAGGTGTTCGATCACGTCGAACGAGAGAATTGTGATATGCCAAAGCAAGGGATGGAAGCACCATCTTCTCCACAAACGATAGCAGTGTAGGACTTAAGGTAGGCCTCTTGTCACATCTTGGTCTTTTGCAATTAGGAACTTGCGTCTTAGCGTGACTCGGTTGTTGCTAGACCCGATCTGGGCTAGTAGGGATCGCCTCTGTTCGCAGAGGGGATTTACCTCTCCAAAAAACTGGCGACTCTACTGGGGAGATATTGACTGGAGTTTGTCTTGTATTTTCGGTTGATTTTGGTCTCTGCCTGCCCGATCAACTCTTGTGGTTCGCTCTTTTTTAGTGTTAAACTATTGTTTAGCCTCACCATCCCTGATATGATTCTGGATTGCTATTTTTCATCTTTTCCATTAGTAAAATCGACTGGCGCAATTATTTCCCTGACAGTCACACTAGCTAGCGCATGTTGCCAGTTTATCACCCATGCTAATCCTGTTCTGGCGCTAGTTGCAGCCTGATAGTTGCGCCAATCCTGTAAGGTGATAGGGTTTTCTCATTTTTTGGCTTTCTGAGCTTGGTCTGTGGTTTTGGTGTCACTTTTTTGACTGCCTGAGTGTTTTGAAGCCTTGTTTGACTGACTGTGACCTTCATCCTCTGGTTGTTTACCCTCTTCTATCAATTTTACATTCTAGCCCTAGGGCATCTAGGTGCTATAGTGTGTCGAGCCTCCCATGGGAGCTTTTGGTCCTCATTTGATCAATCAATTTTGTTATTGCTTCTTTGCATTCGTTTGGTGGTTTTCCACTGTGTTATTGCATTATTTGAGTGATTGGCTTCTTCTTCATTCGAATTCCGCTTTGTCTCGCTTTGAGCCTAAATTACATGGTTCATTTGAGTCTTTGGAATTTCTCTTATATTTGAGAGACTTCTTTGTCAATTTGGGATTTGATTGTGTTTGACATTGAGTGAAATTTCTTTTCTTTTCTCTTTTGCTACCGCTTCTCAAATTTTTCTTTGCATTGGTTTTCATTTTGTTTAGTGCACTTTGCTCTTAAACATTGAAAATACAAAAAATCTCTTTTGCTTTTGATTAGTTAATGTAAATTGAATCTTTTTTGTGTTATTAGTAATTTGTAGCCCTGAAAGAAAAGCTTTTAGTTTTCATTAGCGTGCATTAGAAACACTAGTGGTTGTTTTCTAATCATTTTGTTATTGTGTGAAAGCTCTCAACCTTCCCGTAGTTAGCTATTCATCCAAAAAAATGATACATTGTGGCATGTAGTGTGCATTTAGGGGATTTTGAGACATAACATTCGGTAGGGCTTGGAAATTGAAACATAATTGAAGATCAACATTAAAATTTATTCAATTTACCTTAAGGAAACATTGAAACATTAATGAAATATTTAGAGGTCTAGGCTAGTGACGTGTTCGGACGTTGTTAAACCTAGTAGCTGTCGTTCGCCTCTTGGCTTTAGACAGCACTAGTACGGACTTGTGCTCCCTGTACCGTTGCGTATATAAAGGGAGACCCCACTAGGTTGCTATCCTTTATCTGTAGGAAGCCGAGTCTGCCGCCTTATACCCGTGATACACTGGACACAACATTCGAGGAGATTTCATGCATGTACGTCAAGTCCTTGGTTGATTTCTCGTTAATTTTGAAACCAAGGTGTATATTGCAGTTCACGGATCTCTGGTACACCCTTTGCGTAGATTACCAGAGTAGTCATTTCGATCTTTTCTGACTCTATAAATTTGAAAGGATCATCAAGCACTTGTCCTTTCACGCTTGTTTCAAAACTGAAAGAGATAGAGTCAAATTTCATCCGTTTCTCGACTCTTAAAACATGAAACGGTGAAGTTTCTAAGTTTCAATGCGGTAAAATAAATCACCTGCGATCACACGCCCTGTTAAAATTTTTTTGTTGGCCATTTGATTGTGTGCCTTTATTTTTCTTAACCTGTGTGTTGTGTTTGATCTCTTCCTTTCATCGTTACTGTCACAGTGGCGGAACCCTCAGTTTCGTTTACTGGTAGTCCATATACAGACGATTCATCAGAGGTCTCTCAATCCTCTGCTGAACCTCAGCAGCCCATTGTCTCCGAGTTTCCCGACGGGGGACCGGTTCTATCTGAGCTTCCCTTTGGAGGAACATTTGAGTTCAATTGGCCCTTATCCGACGCTTGGTCTGGATGCAGAGTAGGGGAATATTTCCCTCCTCTTACATCAGGTTCGCCTTTTCTAGCTATTGTTATTCCTCCTAGTCCTTGCCATCTGCTACAAGATCTAGCGGCAGGTTCAGATATGGGCTCATCTAGCCATTATCCTAGTGAGGAAATCCCCATGTCTGTTGAAGATTACCAGTTGTTCCTAGAAGACAACCCCGACTTATCTATCATGTCTTTTCCCGGCCCTTCACTTCCAGCGGGGTATAGATCCTTAAGTCAGATTATGACCACTGTCGCCTCTATGGGAATATCAACTCCTTCTATGAGGCCAGTTATTCCTTCACTGTGAATGTGTCCTAGGACACCCCTTACGTCATCCCCTCAGGTCACTTCAGTACCTATTAGTCCCACTGTCTGTGTGGTTGCATCTACACCCGCTGTTACCACTCAGTCCGTAAGGACCGCGTCGCTTCCCAAAGACGTCTATATAACATCTGCTATTCCAGAGAGGATTTCTCTTGAGGAGTATCGATTTTCCCTACAGCAATCGAACCCTGAGGTCGGTGAATCCTCCCAAGATCCCAACCGTCCGTATTTTTCGCATTATGCACAGGATGGTACCCCCGTTTACATTTTTCCATATCAATACGATGAGCAGGGAAACCATTTACGTTTACCCGCTCTAGAGGCTTAGCTCCATGGTCAAGGTTTTCTGTCTAACTAGGCTGGGAAACCTTACAACCCACAAGGGAAACCCTTCTAGGGCCAACCTTCGGGCCAACCTGGTTATCTTTATGACCCGCAAGGACAACCCTTACAAGGCCAACCTTCGGGCCAACAGTGGTTGTTATACGGTCCGCAAGGACAGTCCTACAACCCTTTAGGTCAACCTATCCAGCCTCACCCTGTGGTCCAACCTGGGTAGCCTCAAGGACCCACAGGTTAGTTAGGGTACCAACCGGGGCCGTTGTATGGTTCTAGGGGGCAAGTCCAACCTTCTCAACCTATGGTACAACCTCAGCAACCTCAGTATCCTATTGGTATGAATGTTGCAAAACTAGGATCATCCTATGGTCCTATTGCAGGTCAAACTGGTTATCAGGCACAACCTGGCCCCATTCTGCCACCAGGCCAACCGGCCCATCCGGCACAGCCTGGTGTCCCACATCAGCCAGGTCAACCTGTACAACCTGTGCAACCTGTTCACCCGGGTCAACTTGTTCAACCAGGGCAACTCGTTCAGCCAGGTCAACTTGTCTAGCCAGGCCAACCTGCACATCCTGTCAACCCTGCTCAACAACCGATTTATTAGATGCCACAACTGAATCAACCGGTGCGCCCTACTTATTAGGCTCAGTAGGGCCCCACTTATCAGCAGCTCGCTCAACCCCAAGGCGGTTACTATCCTCAAGGTAAATCGTGACTAATTTACAACCCATCCCAAGGTTCCCTTTATTATCCTCAACAACCAGGCTATACTTATACTCAACCGCCAAATCCACATACTGCTCAAATGGGGCCGACATATAATCAGGGTCCATACCCTGGCTATCAACCCCCGTACACTGGTTACCAGCAACCATATCAGATTGGTTATACGGCCTATACCCCCTATGGTCAGAATCCTCCGGGACAGAACCCACAGAGGCAAGGTTATGCTTAAATAGGGTGGAGTACAGGTATAGGTCCTTATCGAGGGCCTGACATGCCTTTCAATCCACAATTTCCATTCTTGGCCACCTTGGAATTACCAGATGTTTCTAAATTAACCAATGATCCGATTCTTCACAGTCCTTATTGGCCTCCAGTTTCGACCAAGGTACCCGGCGACTGTCCTAAGTTTGAAGGTAAAGCTGGAGAGTACCCTCGAGCTCATGTAATGACCTACCATCTGTGGTGTTCGTCCAATTCTTGGGTGGATGATTCAATTCGTCTACGTCTCTTCCAATGCACTCTTACTGGTGCTACCGCTAAGTGGTATATAGAATTACCCCGTGGCATATTTCAAGACTTCAATAACTTAGCTATGGCTTTTCTGACTCACTTCCAGTTATCGGTTCACTATGAAGCTGGGACGCATGTCTTGAATTATTTGAAGTAGGATAAAGCCACCCACATATCCGATCATATTCATGAGTGGTGATGTCATCGTAGACTAATCAAGTTTGATATACTTGATCAACTACTAAATCATTGGTTCACCACCTCCTTCGTTAACAAAATCGCTCAAGATATTGCTATGGGGGCATGTGTGACTAAAGAAAAATCCATCGCGCGTGCCCAGTACCTGGATCTGGTGTACTCCTAGTCTGGCACATTTTATGATAATTTGACTGATGCTCCATGGCCGGGAACCTCAAAAGCACCACCTACCCCCACGGTGGATGGTGTTATTGGTTCCGTTTCTCAAAATTCTTGAAAATCCTCAAATGGGAAGCAGAAGTCCAATTCTTCCAATAATTCTACTCTTCCCACCCCTCCAGATTTTGGCAAAACTGTGGAGGTCAACTCCGTTCAGGCTAATCCTATGGAAAAAGCCTCCAAAGGAAAGAAGAAGGGCAAAGGAAAATCCAAACCCGCCCAAAACTAGAGTCTTATAAACCTCGTACTGATGATGGTTCCCAACGTAAACCGAAGTACCCCTGCCTTATTTGTGAAGGAGACCATTATACCAAAGATTGTCCTTGACAATCTGAAGTTAGTCAACTTCTGAAAGGCTCCAAAGGAACTCCGGCAGTTCTCAAAGAACCGTTCCCATCTCAGCAGACCCAGATGGTTGAGAAGCCTTCACCATCTGCACCATTTGGGTCCCAGGTATTTATGATGAATGGTGCTGCACCTGTCTCAATTTCTACACGTTTTAAGGATTATGCCAGATCACACCAGGCAGCTAGGAAGGAAGTCATGGATGGTCCACCTCCCCCACCTGTCTCTGGTCGTTTGGAAATTGAGAATCCCAGCACTGAACCTATTGTAAGGCCACCTTCTAAAGGTGTTCTGCGAAGATATTCCTACAACCCAAATTCCCGTGCCGCTCAGCACTACAGTATTGTTGAGGATTTGGCACAGGTGCCTTCTGTCATGTCTGCATTGGAAGTACTTGAAAATTTCCCATCGCAACAGAAAGCTCTATTGTCTGCAATTAGTGGAATCGATCTCGCCGATTCTAATCTTCTCACCTTCGACCTAGAAAATTTCATCCCCCGACTTCCACATCAAATTTCTCTTGTTATAAAAGTCGGGATCAACGACCTTAACATCCATAGAGCCATTGTAGATGAAGGTTCTTCCACCTGTGTTATGCCATTTTCCTGCTGGAAGACCATTGGCTCTCCGGATCTTACATCATCTCCCAATGCCTTAGAGGCATTCGATGGTCGGGAATCAAAACCCCTGGGTGTTCTCGAGAGTTTGCCGATTACGTTACAGGGGAAGACAGTCAACATAGAAGTAGAAGTGGTTGATGCCAAGCTTAAATACAATCTTCTTCTCGGCCGCAGTTGGACTTACGCCATGCTATGCGTGCCGTCCACCCTCTTCTAACTTATTAAGTTCCCTCATGAGGGAAAAATCATTACTGTGGATCAGTTTTCTTTCTTCACCTCATCTTCTGAGAACAATGTTCCTTACGTGGATTAGATCCCCAATCCCCCTAACAGTGTAGGACCTGGTCTCTTCAAGGACCCTGTCCTCATGGGTATCTTTCTCACACCACCACCACACACTGTTCAAGTTAATATGGTCTCTCAGTCCAATGACCCTTGGATCATCCCTTCGCCTGAACAGGTGACCTCTTTCAAAGAATTGATGCCGTTAACTCCAGTTGAGATTAATTATTGTGAAATCATTGCTATATCTGATCCTCCTCCCGAACATGCTCCTTTGAGCATGGCTCTAGATATATATTCTCAATCCCCTTGGCTTGGCGATGCATATTCGCATGAAATTTTAAGAGAAGTTTTCCCTTCCGATGAAGCTATTGTTGAAACCATGTCTCTTGAAGATCTGCCATGGAGCTATGGAAATCATCGTTCCTCGTTCATGCTTGGCCTGGGGGAAATGTCTGATTGTCTAGAGAATGATGTATCTGGTTATCCCCTTCCTGAGCCTCCTCCGTCGAGCTCGTCAGAGCATAGTTCCTCTTCTTGTGTCAAGCTCCTAAAACAATGAAACAAGTTTCTACGAGGACAGTTCTTTTCAGTGTGTCAACCTCGTTAAAATAATGAAACACGAGCCCGTTCAATTTGAGTTTTGTTAGAATTTGTCTTTTGAACCTTCACTCCATTTCCTATGGACTGAAGCTTGGGGGGCATGTACCTCGAATTGAGACACCATGCTGGGGGGCATGCCCGTTTCCCTCATTTTCAAGCATAGTTTGCATATGTGTGTGCATGTGTGCTTTTAAGCTTGCATAAAAATAAAATGTGTGGTAATGCATTTTGTGAAATTTTCCATTGGGTTGTTGTTATGCAAATTATATAACTGCTGCATTAGATAACATTGTATTAGACATTTGCATAGCATATAAAAACATCATCACATGTAAAAAGATCCATCCAGAAATAGATATATATATGTCAAATAGTTTGCAGTTTGTGTACATCACATAAAGTCAAAAAATATACATGTCTGTCTAATAATATCCGGAGACAACGTGTCTCTCAAAAATATGCATATAAAAAGCCTTATATGGATAATCAGCATGGTGCTCGTGGTAACATGTCACCGTGCGCACCAATCGCCTCAGCAGTCGAAGGAGGCTACTAGGCACCCCCACAGTGTGTCGCTGGTATGCCAATGGGACATCTGCCAGCCATGCATAGTCCAGAATTCCCCGGGCAATGCCCTCCAGGTTCTAGATCAGCTCACTCCCTTCGCTGCCCTCAGCTTGGGGGTCATATGCGAGAGGCGTCCTTCGCGCAATGGACGACATGCCCACGGGCCTCTCTGGGCCAACGTCTACATACACACATAAATGTTGTTAGAATAGGCATGTATCACAAAAAAAAAATCATAAATACATAAAAAATAAAAAAGAGTCATACCTAGCTCCTCGTCCTAGTCCTCCCCCTCTGGAAGTGGAAGATCTGGGTCTCCCGTGAAATCAGTACCTGCGTAGGGCCAATCCTCAACTACAATCAGCTAACGCCGTAACCATACAAAAAACTCAGGCCTCTAGGACATCTGTTGGCCTCCTCCGGACCTAGGAATAAGTGCTGCTCATCGAGCCATCCTCGGCTCCCTCAATGATGGCTCGGCGACTATCGCCCCTTGGCCCTGGAAAATTGGTAGTCGTTCTAGAATGAACGACACCAGAATGGAACCATGCCCAAACTATTTTAGTTTGTCCTTCTTGCACTTTTTTAACTGTCGTTTGATGTTTGTTGTCACGGCAGTGGCCCAATTGAAAAGTGTAGGATTCATGCATTCAGAAGCTAGTAGGAGCTGTGCTTTGGTTGCCTCATGCAGGGCCTGTGATCCTGCAGCCCGCGTAATGGTGTGAAGCACTACCCGGAGTGCTAGATCACGGACTGTGTGGATGTCTACTTTCCCACTACCCGATCCTGTTTGTGCCCCTGGGCACACTCTCGCCATTACCATATCCATTTTCTCCCCAGAAGGTCTGCTACCTGTCATGATTGGCACTGGGCCTCTGTGCGACAATCCGGTTATGAAATAAACATCAGAGACTTCAGGTGCCAGTACTTGTTCTCGGAGTTTGAATATTTCTTCATTCTCATCCCATATGCTAACCAAATACTGCAATAGCTTAGGCTGAGCTCTTAAAAATGGTGTGAGGAAGAACTTCTTGAGACCATAGTCCCGGAGAGCGTTCATGCAAGCTTCATTTTCCATGGCCATTTCTTCCTCTTCCTCATGTTCCCTCTCCTTCCACTCAATCACCATTGTGCTTGGATATCTGCACCAACATGGTAAAAAACACCTTATTATATCTCTACAACACTTAAAAATTCATTTGAGTGGATCATATTATGGTAAATTAACGCAGAAATTTGACTTGCGCCATTGGCGCGACTCCCTTGCAAAAATTAACCAATTGGCACGGGTCCGTGCCCGATACCCGCGCCAATTGGCCGAGCCCTAAATTTGCAAAAGGGTTCCTCTAGAGGTCAAATACACAATGGAAATTTACAAAAATGAATAAAAAATAAAATAAGAGGAGTGCCTCTTACCTGGAACGAACAAGAATCCAGATGATGTACTGGATTGATCGCAATCATCGCCGCAAGTTCACACACCAAAAGTTCACTGTTGCTCTCCAAATGAGGTAAAAAGTAAAATTAAATATGTTTTTACCATTTGTGGCATATTTATAACTTTTGAAGTCAAAATTAGGTTTTGAAAGTATTTTTTCTCAATATTTTAATATATTTTGTCGAAAAATGGATTTTACACTCGCTTTTGTGTGCAGCGACAGGCTTTTACGCGACTTGAACTGTGATACGAGTTGTATTTTATACTTTTTCAGACTTGGTAAAAAAATGAAAAAGTCATTTCTGGAGTCATCTTTTAGCTCTTTTCTGACTCTCTAAACATGAAAAGATTACCGAGTCCCTTGTCGTTTCGATCTCATTAAAGTGGTTGCGAAATGACATCTACCTAGTATACGTTTACCCCTTTTTTGGGCTGGGATAGATTATTTACGAAAAAGGAATACCCTAGCCTATTGCGACTAGGAGGTTTTCTTAGACATAGTTTTCTACCTTTTCAGATCTGAGGAACTATTTATGAAAAGGAACTTTTGGAGTTTACTTTTCCGCTGTCTTTTCAAACTTTCTAAACATGAAAAGACGTTGAGTTCTTCCTTTGTTAGACTCGTTAAACCCTGATGACATCGGATCCAGTCTTAATGACGATATTCGAGTTTCTCCTTCCTAGGGATCGTTAAATGTACTAGGATGGATTCGTCCGAAGGACAAACTTATATTACAAGCATATTCTATCCCCTTCAAGCTTGTTCTTGAAAATAATTAGGGTACTCGCCAGAAATGGTGGGGAAAAATGGAACCAACATCGTCGTCGTGTCGACAGTATGTCACTCTTGAACATGGCACTTGTCTGCATTCGTGTTGGGTTGGGGACATCTCATCTCATTATCTATTTGCCTCTGTGGGTTTGGGTATCCTTTTTTACCTCTCATATGCTCTTTGCCTCGTCATCATGACCTCTGATATTTTGATGTCAAATACTGCCAAATCCATTGTCGTGCCACCGATAGGTTCAAGAGAAGTTGACCTCTGCAGTTTCAACCTTCCTCTGATTCTCATCTGATCCTTATTCACAAACATTATTTTCCTCTGTCTCATGTCAATGATGTGGGAAACACTATGGCCCACCTTCGATCGAGGTCACTTCCTGTTGACTTCAGCTCATTATCCAAGAATTTGATCTAGAGAATCCCTTCCGGACCTTGGAGCCTGCATGCCTCAATGGCAGGTTCTTCGCATTCGATGCAAGGTTTTCATCATTGATCTTCGATCGGATGATTCTGTGGGTGTTCTACGCCAACTCATTGTTCACATTCCATGGATTGTACCTATAGTACCTTGAGGGCCATTGTCATTATTAGTGGTTCCTCTCGCATCTGTTAACAACTTTCATCACTGGCTGGTAGTCAGACGATGTTCTTGCATGTTTGACTTCAGCTCACTTATTCACATGCTTGAACTTGTACTTTGTTTGGGTCGAGATGGAGCGCAAGACCTTGGACTTTGTCTGTTGGAATCTAGGCTGCGATTTTGTGGATTATTATGATTGGTTACATGACTCATTGATTGGATGGCTGCGACCATTCCTGAGTCTATTTATCGATCCTTACTGGATGGCTACTTCCATGCCTTGGATCTTGATTATTGTATCCTCTGTTACGGATGGCTGTGCCCATACCACATATATATCATATATTTGAGATATCAGTTGTATTTGTCTATGCAGGTTTTTCGATGGCAATGTTTTCCATTGGGCGTGTTCTCGTAAAGCATTTCACCCCTCTCTCTCTTTTGGGCCTCATGCTTTAGGGGGCATATGTTACACAGTAATTTGTCACCGTCCCTACAATCCCCCATCCCATAGATTGGAGGGCTTATTCTGTGACCTGTGAGCAGTGACATGACCTGAAACCACTTTCATGGCATCCCCCTTGACAAGGACAATCATTCCCTTAAAGACAATTTCCTGTAAAAAGCCCTAAAAATAGCCTTTTTAGCCTTGGTGCGACTAGCCAGTTCAACCCTTGCGCCAATGGGGGAAATCCACCAAAGAGGGTGCGCCAGCAGGCGCTCTGTCCTAGTGTATCACCCATGCCAGGCTTAATAAGGAGTGTTTTAAAAAAATAAATGGTGGAAGTTTGATTCCAACCAACTTCTGAACTGGTCTCTAAATTGAGTTGGGAGTTTTGGCTCTGGATCTCCATGTAGGGGAAGTGGTTTTCCACCGATCATGGAAGCTTCCTTGAGGATAGGGCCAATCCCACCATTGTAGGGATCCCAACTCCCCTTCTACCATCTATATAAGCTTGTCATTTTCCCTTTGCAAGCTAGTTTTAATAGAGCTGAATCATTGTAAGGAGATTATCGTTAGACATTTGAAGAGGGAGAGACTTGTCCTTGTCTCGATGAGTTTTACCAAGACATACTCCTCTGTCGACCCACCGAAGGAAGATCCAACGTCAGAGCTCAGGTTGTATCTTTCTTTGTTCTGATTAATAATAAGCGACTTCGATTATAGTTCCACTTAGATGTTTATGTTTTATGTTGTGAGTTGTATCTTCTCTTATTGATACATAATTGCATGTATTAGGTTTTACGCTTGTGTTTTTGTTGTTTCTTCTTGTACGTGCAGGTGTTCGATCTCGTCGAATGAGAGAATTGTGATCTGCCAAAGCAAGGGATGGAAGCACCATATTCTCCACAAATGACAACAGCGTAGGACTTAAGGTAGGCCTCTTGTCGCATCTTTGTCTTTTGCAATTAGGAACTTGCGTCTTAGTGTGACACGGTTGTTGCTAGACCTGATTTGGGCTAGTAGGGATCGCCTCTGTCTGCAGAGGGGATTTACCTCTCCAACAACTTCCCACCAAACAAGTGCGGCACCTTCCATTCTCAATGAAGCTAGTTAGATTTTGGTATCATCATCATGGAAGTTTTGGATTCTCAAATAGACCTCCAATTGCCTAATCCAATTATCTATCTTTTTTTCATTGACTTCACCATTAAGAATTGGCAATTCAAACTTAACACAAGTTTTAGAAAATGAATTTTACCAGTGTTCTTTGAATTGTATGGCTGATGTACTGAAGATGAAATAGAGGATGATGAGGATGAAGATGAGGGTGATGATGGTGACTTTCTACTGTCTCCATTTCCTCCATTTCCCTTCTTTGATTTATCTTCATAATTGTGGCCTCCTGATGATACCTGACCGTCCTTGTGAATTTTTGATCCTTCTCCTTCTAGTATTTCATTCCTTTATTGATAAAGGACTCTCACCATTTCAGTCAAGTCAATAAATGCTTTTCTGTACACTCTTTCTTCCTCTTTGGGATCCATCTCTTCATGGATTTATCCTTCTCCTGGAGGCATGGTTAATGCTGCTTCTGCTTCTTTTGGATGTGAGCTAGGTGGTGGAGAATGTGACAATCTTGCCCTCCTTTGCTGTGGCTCACTTTGAGAACCTCTTTCTTCCACCAATTTTCCTTCTCCTATCTTAAGCTTGAGCATGGTAAGCATGAAAACCCTTGCAAACAGTTAAACAATCTTTGCACACAAAAACACCAAAGGTTAAAACCTGATCTAAAAGGAGTGTATTAGTTTGCTGTGCTAAATTTCCTTTCAGTATTAAAAACATGTACAATTTGTCTCCATTTGTTTGCTTAAGGAATGGGTGTTTTAACCATGAAACATAGATGAATTTGTGAACTTTAAGAATTAAAATAAGCCTAAATAACACTATACAACAGTGTATAACAGAGAATAAACATCACACATAAGTTTTACACAGCAGGCATGATGAAGCCGTTCACCCCTCCTGAGCTACATCTGTTGGTCTAGCTCCTAATGGCATGCCCCTCTTTGTCATTATGCTCAAAATTAAAAATTACATGTGTTTACAAGCCTCTAATGGCTATTTTTTCTACACCAGTGGCTCCAGAATGCTAAAATTATTCTAGGTAGAATCTTGTTTCACCCAAATTGGTTGAAAATTGACCTCCCAATGCATTTTTCCAAATATCAGTTAGAAAATCTCCACTAACTATGGAGAACTACAGTTAAATGTTTCTAAAAATAGCAAAAACACTAAATTTAAGGGCGAACTCTAAATTTAACTGTCTACTAACCATACATTGAAAGTTATGGGTAGGAGTGGCCACATGCGCACCCGCTACCCCGCTTGACCGTAACGGTTAGTGTTTAACCCGGCGGAGTCTTGACATTAACCACGCGGAGACTGCGCTTGTGATAATGTTTTGTGGAACTGTTTAAGGTTACGGTTATTATCACCAGAGTTTACATTTGCGTTAACCATTTTCGATTGTCATGTGAACTCCGTTGGGGCCACCAGTAGGTTGGGATTGCTAGCGGTACCCCCCCTCAAATGTGAAACATATACACCATAAATTGTTGCGGAAGACAGTTATGTTAAGAAACAAAGTAGAGCAGAGACGGTGGAAGGTCTTGTGTGCGCGCTCGGAGGTCGCGGGGTCGACCCCCCCCCCCCCCCTCGACTCCACCAAAATTTTATAATAGCCTCATGGGGACACGTGGCAGCCTCTGGGCTTGCCATGTCTCACCCATCCAATGGTGCCACATAAAACTTCATACAACTCCATCCAATGGTCAGAAATGAAAATTCATACAATCAAAATCAATGGCCCAGATTCAACCACGTGTCGAATTCTGATTGGCTATGAGAAAAGGGAATATTCCCCAGAATATGCCACCTGCTGACTGTACCTGCATGATGATTGGGCATCCCAGTCACAAAATTTTATTTGTTTGGAAAAAAAATAGAACATGATATCTTCCTCATACGACATTGATTTTTCGAACCGTTCACGGCGTCAGAATCGCAATGATGAGACATTTCCAGTCGCTCAGGTTTGGTACAGTTTCGAGCACTTTATTTTTTGAGCATAACACATGATCTCCTAATCACTAGGGTTTTGAAACTAAGACACAATAGAAGAAAGAGAGGCAGAATAAGCCAATATTTTTCTAGATGAGACCCTAGAGAAGCATGGTTTGCTTGAAGAAAAAGATGGACAAGCACCAAGAGGCAGACCTAGAACCATGGGCTTGAAAACAACCGTGGAAATTGAAAGGCAAAGAGAGATAGTTGATGAAACCGTGCTTGATGATCAATTTTTGGAGATGATAAAAGAAGACAAGGAAGTTTGGCTTCAAGCCATAAATGACCACTTGGATAAGTTGTTAAAGAAGGCTAAAAATGACAACAAGATTCAAAGGAGAATGGCCAAACACTATGCCAAAAGAGAATGAAATACAAGGACAAAGCTCAAGGTAGAAAATGCAAAGATTGAAGCCCTAACTCACTAAAAAGAGAAAAAGAAACTTGATATACTTGCAAAGGCTTCACTACGAGCCTAGCCATACCATCATCAACCACTTCACCAATTTTGAAGCCATTTGACCCATTTTTGCGAAATCTGTTTTCTTCTATGTATTCCTGAACAAGTTCATAGCAGCAAAATGGTCATATGCGAAATTTTTTTGGGCAGTTTTTGAGGAAAAGGAGACCACTAGTGGATTCTTAAGGATAAATACATCTAAGAAAACTACTTTTCCAGCCCTGGTTTGTAGATTTGGCAGGTCAAAAGGTCAAAAAAATAGCTAAAAATCTGATTCTACCCCTATTTTGGCCTAGACATTGCACACAGAGCAGTCTTGGGAGAATGAAGTTTTGGGGGATCAAATTACCTTAATTTTGAAAAGTAGAGACATATTCAGAAAGTAGACTTGAATATCTTTAGAAAAATCCATTTTTGGTCTGATTTGGACACATACAAGTTAGTCAAAATCAGCCTTGAACATGGAGGGCACATTTGACACAGTGAGGGCACACTTGACAAAAAAAATAGCGCATTTGACCACTTACTGATTTTTTTGAAATTTCACTGTAATTTTGACTTAACCTCAGAAATTGATGTTTCCACCTATGTAATTGAGGATGGTAAATGTAATTATGTTATGGATAAGTTATCTAGTGGTAAATTCATCAGGTAAAAGTTGTCATTAATTCAAATGAATCAGTTTGAATGTATTTAGGGAGGAGTCACTTAGAGCTCCCTATACTCTAGATTTTAGCTTAGAATTTTGTGGATCTCTTCCTCACCTCATGGATTCTGTTAGCACTGTAAATGTTAATAGTGTGATCTCCATTTTATCACCGTTTTCAATTTTTTATTATGTCCTATCCTATGTCGAATTTTGAGTCATTTTCAATAAAGGTCAAAAAAGAGTCTCAAAACCAAATTATTTTTGAGTTTATAGGTGGTATCAGTGTCTTAGGTTCATAAAAAATAAATTAAAACCACTGTTTTAACTTAGGTTAGTGTCAAAGGCTACTGGTCATTTTGGTAATAAAATTGTAGCTCTTCTTCTACGATAATAGCTACCTCTATTTAAGTTTCATTTTTAACACAGTGATATAATGGAGGGCAACTATTTCTCCAAATTCAAGGTCACATTACTAACACATTGAAAAGAGCCGTTATTTATTCAGGAACCTATTTCCATTGGTAACACGGTGAAAAGTGCAACTATTTCGCTGAAATTTGGTTATATTGCAATACAGAAGTAAAGACATCTATTTCTTAGGCATATAGGAGTTGCAAAGAATATTTTGAGAGAACTGACCATTCCTATTTGAAGATGATTGAAGACCTCCTATGTTATAAATATGATTATTCTTTTAAGCAACATTAATTTTTTTTTTACTTAGGAGAATTATTTTAGATGAATGGTTATATTATCAATGAAACTAACCTATAGCTACCCTACTAAACTGAAGCATAGATTATGGTACAAGGTATCAATTATTAAATGATGTTGTGGAGTGTTATGCGTTATGGGGTGACTTGGTGCTTGCATTCAAATTATTTCAAATCATGCCATTACTCCATACCATGATTAGAGGTGCGGAATCAGAGGGTTAAGTTCAATGTTCTCTTGACCGAGGTTCTCTGTGCAAGCTACAACTAACAGAAACACTTCTTTCAACAAACAATTTAGCATTTCAAATTAGGAAAACAAGGCTCCGTGTAGGGTTTTTCCTCCAGGATTGAACAAATGTGTGTTTAAAAGGAGCCTAGCTGTTGAAACGTATGGGAAAAGGTGGGAATATTAACAGGTCTGAGCCAACAAACACCAGGTTTGTTGATGCTAGGGCCAAACCTCAATTTAATTCTGCTAGTTGATATAAGTTTTTACAAAAAAATTCTGGAGAAAATGTGGCTTTAGCTTAGGCCTTTGCTGAGAGATTTGATGGGGAGAAGGTCAAGCTGGGGAGCAAGAATTTCAAGATCTCTAAAGCCGTCATAGCCCGAGCTACTCAAACCTCTGCCACTGGTGAACGTTGGTTCAAGAATAAAACACTGCCCACAGAAGTAAGTCTCTACCTTAAACCTGAACATGTCAATGTTAAATGGAATCTAAATGCACATATTTCCTATCTTAAGGCTAAATGGAAACATGTGATCACCACTTTGCAACACTACAATACATGTGAGGGTATATTCTCCTCTGTCCACCATTATCAAATGATATTTCTTGCTCATATTTCAGGTGATAAACCTATGAAATTTCCCTATTTCCTATACAAATCCTTACTCAAGATGTCCCTAAAATTGCAGAAGATCCCTAACTGTCCTTTGCACAACCTATATCATAGGGTTTTAATTAATTTTTTTATCGTATAAAACCTTAAAAAGAAGAATACCACCTGGGATAAGTTCCTGATAGAGGAAGGGTTCGGTAATATCAACTCCAAGAGAAAGGTAGGGAGGCCTAAGAAACAAGATTCTCATGAACAACTTAGTGCAACTCTTGTGCCAAAAAATTCACAGTGAAACCCTATCCATTCATCAAATTCATTCCAAGTTGACCCTCCCTCCATGTCAATCAGAAGGAAAACTATAAGCTTGACTAAGAAATTTGGAGACCCTATGCCTATGCCAATAGCACAACTAGTCAATGAAGCCCATATCGGCAGTTCACTAGCGAGAAGTTCACCTAGGGAACTGTAGACCTTAAGGTCATCCATGGAGGAATATAAAAAGAAATTGAAGCAGAAAATTGCTATGCCTCCTAAAAATTATGTGTCAAAAGTTAGGAAGCAGACAACTTCCACTTCAAGAGGCAAACTTAGGAAAAATATCATCATGGAAAAAGAAAATCCAGAGGAAGTCAGCCTTGGATTTCTAACTTCTAAGCCTGCTTTGCCTCCAGAGGAAGTCAACCCTGGAGTAAAGAGATCAAGTCATGTTTCTAAAACAATTCAGCAAACTCAACCAAGTAGTGATACTTCTCTCACAAAATCCACTCTCTCAGAGGTTTTGCTATCTCTTAAGAAAGGAAAAAATCAAATGTCAGAGCCTGTCATAGAGGAATAGCCTACTTTAGCTCAACTAGTCTCCTCCATTGGCTCTTTAGTCAAGAAGAGGAAGAATACTATGATACATTCATACTCCTCTTATGAAGATAGCAGTGACATTGAATATACAGAATCAGAGTATGAGGAAGGAGAATATAGCAGATTCATGCATGGAGGTAAAAGGGCTAAGTTCATTCCAAATCCCTACATCTAGAGACCTCATACCAGGCCTAAAAGTAAACTCAGACTAACCAACAAGTTGATTTCTATTCTTGCATTGAGAGATGAGATTATTTATGTTGATGATAGTCCAGAAGATAAAACCATGAAGAAAAAGACTCAGCCAAAGATTCAAACACAAAGGAAGAGGTCAGACAAGAGAGTGACTAAATCTGAGGCCATCAGGATATTTGCCTCTATTTTGGACCTCTGAAGAATGAAGGAATAGGGTTTCCTTTGAAGAAGCTTTTCATTTTCGAGTTAATTTTCTATGTTTTCGGATATAGATACTTTTTCAGCAGAGGTAGCTATTATTTTTGAATATTAGTATATGATGAAAAGAAGCTTCTTTTTGGTTTATTATCATAATGGTGACATCAAAACAGGTGAAGTGGAGGAGATTTATGTTATGATAGATGTTGCCAGGTGTCACTGATCAAGCCCCCTCCTAAATTTTAGGGTTTTTTTTTCAATTTTTGAGGAAAACAACCACATGTCACTTTCACAGCTGTTTACACTTTTTTTAGAGGTGGTTGCACCAGAATAGAGGATTAGTCTTCCAACAAATTGCCACATCATTCAGCCACTTCGAATTTCTAGCCATCATGTTGTTTACTTTATTTATGTTATAACACATTGTATTAAAGTTTAGATATAAGCCTCATCTTTTGTATGAGACTGGAATAAATTTTTAGAATAGATTCACACCTTTTGTGGAGATGTTAGTATATTGTTTTTTGTATATATGTGAAAAAACTCTATGAAGAAAAGGTTTGCAGTCTTAGAATATTTTTCTCATATGATCAATGTACTTTTCAGTGAAAGAAATTGGAAAACCTTTCGAGGACTTATTACCTACTTGATGTGTGTATTTTTAATTTTCACATGTGTTTCCACATCTCATTTTCTTCAGCTGCAGATTATAACTTCACATGATGTTGTATGTTTTTATCAGTCCCTTGATATGTTTATGTATTTTTTCAACTTTTATCAGTCCCACACAGTAAGCTTTCTTGATGTGATATACATAATGACAGTTTAAAGAGCATCACTTATGACAGTCACTTTTTAAGATATTTCAGTAAGATTATTGTAAGTCTAGACATAGCCTTCTCTTGTTGAAATATTGTCAAACTGTTCCTTGTGTTACTTTTCACCAAAAGAAATGGATTTCTACCTTGCAGACCCACTGTTTTTTCTTCTATTTCACACTCTCTTCTCTCCATAGGCTATAAACTTACCTTTTTTGCTACCATATCAAGACTCAATACCCTCATTAGTGTGACAATGAATCTGGCTGAAATCCATTTTCAGTGATTGAGGGTTTAAACCACCTACCAATATTATTATCCAAATCATTAAATTTCCCTAGAGCTTAGGATGTGTCTGGTCAAGCACTTGAAGCAGTCCAAGTGTTGATTCTAGCGTTAACATCTTTTAGTGTGTATGTCGGGAGATGAAGGCCTTGAAACGAATTATTCTCCTGAGTCTCTTGTTTTGAATTTTTGAAAATCAATTCTTGATGGCAAACAAGAATTGGTAACTTGAAGAATACTGCAAATTGGTTCACTTGGCGACTTGAAAAAGAGGAATAGGGGTTTCAAGACCTCCTACTACAAGGAGAAATCAGAGATCACCTATTGTGACTCATGTTGCTGACCCAGAGAAGATCATTAAAGATGCAAAAGGAAAACAGAGATCAGTTGAAGCCACATCTAAGTCAGTGAAGAAGGCACATAAAAATTAAATTCCAAAGCAAAAGGTACCTTCATCTACTTTAGAATCAAAACAAGTTTTAGTTTCAAAATATTTTTCTATAAAATTTCAAGTTGAAACTGCTTCCCTAGAAAATAAAGTAGATGATGTTAACCTAGGCTTAGCTGAAATTTTTTCTCACTCATCATTTAGAAAATCTGAGATAATTACTATTCGGGTCAAAGAGGAAAAAACATAGGTTTTAAGTGTCAATAAGGAATCAAAAGAGTTTGTGTTGATAGAAGGGGAGTTAGAGAAAGTATTGGCAATTGCACCTCTTATTGATAGGGATGTTTTGACCGAAGAAGATTTTAAAACCATTTTAAATTTCCTTCAAACTCATCTTGAGTATCATTCTTTTATTACCCCTCAGCAAGAGTATTTTCCTTTGTCTCGAAATCCAACTATTGGGTCATCCTCTTCTCATCCACTAGAAGGGATTGTTCCTAAAGGCCTCACTTTCAACTTATCTGACTTTCTAGCTCAGTAAAATAAAGTTGAATTTACCTCATCCCCTCAAGAGACAAAATTTGAATCTGATTCTTTTGTAGAAGGTGAATTAACCTCCTCTATTCATCTCTTTGAAAATCCACTTTTTTCAGTCCAAAAACTTGAAAAATAAGCCCAATATTTCCAATTTTTTGTGTCCCAAATCAGATTCAAAATCCACAAATTATAATTCCTAATTCCCAAATAGCTACATCAACTAGTCATCCATCAAATGCACATCAAAAAACCATGGCTCAGCCTACCCTTACAAGGATGCAACAAATAGTGGTTGCAAGATATGCACCACTTTCTCTTCCTCAACCTTTGCATCCTCTTCCTCAAGGGGATTACCTGAAATATCTTCTAAAATACACAGGGGAGGGAGAAGGAGTTTCTGCTGAGGAACATTTGGTCGCTTTCTATAGTTATATTGATAACCAGAACATTGAACATGAAGATGTCTGGTCAAGACTCTTTGTTCAGAGCTTGGATGGAGAAGCTCGTAAATGGTTTAGAAGTCTGCCACCAAAATAAATAACATGAAAAGATGAATTAGAGGAAGTATTTGTGAAATAATGGGGTGATAGGAAATACTATGTGTACTACCTTACAGAGTTTGGAACTATGAAAAAGAAGACAAATGAGTCATTGGTTGATTTTACAAATAGGTTTAATAAAATTTATCAAAAAATTCCTGAAGAAATTAAGCCTCCTGAGACTACAGCTATGATAAATTTTGCCAATGCTTTATAATCTGAGTTTTCTTTATGGTTAAGGGCTGAGAAAGCACAAACATTGATGGATATGCAAGAGGCTACAATTGGAGTGAAGTCTAATCTTATGGCTTCAAACAAATTTAAAATGGAAGAGGAGAAAGCAACAAAAGACAAAAAGAAAATGAAAGAGGAAAAAACTTCTTCCTCTAAATCTCTTACAACAGAAGAAAAGATTGATCAAATGTCCAATTTGATCAAGGAAATTGCCTCTAAGATGACAAAATTAGAGTTAGAAAACAAACCAGCTACTAGAGCCAATCAAAATGAAGCCAATAGAAATCAGGCTCGCTTCTGAAGACCTTTTCAGCATCAACAAATCCTACAATGCCCAAGGGGGAATGCTAATGATCAAAATGTTTAGCCTCCTTTGAATAATTTTGCTGAAGAAGAGTAGCAAGAACATGAGGAAGAAAATGAAGAAATAAATCTTGTAGGAGAAAAATCACAGTGAACTTGTTTGACTTTGCAAGAATATGAAGACCAGTCAAGGATATATTTTTTTTCAGATGATGAGAAAGCCCAAATTTATGCACAAAATGATAAAAAACAACAAGAATCTCAAAAAATAAATTATCCTATGAGGTCTAAAGGTCTTGTTCAACAACCTCAACAAAAATCAAATTCTGATAAACAAGATGCCAAAAAAAAGGCCAAAGTCATTGAGGTTCCTCCACCTCAAAATTTTGCCCCAATTATCAAAATTTCTGCAGAAAATAAAGAATTATCTCCAATTTATTTCAGTTTCAAATCAAAACTGAATAAAATTAAGATTCCTATCCCACTTCTGGAATTTTTGAAAAATTTGTTTGTGCTCAACCTAGTCTCCTAAATTGAGTTCATTAATTGTCAACCAGGGCTTCAAGAACTCGCCGAAGGTGGTGCACTATATGTGCCTAGGTATTGTTTTTGACTACGTTGTGTTTAGTGTTTTCTCGATGTTAGTTTGGTTTTATGGTTTTATTTTGAAAAGGAAAAGAACTAAGTGCTAAATGAAGGAAAATATTCGTCAAAACAGAGTGAAGCCTAAACTATGATGGTAAACAAATGCAACGTCGAAACAAAACAATAGTCTAACTATGACTAGCAACCAACAAATACAAAGCTTGATAATGACTCTATTGTAAACTCACAACATGAAATTGAAATGAACCTGAGAAATGAACAAGCTAAGTGTAAATGAATTTTTCTCCTAAATCACTAATCAAATAGATAACTTACAATGTACAACATCTTTATCCATGAATAAAGATTTGTTGGAAAATATGTGGAAAAGAATATTTGTAACAAGGTAAAGTTTCTACTCTAAACTAGTCTCTACTTCTGTTTTACAACTCAATTTAACACCATTAAACCTTTCTCAAAAGTTATAGATTTCCTTTCAAAAATAGTCTTTGAGAAAGAGGCTTGTTTGTGAAATGATAAAGAAGCTGCAAAATACTCCATACCTTATAATAATACTATCTTTTGTCCAGATAATTGTGTATGAGTATGAATTTTGAACAAAAGAAGTTTTGTAAATAATTAAGCCTCGTGAGAGGATTGAATTCCATCAACTAAGAAAAGTAAGCATAAATGGACAATGGCCTAAAACTTGAAGTGTTAAAGCAATGAGTTAAAACTAAACCAAGATGCTATTAATCTACAATGAATGATAACTAAAAAGAGCCATTATCATACTTGGAAAAGAAAGGACAAAGTCGAGCCACATGCATTCTAATCGTGAGTATTCTATTGAAACTGACATGCCATTACTCTTTGTTCTCCCACGAGATGACACCATCTGCTTCATCAATAATATGTTGGAAAAGTTTATTAGAACAATTCAATAAGAACTCAATGCACCGAAACATAAACATAAGGACTGAAAGTAAATACGTATCTAAACTGTGAAAACAGAGATAAAATACTTATCTAAATTATAAAAACAGAGCTGCACAGGAGGTAGGGGCCCTCCACCACCTGGTAGCACGTATTCTAACTCAAAATTGACTCAGCTCATGCAGCAGAATGATGCTTTTTTTCATTAAAGGAGAAAAATACTACCCAAACAATAGTATCTTCACTGCTCAACTAGTGGGGAAAAGCCAAAAAATCCAACTGGTGATCTAACTGTTGTTTCTTTGTCTCCCAAGTCATATTTATAATGAAATTACATAAATGCATCCTGAGATAATGCAATAGACACTGTTTCTTCCCATTCCTATTCGAATTGAAACTCTTGGTTGAAGGTCGCTACTTTTGCTGCTGCATACCCAGAGAGAGTCCGTGTCCAAGAGAAACCCCACTCTCTGGTTTTGGTTTCCCACGTGCATAACCGTGGTGTGATTGTGCTCACTTGTAGGTTGCCTGAGCAAGAAAACGATGTGGAGCAAGTCTGACTTGCCTAGCATGTTTTCTTTGTAGTGACCACACTCAGAATCCCACTCAAACCCAGAAAATGTACTGCGAATTTGGGATCAAAGCACACGAATGCGCGTACGTCACTACGTTAATGCTCGTATTTCGTAGCTATTTTGCAGAAAATTGTTAAAATAGAAAAAATCATGAAAATACAATATGTTAATCAATTTCATGTAACCTTTAAGCAATCCTAATCATTCTTCAGTGATTTTAGGCTTATGAAGTGATAAAATAATGATGAAATGAAGTGAAGGTTTGTAAAAGAGAAGGCAATTCTAGGGCTCAACATACCCCCACTGCAAGACTATTGCATGTCCTCATGCAATTTCATCAAAACTTATTCCATGTGCTTTGAAACTTATGTTAGAACATCCAACCTTATCTTTCTGCTTCTTTTGGCCCTAATCTATTTTCTAATCTCTGTTAACTTTTCAGAAATTAGTTCTTCATCTTCCTCTTGTAGTGGAGTGTCAAGTTTATTTTCAATAACCATGTCAGTTTTTCTTCTTCTACTCCATCAAAAGATTTGGCAAAAGATTTTGTAATCTCCTTATGGAAGCCATCAAATTTCTCGATAAAATTTAGCCTCCCTGCTTGTTGTAGTAGTTCCTTGACTTATGGATATCCTTCCAAATACTTGACTTCAACTGATTCTGTCTTGACAATTAGCCACATTCCTCCTTTGTGTAGATTATCTTCCTTTCAGAATTACTTTTCTATGCTTGAAGCTAGATTGACTACAGAGTCTAATACTTTATTTTGAAACTGTATCTCTGTGTCTGAAGATGGATTAGTTGAAGAATGATGTTTCACCCTTAGAATTACCTTTCTGCACTTAGAGATGGATTGGCTGCAAAGTGTAATGGAAGTGAATGGATGGAGGTGATTAAGCTATAAGGGAAAATGAAGTGGCTATGGATCTGATGGAGAATTTATGATGACCTTGTGGTGAGATATGGAATGTTGGATAAGGGATATGGCTAATCAATTCGAATGATAGGTTGTTTAGGAAACACATGATTATACACGTTGTATCTATTTCATGTTTTAACTTTTTGCTATTAAAATAATTTTCACAATTTACCTCAGAATTTTGACCTTGTTAATTGCTGTGCTTGATGTTGTTCCTTTGGTCCTCTTTGAGCATGTTGGTCTTCAAAACAGAATCCTTCAATTTCCTGTAATCATCTCTTTGTAGGATGTACAATTGAATCAGAATTGCTGAATAAGATGTGGCTGCAACATGCAATCTGTAAAAAGAAATGATGTATGAATATGGAAGATGGATGTGAAATGTAATGGAGTGAAAGTGGAGTGGACTTGTGAAATGAAATGAAAATGGCGTGAGATGGAGTGAAAGTGGAGTGAGATGGAGTGGAATTGTAGAATGAAATGAATTTTGGAATTTCTCTCAAATGATACATCAGACTTCCCTGAAATTTTTTTAGGTTGTCACCAATATTATTATGCATTTTCCGACGAAAAATCTCTGCCATTGGTTACACTGATCTTCCGGAAGATGAGGAATGGATGTAGGTGAAAGTGGACAATTTCTTGAAAAATACACACTGAAATTTTCTGAAATTTTCTGTGTTTATTCACCCTACCTCAATGCATTTACCATAGAAATTTCAGGACCAGCGGATGCACGGTTTGAAAGTTATGATAAAATCAATTTCTGCCCTGTTTCACCCTTCATTTTGCCCAATGTTGCAACAAAAAAAGTACGCCACGAACTCATTTTAAGGCCAAATTGAGTGATTCCAAAGGGAAACTGTGTATTTTTACCTTTTCTACTGCCACATGCTTCCAGAATTTCATTTTGATGAAGAAAAGGCGCTGCTGTGCAAAAATACTCAAATCTGTCCTATTCTGTCCATAATGCTGAAAATTGAAAATCTGCCTGAAAAACCCTTCTGAAATGCCCTTAAAAATTACTTTTTTCCAAATTCTGTCCTCGTTATACTCAATTTATCATATTCTGAGAAAACCCAGAAGTTCATAATTTTTTATTTCTGCTCCAATCTCTTGCAACATTTGTGCCAAAACTGCCTTCTGGAAAAAGTTGCAAAAAGACGAAAACAGGCTGCTACAGCAATGGCTACAGAAACTGCCACTTTCTGCAGCTGTTATTGAATTGAAAAAAATATGAACATGTTGCTACAAGAAACTAATAAAATGTACTGCTGCAAGTTGTTGTTGATTCCATAAAACCATTAGTCTTCATCAAAGCCAACATTCATGGTACAATTCTTACCATGCGAATAAATGTGTCGAAGTCGAGCATGGGAAGAAATCATTGGATTACCGATCAATAATGAAAATTTTTAACCAATGCGAGACAAATCACCGATAATGTAAATGAGTGTCAAGGTACCTCAGTGCATCTTGACAGGGACGAATGAATGTGTCGAAGTCGAGTCGCCTGCAAGATTTGACAATCAAGAGACATTGTTGCATTCCCATTGTTATCAACGAGGAGGCTTGCCATTGATGAATGCAAGCTCCAAGGCACTTCAAATAATCTCTAATCTTGATCCCAGATAAAGTGTTGAGGTCGATGGGACAAGATCTGTTGGAAGGTGGACCTTAAGGAATTCCACATCATCCAACTCGAGCATAGAACCAAGAATGATTTGAAGAACCATGAAAGATTGAAACCATTATGAAATTGCAGAACTTATTGTGAACTTTGCCCACCAGTTGCCTGGTTTTCAAACAAAGCTCATGTCCAATTGCGCCAGCAAGCTGGTTTTCACAATAGGACTTATTTTTCTCTTTATTTTTTTTTTTTTTATGTCCTACTCTACTTGAAAAAGAAAATCTTGTTCAAGTATATGAATACTTCCAGTGGAACCATGTCTGTAACAAGATGATAGATGAACTCATATGCAGGTTTGAAAGACACTCTTTGATATGTACCTGTATATGAGATGCCAACTGTCTTGATTTAGATGATGTCAGAAGATATTGAATAATTGAGCATTGGAATCCGATGACTGAATTGAACCAAGATTCAATGTAATCTTGTCTTCCTTGTCTTTCCTCTATCATGAAATCGGAGATGTGATCTTCATTCATAGAATCTAGTGATAGGCATGCATGAGACTTTTCAATCTCTAGTTCCAATATCTCCTCTTTATCAATAGACATCCCTGATTCTTGGACCTTATCTGAGTCTTCTTCTTCTGTTTGTTGTTCTTCAATGACAGCTGGTGAATCATTTTGCAATACCTCAGAATTGTAAGTTGATTGAGGTGTTTTATTGTCGGGGATATGAAATGGTTGTGGAGGTAGTGGAGTGGGGAATATTTGGGATGTTTGTGTGGATGGTAATGGAAAAGGTTGAATTGAGGTAAAATGAGGGTGATATTGATGTTGTAGTGGAGGTAAATGGTATGGATAACATTGATCATGGTATTGAGGATAGAGAGGGAAAGATTGAGGATATGGTGGATTTCCTTTATAGGGCCTTTGCCAACTTTGTTGCCAAGATTGGTTTTGAGGTTGAGATTGAGATGGCCAAGGTGTCCAAGGTTGGTTTTGAAGTTGGGATTGAGATGGAAAAGGTTTCCAAGGTTGGTTTTGAGGTTGGGATTGAGATGGCCAAGGTTGCCAAGGCAAGGGTGTTCTCCAATTACCTTGAGGTTGTTGTGCATAACCTTGAAACTGTGCATAAGGATATTGCATCATTTTGGGTTGATGAGGCTGCCATAGCCCTCCTGGAGCTACATAACAAAGTTGCTCTTGTGCTTGATTTGCTCCATTATCCTTCTGGTAAATTGCCTTCAACCCTGGTAATGATGGGCAATCTTCAGTAGTATGTGATCCTGCACAAATTTTACACATTTTAATGTTATCACATGGACATTCATGCAAAGCATGTTTCTTTCTACATTTAGGGAAAAATATAAATGAAGCAACTTTTTGCTTGTTTTGCACTCTTAGCATGTCAGTTTTTTCATTTAAATTACCAAGAATGTTTATCAAATTGTTAGGTTCAGTTTGACATACCAATTTTGATGCTGACTTACTTACTTTTGCCACAAATGGATGTTGAGGGGACCTTACACACTTTGCTTTTCCTCTTGATATGTTCTTGCATAGTTCACAAATTTCTTGAAATGACAATCGATAAACATTTCCTTTTCCCACAAGATTAAGAAGATCAATACATTCATCCTTTATAGCATTTAGTAGGAGAGTTTTTAATGCATCTGATCCTAAATTATGCAATTTATATCTTTTGATATTATAAGTAAATCTCTCTACTAAATCTTCTAGGCTTTCATCCTCTTTTTGGTTCATGTTAAAGACTTCATTTCTAAGGTCATGGTGCATGCAATAACCTTTATATTTTTCCAAAAATACTCTTTTCATATCATCCCATCTCCTTATAGAATTTTTTCCTAAAGTCATGAACCATCTAAGAGCTCTATCCTTCAATGTTGCCGGAAACAAATTCAATTTTTGAATGTGCAATGAATAGCCATAAGATCTACAAATTATTTCAAATTCAAAAAGAAAAGTTTCTGGGTCTTCTGATCTCATACCTTTGAAATTAGGAAGTACATATGGATGGATGTTCTTCATTTGAATGTTGATATCAGTTTCTTGAATAGGAAATCCCAAAGGATCTTCCTCATTGTCATCATCTCCATCCATTTCTTCAACCTCCTTTGTCACCTCTTCTTCTGCCTGCAAATATGAATTCATGATGTGGATGTGTGGCTCTTACTGCACCACATGATATAGTGGATGTGGTAGGTAATTGAAGTTTTTGTTTTTGTTTTTGTGTTTTTTTTTTTTTTTTGGATGTAAGAAATAAGGTTACCTAGTTACACTTCCCCGGCAACGGCGCCAAAATGTTTGGTCTCAACCTAGTCTCCTAAATTGAGTTCATTAATTGTCAACCAGGGTCAGTAAACTGCTGAAGTGTGGTGCACTATATGTGCCTAGGTATCTATTTCCCACTACGTTGTATTTAGTGTTTTCTGATGTTTTTGGTTTTATGGTTTTATTTTGAAAAGGAAAAGAACTAAGTGCTAAATGAAGGGAAACTATTGGTCAAAACAGAGTGAAGCCTAAACTATGATGGTAAACAAATGCAAATGCTGAAACAAAACAAAGTCTAACTATGACTAGCAACCAACAAATACAAAGCTTGATAATGACTCTATTGTAAACCCACAACATGAAATTGAAATGAACTTGAGAAATGAACAAGCTAAGTGTAAATGAAGTTTTTTCCTAAATCACTAATCAAACAAATAACTTACAATGTACAACATATTTATCCATGAATAAAGATTTATTGGAAAATATGTGGAAAAGAATATTTGTAACAAGGTAAAGTTTCTACTCTAAACTAGTTTCTACTTCTGTTTTGCAACTCAATTTAACACCATTAAACCTTTCTCAAAAGTTATAGATTTCCTTTAAAAAATAGTCTTTGAGAAAGAGGCTTGTTTGTGAAATGATAAAGAAGCTGCAAAATACTCCAGACCTTATAATAATACTATCTTTTGTCCAGATAATTGTGTATGAGTATGAATTTTGAACAAAAGAAGTTTTGTAAATAATTAAGCCTGTGAGATTGAATTTATCAACTAAGAAAAAGTAAGCTACAATGGACAACAGCTAAACTTGAAGTGTTAAAGCAATGAGTTAAAACTAAACTAAGATGCTATTAATCTACAATGAACAATATTAAACTAAAGAGCCATTATCATACTTGAAAAGAAAGGACAAAGCTGAACCACATGCATTCTACCTCCGGAGTATTCTATTGAAATTGACATGCCATTACTCTATGAAATTACACAGTCCATCTTGTTCATCATGAATAATATGTTGGAAAAGTTTATTAGAACAATTCAGGTTGTATAACTCAATGCAATTGAAACATAAACATAAGACTGAAAGTAAATACTTATCTAAACTGTGAAAACAGAGCTAAAATACTTATCTAAATTATAAAAACAGAGCTGCACAGGAGGTAGGGGCCCTCCACCACCTGGTAGCATGCAATCTAACTCAAAATTGACTCAGATCATGCAGCGTAATGATGCTTCTTTCATTAAAGGAGAAAATGACTGAAAACAGAGTATTCACGGTTCTGAAATCTAGCAGAAAAAGCCAAAAAACTAACCAGCGTTGCTTGGTCTCCCAAGTCATATTTATAATTAAATTACATAACAGAACTTGAGATAATGCAGGGATTACTGTCTTTCCCATTCCTATTCGAATTAAAACTCTTATTGAAGGTTGCGTACTTTGCTGCAGACAGCTGTAGAGTCTGTGTCCCGGTAGAACTCTACCTCTTGGTTTTGGTTTCCCACGTGCATAACCACATGTAGGATTGTGCTCAGACTTTGTAGGGAGCAAGGAATGATGTGGATGAAGTCTGGAATTTTCCCATATGCGCCTTTCTTTGAGACGACACCTGTAACCCACTCAAACTGTAAAACAGCTGCGGAATGTGGGATCATCTACGGAATGCGCGGTCAGCTACGGAATGCCTGTATTCTGTAGCTATTTTGTAGAAAATTGTTAAAATAGCAAAAATCATGAAAATACAATATGTTAATCAATTTCATGTAACCTTTAAGCAATCCTAATCATTCTTCATTGATTTTAGGCTTATGAAGTGATAAAATAATGATGAAATGAAGTGAAGGTTTGTAAAAGAGAAGGCAATTCTAGGGCTCAACAAAATCCAACATACAAAGAGTCTTTCAAAATTCTGTTACAACCACCTCTCGCTCTTGATTCAGTCAATATTGAAGATGAACATCCTACTATTTATCTACGCTACCATGTCCAAGACCAAAATGATGATAATTCACCACCTTTCTATGTCTCACTAAATATGCAAGAAAAATTGTTGCATAATTGTCTATTAGATTCAGGGGCTTCTCAAAATCTAATTCCAAAGAATGTGATGGATGAATTAGGATTAAAAATCACCAAGCAATACCATGACCTATACGCCTTTGATTCCAAAAAAGTCAAGTGTTTAGGAGTGATTAAAGACTTGGTTGTTTCTCTTACCCAACTACCTATGAAAAGCTTAGTGATGGACGTCGTAGTTGCAGACATACCTTCTAGATTTGGGATGTAGCTTTCCAGATCTTGGTCTAAAAAATTGGGTGGCACCCTTTAGATGGATATGTCATATGCCACAATCCCAGTGTTTGGAGGGGAATTCAAAAGGTTGTATAGGGAAACCCAAATGGCCTACATCATGAGTGATCAACATAATCCTTCAAATCATCCTATATATGCCGAGGAGAAACAATCAGGGACATCCATATTACACCTTGCTACTGATGATAACAATTTCTAGCCTGAAATCAATGAAAAACAACATTTCCAATATACAAATGAGCAGCATTTAGATGGAGGACATATCTGGAAATTGTACTTTGATGGAGCCTCATCAAGAGAAGTGTTACACAACAATTTGTCACCGTCCCTGCAATCCCCCATCCCGCACATTGGAGGGATTATTTTGTGACCTGTGAGCAATGACATGACCTGAAACCACTTTCATGGCATCCCCCTGAACAAGGACATTCATTCTCCTGAAGACAATTCCTTGTGAAAAACCATAAAAATAGCCTTTTTGGCCTTGGCACGACTACTCAGTGTCATACCCACGCCAATGGGGGAAATCCTCCAAAGAGGGTGTGTCAACTGGCGCACTGTCTCAGTGTTGTACCCGTGCCAAGCTTATTAAGGGGTGTTTAAAAAAAATAAATGGCGGAAGATTGACTCCAACCAATTCTTGAACTAGTCTCTAAATTGAGTTGGGAGGTTTGGCTCCGGATCTCCATGTAGAGGAAGTGGTTTTCCACCTCTCATGGAAGCTTCCTTGAGGATAGGGCTAATCCCATGATTATAGGGATCCCAAATCCCCTCCCACAATCTATATAAGCCTGCCATTTTCCTTTGCAAGCTAGCCTCCAAGAGCCTTCATAGCTTAAAGAATGCTGCAAGAGTCTTGATAGTCCTTATAGAGCCAAATCAGTAGCAAGGAGATTGACGATTGAAGAGAGAGGCTTGTCCCATTCCCGAGGAGCTTTACCGAGACGTATTCTGCTGACGAATCGCCAAAGGAAGATTCACTGTCAGAGCCAGGTTGTATTTTCCTTTGTATTAATTAATGATAAGCGACTTTGGTTATGGTTCCACTCGTATTGTTCATTATGATCATGACTTTTGTCTTCTATGACTGATACATAATTGCATATATTGGGTTTTACACTTGTGTTTGTCGTGTTTCTTGCATGTGCAGATGTTCAATCGCGGCGAGTGTGAGGATTGTGAACTGCCGGAGTAAGGGAACGGGAGCGCTATCTTCTCTACGAATAACAACGTTGGATTCAAGTTAAGCCTTCTTCGCCATTTGGTTTATTGCATTTAGGAACTTGCACCTTAGCATGATACGATTGTTTCTAGACCCGATCTGGGCTAGTAGGGATCACCTCTGTCCGTAGAGGGGATTTACCTCTACAACAAATTGATGTTAGCTTGACCATCATGTAATCTCGAAAATGAGTACCATGATCGGTAACAATGGCTTGAGGGACCCCGAAACGTGCAATAATGTGGTTGAAAATAAACTGGGCAGTTGTCTTACCATCGACAGCTAGTGTAGGCATCGCTTCGGCCCACTTAGTAAAGTAGTCGACCACGACGATTATATATGCATGCCCCCCGGCCGAATGAGGATTACATGACATAAAATCTACGCCCAATTTTGCAAAATTTCCAACAGTAATGACAGGGTGCAAAGGGAGAGGTGGCGCATGCATCTTGCGCTGAAAAACCTGGCACGCATGACATTTTCGGACTGCAACAATACAATCTTTGAATATCGACGGCCAGAAGTAGCCCGCACGTAAAATTTTCTGGGCGGTGGCATATCCGGACATGTGACCGCCACAGGCGCCACTGTGACAGTCATTCAAGACTCTTTCAGCCTCTTCCAAGGTCAAGCACTGGTGGAGCACTGAATCTATTCCAACCCGATATAAGGTATCTCCTATAATGCGGTAGGGTTGAGACTGATGCCTAATTTGACGTCGGGCATCTTTGGTCAACTCTGATCAGAACGTTGATGTTTGAAGATACAAAATAATGTCACCGTACCATGGATCACGAGTACTGATAAGGAAGAGGGTTTCGTCTAGGATATGTTCCTCGGAGTGAGATGGGGTGGAGTTTGTCAAGAGGGAGCAAATGAGATCCACAAAAACCAGTGATTTGGTTGACTTAGCAGTGGTAAACTCTAAGTCAAAATCCTGAAGGATAACGATCCATTTGGAGTATTTCCCCCCCAGTAATTGTCGAGATAGAATATACGTCATGGGGTTGCAATCCAAAACCACGGTTACTATACGCAACAGGATGTAGTGGTGAAAACCCTGCACAACTTGCATTGCGGCTAATGCTAGTTTCTCGATGTGAGCGTAACAAGTTTCTATGTCGAGAAGATTCTGTGATAGATAATAAACATCGTGTTCATTGCCATCATCGTCATCCTGCACCAGAGCCATAGCTATGGTGCTAAATGCGACGGACAAGTATAGAGTGAAATCACGGTGATAGTTTGGAGGACGAAGCAATGGAGCATTAACAAGTAACGTCTTAAGCTTCTCAAAGGATCGTTGAGCAATCTCGTCCCAATGAAAGGGAACGTTTTGCTTTAAAAGACGCGTGAATCCTTTGGCCACTTCCGCGTAGTTCGAGATGAAGCGTCGAAGGAAATTAGCTTTTCCCTGCAGACCTTGCAATTGATGTAACGAGGAGGGTGATGGGATATTGACAATAGCCTCGACCTTTAGAGGGTCAAGGAAAATACCGTGCTTGGAGACTATGAACCCTAAAAGACGGCCAGAATCCATGTAAAAGACACATCTATGAGGGTTAAGCTAGATATTATAGCGTCTACAATGAAGGAAAATCTGGCGGAGGTGTTTGGGATGGTCCTCTCGCCAAGCTAAGTGAGCTGGCAGATCATCCAGATAAGGCTGAACGATATGGCGTGTGTCGTGGAATGCGTAAGACATAGTGCGCTAGAAAGTAGCTCTAACATTCTTCAAGCTGAATGGGAGTTTTTTATAAGCAAAGGTACCCCAGGGACAGATGAATGCAGTCTTGTGTTGATCGGGAGGTTAAATATTTATCTGATTGTACCTGGAAAAGCCTTCCATTAGGGAATAAATCTCACTCCCAGCGCATTCATCAATGATTTGATCTATGAAGGGAGTGGGGTAGTTGTCCTTAGGACAGGCCCGATTAATATCATGGTAATCAACATAGACTCTTATAGTACCCTGTTTCTTGTCTACAGGGACAATATTTGAGACCCATTCTGTGAGGGGAATCAGGTAAATGAAGCCCACGTTCAGAAGTTTTTCAACTTCTGCTTTAATGGCAGCGACTTTGCGAGGATGCACTGGGTGTAGGTGTTGGTGCACGGGTTTCGCACCGGGATAGGTAGGAATATCGTGCACTACTATGATGGGATCAATCCCAGGAATTTCCTCGTAGGACCAAGCAAACACGTCTCTGAATTCACGGAAAAGAGCAGTGTAAACTCGTATTTTGTCAGGAGAACAAGTTACTCCCACATGTATGTTCTCAACTATCCTCGGTTTGACGGAGATGTCGATTGGAGTGGTTTGAGTAATGTTGCTCAGGTTTCCCTATGAAAGAACCTCATGTGTCAATATGGGCGTCTGGAGAGGTGGAGTAGGAACCTGAGATGCAAAACGCTCTAGACAATCGGACATTGCCCCCAGGCTAGGCATGAAGGAGGAACGATGATGTCCATCGCTCCAAGGCAGCTCCTTAAGAGACATTTTTTCAACAATGGCTTCATCAGAAGGGAAGATATCTTTAAGAGGATCATTCGAGTTGGCCTTGCCAAGCCAGGGGGATTGGGAATAAATATCTAAAGCCATGCTTGAAGGAGAAAGTTGAGGAGGAGGAGGATCGGATGCGGTGACAATTTCATAGTAATTAATCTCTACTGGAGTTAAGGGCATCGATTCTCCAAAGTCAGTCACCTGTTCAGGCGAAGGGATGATCCAGGGGTCGTCGGACCTAGAGATCATATTAACTTGAATGGTGTGTGGTGGTGGCGTGGGAAAAATACCCATGACGACGGGCTCCTTGAAGAGACCGGGTCCTACACTATCAGGGGGATTGAGGATCTGATCCACATAAGGAACATTGTTCTCAGAGGATGAGGTGAAGAAAGAAAACTGATCCATAGTAACGATTTTTCCCTCGTGAGGAAACTTGAGAAGTCGGAAGAGGGTTGACGGCACACATAACATGGCATGAGTCCAACTGCGGCCGACAAGAAGATTGTAGTTAATCTTGGAATCAACGACTTCTACTTCTACATTGATTGTCTTCCCTTGTAAAGTAATCGAAAAACTATTGAGAACACCCAGGGGTTTTGATTCCCAACCATCGAATGTTTTAAGGCATTGGGAGACGATGAAAGAGCCGGAGAACCAATGGCCTTCCAGCAGGCAGATGACATGACACAGGTAGAAGCACCTTAATCCACAATGGCCCTATGGATGTTGAGGTTATTGATTCCGACTTGGATCACAAGAGAAATTTGATGCAGAAGTCGGGGGGTAAATTTTTCTAGGTTGAAGGTGAGAAGATTAGAATCAGTGGGATCGTTTCCATCGATCGCAGACAACAGAGCTTTTCGTTGCGAAGGGAAACTTTGAAGGACTTCCAATGCGAAAATAGCAGAAGGCGCCTGTGCCAAATCCTCAACAATACTGTAGTGCTGAGTGGCACGGGCATTTGGATTGTAGGAAGATCTTCGCAGAACACCTTTAGAGGGTGGCCTCAGAATAGGTTCAGCAGTAGGCTTCTCAATTTCCAAAGGACTGGAGATAGGAGGAGGAGGTCGGCCATCTACAACTTCCTTCCCAGCTGCCTGATGCGATCCGGCATAATCCTTTGAGTGTGTAGCAATTGAGACAGGTGCAACACCATTCATCATAAAGACCTGGAACCCAAATGGTGCAGATGGTGAAGGCTGTTCAACCATCTGGGTCTGCTGAGACGGGAACGGTTCTTTGAGAACTGTTGGAGTCCCTTTGGAGCCTTTGGGAAGTTGACTAATTTCAGATCGTCAGGGACAATCCTTGGTATAATGATCTCCTTCACAAATAAGGTAGGGGTACTTTGGTTTACGTTGAGAACCATCATCAGTACGAGATTTAGAAGACTCTGGTTTAGGGGCGTCAGGTTTGGATATTCCTTTGCCCTTATTCTTTCCTTTGGAGGACTTTTCTGTAGGATTAGCCTAAACGATGTTGACCTCTGCAGTTTTCCCAGAATCTGGAGGAGCTGGAAGAGCATAATTATTGGAAGAATTGGACTTCTGCTTCCTGTTTGAAGACTTTTGAGAATTTTGAGACACGGAACCAATAACACCATCCACTGCTGGGGTAGGTGGAGCTTTAGAGGTTCCCAGGCATGGAGCATCAGTCAAAATATCATAAAGCGTGCCGGACTGAGAGTATACCGGATCAAGATACTGGGCACGCTCTATGGCTTGTTCTTTAGTCACACACGCCCCCATAGCAATATCTTGGGCGATTTTGCTAACAAAGGAGGTGGTGAACCAATGAGTTAGTAGCTGATTAGGTATATCAAACTTGATCAGTCTACGATGACTTCGCCACTCATGAATGTGATCAGATATGTGGGTGGCTTTATCTTGCTTCAACGAAGTTAGGAGATGCATCCCGGCTTCATAACGAACCGGTAACTGAAAGTGAGTCAGAAAATCCATTTCTAACGTGTTTAAATATTGAAATATGCCACGGGGTAATTCGATATACCACTTAGCGGCAGCACCGGTAAGAGCGCACTGGAAGAGACGTAGACGAATTTAATCATCGACCCAAGAATTAGATGAACACCACAAATGGTAGGTCATTACATGAGCTTGGGGGTCCTCTCCAGCTTTACCTTCAAACTTAGGGCAGTCGCCGGGTACCTTGGTCGGAACCGGGGGCTAATAAGGACTGTGAATAATCGGATCATTGGTTAATTTAGAAATTTCCGGTAAATCCAAGGTAGCCAAGAATGACAACTGCAGATTAAAATGCATACTAGGCCCTCGATAAGGACCTGCACCTGTACTCCATGCTGGTTGAGTGTATCCTTGCCCCCATGGGTTTTGTCTTGGAGGATTTTGACCATAGGGGGTATAGGGCATATAACCAGTCTGATATGGCTACTGGTAACCAATGTACGGGGGTTGATAACCAGAGTATGGACCTTGATTATATGTCAGCCCCGTTTGAGCAGTCTATGGATTTGGCTGCTGAGTATAGGTGTAGCTGGGCTGTTGAGTGTAATAATGGGAACCTTGGGGTGGGTTATAATTCAGTCGAGATGGACCTTGAGAATAGTAACCGCCTTGGGGTTGAGCGGGCTGCTGGTAGGTGGGACCCTGCCGAGCTTGATAATTAGTGTGCACCGGTTGATTCGGTTGTGGCATCGAGTAAATTGGCTGTTGAGCAGGGTTAAAAGGATGTGCATGATGGCCTAGTTGGACAAGCTGACCTGGCTGGACGGGCTAACTTGGTTGAACAGGTTGCCCCGGGTGAGCAGGTTGTGCCGGTTGCGCAGGTTGACCTGGTTATTGTGGAACACCAGGTTGTGCCGGATGGGCCGGTTGGCCTGGTGGTGGAATGGAGCTAGGTGGTGGCTGGTAACCGTTTTGACCTGCAGCAGGACCATAAGATGATCCTGGCTGTAGTGCAAGTTCGGACCAATAGGATACTAAGGTTGCATGGGTTGGGAAGGTTGGACTTTCCCCCCAGGACCATATACCGGCCTTGGTTGGTACCCCGGTTGACCTGCGAGTCCCTGAGGTTGCCCAAGTTGGACTCCAGAGAGAGGCTGCATAGGTTGACCTGAAGGGTTGTAATACTATCCTTGTGGACCATATAATGGCCCCTGCTGGCCCGAAGGGTAGCCCTGTAAGGTCTGTCCTTGCGGGTCATAAGGATAGCCAAGCTGGCCCGAAGGTTGGCCTTGAAAAGATTTTCCTTGTGGGTTATAAGATTTCCCAGCCTGGTTAGACGGAAAACCTTGAGCATGAAGGTGAGCCTTTGGAGTGGGTAAACGTATAGGATTCCCGTACTCATCGTACTAATATGGAAAAACATAAACGGGTGTACCGTCCTGTGCATAATGCAAAAAATATGAGCGGTTGGGATGTTGCGAGGATTGTCCGACCTCGGGGTTCGATTGTTGTAAGGACAATCGATACTCCTCAGGAGAGATGTTCTATGGCATAACAGATGCTATATAGACGTCTTCGAGAAGCGACACAGCCCTTACAGAATGAGTGGTAACAACAGGTGTAGATGTAGCCACACAAATAGTGGGCCTAACGGGTACAAAAGTGACCTGAGGGGATGACGTGATGGGTGTCCTTGGAGACATCCCCAATGAAGGAATAACTGGTGTCGTAGAGGGAGTTGATATCCCCATAGAGGCAACGACGGTCATGATCTGACTCGAAGATCTATATCCCGCTAGAAGTGAGGGACCAGGCAAAGACATGATAGATAACTTGGGGTTGTCTTTTGGGAACAACTAGTAATCTTCACCAGACGTGGGGATTTCCTCACCAGGAGAATGGCTGGATGAGCCCATATCTGAACTTGCCGCTAGATCTGCTAGAAGACATCAAGAACAAGGAGGAATACCAATAGCTATAAAAGGCGAACCCGATGTAAGAGGAGGGAAATGTTCCCCTACTCCAAATCCAGACCAAGGGTTGGATAAGGGCCAATTGAACTCAACTGGTCCTCCAAAGGGAAGCTCAGACAAAACCGGTCCCCCTTTGGGAAACTCGGGAATGATGGGCTGCTGATTTTCAGGAGAGGATTGAGAAACCTCTGATGAATCATCCGCATATGGACTACCAGCAGAAGAAATTGAGGGTTCTGCCACTGTGACAATAATGGCAAAAGGAAAAGACCAAAAAAAAAACACAGGCTAAAATGAATCAAGGCACATAATCAAATGACCAAAAAGAAAGATCTAACAGGGCGTGTGATCGTGGGTGATTTATTTTACAACATTGAAACTTAGAAACTTCACCGTTTCATGTTTTAAGAGTCGAGAAATGGATGAAAGATGACTCTATCTCTTTCAGTTTTGAAGCAAGCGTGAAAGGACAAGCGCTTGGTGATCTTTTCAAATTTAAGGAGTTAGATAAGATCAAAATGACTGCTCAGGAATTCTAGGAAAAGGGTGTACCAAATAACCGTGAATTGCAATATACACCTTGGTTTCAAAATGAAAGAGAAATCAACCAAGGACTTAACATACATGCAAGTAATCTCCCCGAATGCTGTGTCTGGTGTATCACGGGTATAGGGCGACAGACTCGACTTCCTATGGATAAAGGACGACAACCTAGTGGGGTCTCCCTTTATATACGCGACGGTACGGGGAGCACAAGTTCGTACTAGTGTTGTCTAAAGCCAAGAGACGAACGACAACTACTAGGTTTAAAGACTTCTAAATATTTCGTTAATGTTCCAATGCTGCCTTAGTGTAAATTGAATAAATTTTAATGTTTATCTTCAATTATGTTTCAGTTTTCAGGCCCTAGTGAGTGTTATGTCTCAAAATCTCCTAAATGCACAATACATGCCATAGAATATCATTTTATTCGATGAAAGCTAATTACGAGAGAGTTAAGAGCTTTTCACACAATAAAAAAATGATCAGACAACAACCAGTAATGTCTCTAATGCAGCTAATGGAAACTAAAAGCTTTTCTTTCAAAGTTACTAATCACTAATAACACAGAAAATATTTAATTCACACTAACTAATCAAAATCAAAAGAGATTTTTGTTTGTGTTTTCAATGTTTAAGAGAAAAGTGCACTAAAAAAAATGAAAACTAATGAAAAGAGAAATTTGAGAAGCGATAGAAAAGGAGTAAAAACAAGAAAATTTCACTCAACGCAAACACATAATCAGACCTCAAATTGTCAAAACAATCCCTCAAAACCAAGATAATCCCAAAGACTCAAATGAACCATGTAATCTAGGCTCAAAGCAAGACAAAGAAAAATTCGAATGAATAAGAAACCAATCACTCAAATAGTGCAATGAAACGATAGACAACCACCAAATGAATGTAGAGAAGCAATCACAAGGTTGACTGAACAGATAGAAACCAAAAACTCCCTCACGAGGCTCGACACACTATAGCACCTAGATGCCCTAGGGCTAGAATGTAAAATCGATAGAAATGGGCAAACAACCAAAGGATGAAGGTCACAGTCAGTCAAACAAGGCTCTAGAACACTCAAGCAGTCGTAAAAATGAAACCAAACACACAGATCAAGCTCAGAAAGCTCAAAACCGAGTAAACCCTAGCACCTTATAGGATTGGCACGGCTGTTAGGCAGAATCTAGCACCAGAATAGGATTGGCGCAGGTAATACACTGGCAACATGCGCCAATGGGCGCAAATGTCAGGCTAATAAGCACGCCAGTCGAGTTTACTAAGGAAAAATAATAAAGAGCAATCCAAGGAACAGACTAGTGATGGTAAAGCTAAACAAAAGCCAAACACACAGAAAGAGCCAGCCAAAAGAGCTGATCAAGCAAGCAAAGTCAAGAATCGACCGAAAGGACAAGACAATACTCCAAATCAACGATCCCCAATGGAGTCGCCAATTTGTTGTAGAGGTAAATCCCCTCTGCGGACAGAGGTAATCCATACTAGCCTAGATTGGGTCTAGCAACAATTGTATCACGCTAAGGTGCAAGTTCCTAATTGCAATAAACCAAATGGCGAAGAAGGCTTACCTTAAATCCAATGCTATTGTTCATAGAGAAGATAACACTCCTGTTCCCTTACTCCGACAGATCACAATCCTCACGCTCGTCGCGATCGAACACCTGCACATGCAAGAAACATGACAAACACAAGCGTAAAACCCAATATATCCAATTATGTATCAGTTAGAGAAGACACAACTCATGATCATAATGAACAATACGAGTGGAACCATAACCAAAGTCGCTTATCATTAATTCATACAAAGGAAAATACAACCTGGCTCTGACGCTGAATCTTCCTTTGGTGGGTCGTCAGCAGAATACGTCTCGGTAAAGCTCATCGGGAATGGGACAAGCCTCTCTCTTCAATCGTCAATCTCCTTGCTACTGATTTGGCTCTATAAGGACTATCAAAACTCTTGTAGCATTCTTTAGGCTATGAAGGCTCTTGGAGGCTAGCTTGCAAAGGAAAATGGTAGGCTTATATAGATGGTGGAAGGGGAGTTGGGATCCCTATAATCATGGGATTGGCCCTATCCTCAAGGAAGCTTCCATGAGAGGTGGAAAACCACTTCCTCTACATGGAGATTCGGAGCCAAACCTCTCAACTCATTTTAGAGACTAGTTTAGGAATTGGTTGGAATCAATATTTCGCCATTTTAAAAAAAAAACACCCCTTAATAAGCCTGGTGTGGGTACAACACTGAGACAGTGTGCCAGTTGGTGTGCCCTCTTTGGAGGATTTCCCCCATTGGCATGGGTATGAAACTGAGTAGTCACGCCAAGGCCAAAAAGGCTATTTTTATGGTTTTTCATAAGGAATTGTCTTCATGGGAATGAATGTCCTTGTTCAGGGGGATGCCATGAAAGTGGTTTCAGGTCATGTCACTGCTCACAGGTCACGGAATAAGCCCTCTAATGTGTGGGACGGGGGATTGCAGAGACGGTGATAAATTGCTGTGTAACAAGAAGGATCGAGAGTGGTGTAGTCCTCATTTCTCCCACTCAGAAAAGGGTAAATATATCATATAAAATGAAATTTTCCACCACTAATAACACTGCTAAATATGAGGCGCTTGTGCTAGGTATGAAGGCAACGAAAGGCTTGGGAGCTGAGCAGCTAGTTGCTTTTGGTGATTCAGAATTGGCGATAAAGTAGGTGAGAAAAAACTACCAAGTGAAAAATTCCAAATTGAAGAATTATAGGAATGAAGTGTGGGACTTGATTGAGCATTTATTTTCAGCATTTAATGTTAATTTTTTCATTAGAGAGGAAAATCAAATGGCTGATTCACTAGCTATTGTTGCTAGTAATTTCAAAGTTCCTCTTGATGTCAAGGCAACATATGATGTTCAAATTAAACAGGGCTTCTATTCCTAATAACATCAAATACTAGAAAGTATTTGAGGATGAAAAGGGATTTAAGAAAATTTTGGAGTGTGTCGAAGAGTTTTCAGACGTTCAAATTGATGATGAGCAGGACATTGTTGAAAATCAAAATAGCAAACCTTTCAAAAATACCATGGTTGGGAAAAACATTATAGATATGAAAACTAACTATATTCCTAAAGGCCTAGTTACTTTAGAAAGATTGTTTGACAATAATGATGTCTTTCTGAAGCCTGAAAATAGAGTTGATAGAGAGAGTACAATTGACTGTAATATTGGTACAGAAGAATGGCCAAAATTAGTCAAATTTTCTAATTTTCTTTCTCTTGAAACTAGAAAAAAATATATCAAGTTGTGGAAACAATATGCAGATATTTTTGCATGGTCCTACAATGAGTTGAAAACCTATGATAGAGGTGTAATGGAGCACAAAATTCCTCTGAAAGCTGATGCAAAGCCTGTAGCACAAAAAAATAGGCATATCAATCCCATGTTGATCCCTATCATTGAAAAAGAAATCAGAAAATTATGGGAAGAAAAAATAATTCTGCCTTTGAGATTTTCTAATTGGGTAGCTCACATAGTCCCGGTTCAAAAAAATAATGACGAGATAATAATTTGTGTCGATTTTCGCAATTTGAACCAGTTTTCATTGAAGGATAACTATCCATTATGAAAGATGGATTATATTTTGTAGAAAGTTGTAGGCTCCAAAATATTGTCAATGATAGATGGCTTTTCAGGCTATAATAAGATTTTAGTTGATAGACAAGACAAATAAAAGACAACATTTACTACACCCTGGGGGACATTCATGTACAACAAAATGCCATTTGGTCTAATGAATATAGGTGCAACATTTCAGCGGGAATGGATATTGATGTTGCAGGAGAAAAAGATAGATTTGTAGTCATCTACTTGGATGACATTACAATCTATTCAAGATATGATGAAGATCATTTGAAACATTCGAAAGAAGTTTTTGAAAAATGCAAAAAATTTGGTTTGCCCTTGAACCCAAAGAAGTCATCCTTTGTTGTTCAAGAAGGGAAATTATTGGGGCATATTGTGACAAAAAGTGGTATCTTTATTCATATAGGGAGAGTTGAAGCTATTTAGAAGATCGGTTTGCCAAGGAATAAAAAATAATTGCAGTCATTTTTAGGGAAAATCAATTTTCTGAGGTGCTTTGTTCCTAACTTTGCAGAGCTAATCAAACATATAAGTGCCTTGCTGAAGAAAGATGCAGAATTCAAGTGGTGAGATGAAGCAAAAAAATATTTTTCAGCAATCAAGTCTACTTTGACTGAAGCTCTGGGTTTGATTAGTCTTGATTTTGAAAAACATTTTCTGATTTTTTCATATGCTTCAGAAGAAACAATTGCAACTATCTTGTTACAAAAGAAAAAATATGGTTTGGAACAACCTATTTCATTTTTTAGTCGTTCTTTAAGAGATGTTGAATTAAAGTACATCTTAATTGAAAAACAAGCATATGCAGTAGTTAAGGCCTTAAATTCTTTTCAAGTTTATGTGTTACATTAAAAAATTGTTGCTTTTGTGCCAAATATCAAGATGTATTGCTTCAACCAGACACAGATGGTAGAAGGGGAATATGGTTGACCAAAATTCTGGAATTTGATATTGAGATCAGACCTACTAAATTGATAAAAGGACAAGGCTTGACTCGCTTGATGGTTGAATCTAACTACAAGGCTCTAAATATGAATATGGAGGTAGCGGAGGGAGAAGATGGAGAAGGTATCTATGATTATCTTGAAATATTTCATTCTAATTGGTATAAGGATATAGTATACTTTTTGTTAAATTTCAACTGTCCCCCTGAAATGGAGAAGTAAAAAAGGAGAGCTTTTAAATTAAAGGCTGTTAAGTATTGCATTTTGGAAGACCATCTTTCCTGGAAAGACCCCGTGGGAGTCTTATTAAGATGTGTTAATGAAACTGAGTCACAGGAGATTATGACAGAGATACATGTAGGAGTGTGTGGAGGACATTTGTATTGGAAAGCCACTGCAAACAAAATCTTAAGAGTTGGCTATTATTGGAAAACTCTTTTCTCTGATGTTTTTGCCAAAGTCGGGGCTTGTGTCGAATGTAAAAATTTTGCTGGCAAACAGAAGTTTCTTCCTTTACCTCTTATTCCTATTTCAACAGATGTTCCTTTCCAATAGTGGGGGTTAGAATTCATCGGCAAAATTCATCCACCTTCATCAGGACAACATCGATGGATTCTTATAGCCATAAACTATTTCACTAAGTGGATTGAAGTTGTTCCAACCAGGAATGCCACTGATACGGTAATAATCAAATTTCTATTGGAAAACATTATGGCTAGATTTAGTTGTCCACAGAAATTAGTGACTGATAATGCAATGGATTTTAAGTCTACTAAGATGCATAACTTTTGTCACCAATATGGTATTGAATTGACTCATTCCACACCTTATTACCCTCAAGGTAATGGGTTAGATGAGTCACCCAATAAAATATTGGTGAGAATCATTAAGAATATGTTTCCTGAAAATAAGAGAAATTGGGACACTCAGCTGGTGCATGCTCTTTGGGCAAACATGGTAAGTGGAAAAAAATCAATTGGAATGTCTCCCTTTCAGCTTGTATATGATACTGATGCTATAATTCCTTTGCAATTAGCTCTTCATGTTATGAAGTTTCCGCAAGATGAAGTTGATGATGAAAATCCAATTCAAAGGAGAATGTTGTAGCTTATAGAGGCACATCAAATCAGAGAATCACCGATGGACAAAGTACAAAAATATCAGACTAAAGTAAAATCTGTTTTTGACAAAAGGGAAAATCAACAATTATTTCAGGAGAATGATTTGGTGTTGCGCTGGGATATCAGGAGGGAAGACCATGGAAAGAATGGTAAGTTTGACAATTTGTAGTTTGGGATTGTTGTATCTCAAGAAACAATCCCTTGGCTGCGGTAAGGAATTAGTGCTTAAGACATTTTATAAATATATGTCACAATTACGATATCAAATGGCCTCTGTTTAACACCTTTGGAATTTAATTACTTAATACCCTCAATAATCTGATATAATGAAAGCCTTCATAATGCCATAAACTGCTGATACTTGAATGAAATGAAAAGAAGAACTGTAAGAGAAACTCAAAATGATATGTTGAGAAACATAATCTATCACTTTTAAGTTTCAAAGGAAATCATGGAGAGAGAGGAAACTCGAAATAATATGCTATAAACACATAATCTATTACTTTAAAATTTCATCAAGAGTTTGTGAAAAGAGAAGAGATGAAGTGAAGGAGTGAAAATTAAGGCGATTTAACTCTTACTCTCAGATGTAACTAAGAGATCGATTGCTACATTAATTCACTTCATTCAAAAAGGAATAAACATAGAGCAAAACTGGAAAGACATATCAACATCAACAGGTGCAGGAAACTTGATCTTCTTTCATTAATTTCTCAGAAAATTCAGTACCAAATTAACAGTCCTCCAGAGGTCCAAAACTCGAAACCTATTTTCTTTATTTCTATCAACTTAAATACATCAAAGTAGTTCATAACTGTTGAACTTCTTGAAACTATTCGACTACCTAAACTGTTAAGATTACTTATGCAATCATACAGAGAAAACAAATAAAATATCGAAATATTGTTCGTTTTGATGAATCTGATGTTGTTGATGCGTCCTCACGAAGTGCCGAGGTGTCCTTTCTGGTTATGATGCATCAGCTGCACAGTTCTATAACGACGCCTCGGTGCTCGACTTTACCTAGCTATCATGCTTCCCATAGTGCCACTATACATTCTTATGCCTAACTTTGCCTATGCCTCTTTATTCATTGACCACCCCTTCACATTACCTTATCGCATACAAAACTGCAACTTTATGCAAACCCCACAGAGCTGTGGTTTACGGGCCCACAGACGACCTGACCAATTAGAAGCAATCACACTTCGCAACTTATTCGATATCGCATGTTGGTAGCTATAAAAAATATCTTAAATGGTAAACAATAATAATGCCGATGTGAGAAATCGCTCTGTTTGTGATTTAACCTCCATCGTTGATCTACGCTCCAATCCAACGGTCCTGCTGTATTGTCTCACACCGCCATCCCCTGTTTGTTGCATCAAAACCAAAATAATTTATGTTGCGGATTCTTAATTCTAAACTCCAAACCTGCCAATGTGCGATATGCACTGAATCGCTGTGCCACCACGTGGCTCCTCCCTTTATTGCATTGAAAATTTCACTTCTTACCACATCACAAGTTATTTTTCTTAACTTGCGAAGTCCTTAACACATAAACTAAATAATCGCCGATGCGAAATTGCTCTATGTCAACACGTGTCCACTTCAAAACTTTTCAAACTTAACTTTGTGATGCAACCTGGTCCATCCATCTCTCACTTTAATTCTGCGATTTAAACATCGCCATCAGATCGCCTCCTTTGGGAGTCTTCTAAAGGTTTTTTGCCTTAACTGATTTCTCTATTTCTTCGGCTATCGCCGCTCTACAGCTCCATCTTCTCCATGCTACTCCCTGCGATAGTTCGTTCAATGAACTCGTGCAACTCCATCTTTCTCCACTGTGTTAAAACCCTCCTAAGGTTTATTCTGGTTATCCAATCGTTTGACCTACCTTCACATCTCATCACGAAATGTTAATTTACCAACATATAAATCAAAATTCTTCTTCGACATACAAACTTTTACATTTTCTGAGATATATGCTTTTTTGGTGTTTTGAAAAATATTTCAAATGTAAATGCAAATGAGCCACAACATCTGGCTCCACCTGGGGATAGTGCTTTTTCCACGAAAGCACTAAGAACCACAAATTAGTTCTTTATCCATTGGGCATGGAGTCAAATATTCCTTGGTGACATATGAAAAATGAGAAATCTAGTATTTACAATGGTGGAATGTGGAATTTTAATGTTGGAAATAATTCTTTAGATACCGCCCGTTGATAGGTAGCTGTACTGACTCTCCATCTAGATCTTCTAGAATGAATGTGTTATTTGACCTTGCCTCAGAGATTCTATATGGACCATACCAGAGAGGGTCAAATTTACCATGCTTCCTTTTTTCTTCTCGTCTGGTGTCCCATCTTAGTACCAAATATCCTGCTTGAAAGATACTTCTTTTGCTTTTCTGTCAAATATAGAGTTCATCTTTTCCTGAGAAGTAATCAAGTTATCCTTGACTTTGTTTCTGCTTTCACTTGATTCAATTATCTTGTTCAATCTTCTTAATAGAGCAATAGGTTCTCCCTGAGCTTCTTGAAGGAAAGAAATCACTAGTTTGGCCAAATGAGTAGGAAATATTGCTTGAGTCTCATAAACCAATTCATAGGGAGAGTTCCTAGTAGATTTCCTAAGGGCGACTCGAACTGACTAGAGGGTGAACTTCAACTTCATATCCCAATCCTTCTGATTCTCAGTGATTGTCTTCTTCAAGATTCTGACCAATGTCTTATTTGAGGACTCTTCCAATCCGTTCCATTGGGGATGATTTATTGTGGAATGTGACAAAGTTACATTATATGTTTGGCATAAATTAATGAAACGAGTAGAGTTGAATACTTGAGAATTATTAATCACAATTTTGACTGGACATCCAAATCTCCTGAAAATGTTTTCCTCCAGAAACTTCATCACTACTAGGTCCTTCACCTTCTTAGTGGGTATTTCTTCAACCCATTTTGTAAAGTAATCAGTGGCAGTCAGAATCCACTTGAACTGTCCACTTGATGGTGGATTGATCTCTCCAATGAAATCCAACCCCCATTGCCTGAAATATTCTTCAATAAATATTGCGATGAGAGGTAACAGAGCAAGTTTTCTATTTTTAGCAAACAAATGACACTTTTGATAACTTCTGACTAGTCTATAAACATATGAAAATAGGTTTGGCCAGTAGAAGCTTGACTTGAGAATTTTATGAGCAGTGACCTTATAGCTATAATGTCCTCCACACAGACTTTCAAAATATTTTTTGGTGACTTAAATAGATTCTCCTTTGGTCAAATATAACAGAAAAATACCAGCAGGATATTTCTAGTATAACTTTGCTTCTATGATAACATATGGCTGAGACTTGAGCTTGAGAGCTCTGTATTTTGTTCTATTTATTGAAGTTGGGTAGGAAAGAAACACAGGCAAAACACAACATCTTTATACCAATCAGAGCACAAAAATTTGTATTGAATACATGTTTTGACTTGTTTTGACCTTCTTCATTAACAACTCCATCCACTGGTGCCAACAGATTGATTCCCAAGGCTTGAAATTTTTTTCCTATCGACAACTACATTAACCTCCGTCCCTTGACCAGCTTGGTGGGTTTGATGTCCAAATCATACTGTTGGATTTTTGCTATCGACTTCCCCATTTTTCCTTCAACATCGCTTTGGACCAACACGTCTTTCACAAAAAAATTAGAAACACAAGTAGTTATTTGGGACTATAACACATAATTCCTGAAGGATTTCAGTGCTTTGACCAAAGCATATAATTGTTTCTCTAGAATATTGTATTTGAGCTCAGAATCTCTGAGAAATTTACTGAAAAATGCAACTAGTTGCTCCTTACTACATTCATTTTTCTGCAACAACACAATGAAAATAGTAGTGGGGGATGAAAATGAGAATACCTGAAAGGCCTTTTAATAGTCTGGACTAATCAGAACTAGAGCTTCCTATAGTGCTTCCTTTATTATAGCAAATTCTTCTCTTGCTCCCTTTTCCCATTTCACTTCTGCATTTTTTTTCAACATTATTGTTGTAATTGTCACAATCTCAGCATAATTGGGCACAAATCTCCTCAGAAAGTTTATTTTTCCCAGGAATCTCTGGATATATTTCTTTCTTCTGGGTAAAGGAATAGTCTGAATGGCTTCCACCCTTGTTGGGTCAATATTTACTCCTTGTTCAGAAACTATGTGCCACAATAATTTACCTTCTTCTAAGGCAAATAAATATTTCTTGGGATTTAATTACAGACCAAACTTTATGCACTTTTGATTTTTTTTTTGAAAATTCTCCAAGTGTTCATCATCTGACCCTAAGAAAATAGTTACATCATCCAGATATATAACTAAAAACCTGTCACCAACTAAGGCTATGTCCATGGCCCTCTGAAATATTGCACCTACGTTCATAAGGTAAAATGGCATCCTTGCGTACATGAAGGTGCCCTAGGGCATAGTGAAAGTAGTCTTATTTTGATATTCTTTTTCTACTGCTACCTGATTATACCCAGAAAATTTGTCAACCATAGAAAACCTATGAGCTCCTGTCACCTTCTGTAATACATAATCCTTTTTTGGCAAAGGATAATTATCTTTTAGAGATGCTCGGTTCAAGTTACTGAAGTCTACACACATTCTTATCTCTCCATTCTTCTTTCTTACAGGGAAAAAATTAGAAACACAGTCTGAATATCTGAGAGGGACTATAATTTTTGCCTACAACAGTTTCTTCACTTATTTTTCGATTGTAGCTAAAAACAATGGATTGATCTGTCTGAGATTCTCTCTATGTTGTTTGAGTCCTTCCTTCAATGGAATATTATGCTGAATTATGCTTTTGTCATATGTTTTCTGGTTTCATATGACCAGGAAAACAAATCCATATGTTTCTTAAAAGGATCAATGTATCTTTATTTATAGTTTTTGGGAACACCTTTGAACAATTTCACTATTTTGGGTTCTTGCTGAGTTCCCAAATTAAAATATTCCATCTCTCTTCTTCTTGATGTGTTTTCTTTGAATCAAAAACAAAATCATTAGCATCGAATAATATTTCAAGGGGAACCAACCCTTTGGGGAGCACATTATCTTTCAATTGGATAATCTTCTGTTCACCTATTGACTGCTTAAGGTTTCTTATTTATGCTTTCTGCTCCGTTTTTTCTTCCTCTTGGTCTATCTCAGCATCTTCAAAGTTTCTAATCATGTTCAGGAACTGATTTATCTGTTCATCGTCATCAAACACCTACCAATGTTTCACATTGTTAAGGATAGAAGGTCTATGTCTAATTTCAATTTCATACCTTAACCTTGGATTTATTGGAGGTTTGAAGGTGCTAGCTACAACTACTAAAGAATCAACCAATCTATTCTCCTCCCTTGGAATATATTGAATATTGAAGGCTTCAAAATAGTTTTCAATCAGATCCCAAACTTCATTCCTATATGATTTCAATATCGGATGCTTGGTTTGACAATGATTTTTAATCTGCCTTATTATAATTTCAGAGTCACAAAAATTGAAATACATTGAACTCCCATCTATTTAGAAACTTGAAGGCTTGAGATTAAGGCCTCATACTTAGCCATATTTTTGTTGAATCAAATTATAGTTTAAAAGAGAAAGGCATGAGGTTACCTTTTGGTGATATCAGGAAGAATCCAACACCCGAGCCATCCTTGGAGTAGGCACCATAAAAGTAGCACTTCCAAATCTTCCTTGAGTGCAGTTCATTATTTACAACTGCTAAAGAGAGCTTCTTCTCTATGTCTTCAACAAATTTTTCATCTTCATGCAACATGAAACAAGAAAGATCTTCTGTTTCTTGACTATAAACGAGGGATTTATTGCATCTTTCTTGGAGTTTGTCTTCACAAACCTTGTTTCCCTCTATAATATCCTTTCTTCCCCATTAAAAAACAGAATGATAGCATAAGTGAAATATAATTTTATTACACCTCCCAACTTTTCTCCCCAAGATCTTGACAGGAGCATTCCAAAGATGGCTGGGATGTACTACATCCATGACTATACTCTTTGCTGGGATTTGTGCCAACGGAATTGCTACATATTTAATTAACCCAACACATTTCACCCTTTTTGAATCAAATGAATAAAAATCCATATAAGATTTGGTAATCTGCAAGTTAAGTTCCTTCATAACAGACAATGGCATGAGATTATGGGACGCTCCTGAGTCCAACACGCAATTATGTAGAGTAAAATCATGAAGCAACAGAGAAATATAGAAGGGTGGAATAGAAGGATCTACTTCTTCTACATGAGGACCAAAGGTGACCACTAGCTTTTTTTCATGTAAGTTCACCGTGCAAATTATATCTTTCACCTGTGCGAGATTAATAAATTTTGAAATTTCTTTCTTGTAAGCTGGTATTTTAGCTAATTATAGAAGAGGTACCCGGATTTTAACCTTTTCCAACTCTTTTTCCAAACTGAAAGCATGAGTTTGCTTAATGTTCTTTTCAAGTTCTTCTTCACTCTTTCTAGAATTTGTCGCTTTTTTGGGTATAGAAATAACTCTCTCCAAAATATTAGTGTCAACTGATTTGTTCTGGGAAGATTCAGCCTGTTGCACATTTGTTCTATTAAGTGAATTTTCAGTTTGTTTCCCCTTACTGACTGATTTCACAGGGTCCTTTTGTCATGGAGTCTTCATTTGAGGAGGAACGAAACCTTGTTGTTCACCTTCATTATCCCCCACTCTAGATCTCTTTCTATACCTTAAATCATACTTTTTATGTAACTCAGCTTGCATGAAATTTTTGAATTTTCTACAGTACTTATCCATTTCATCTTGATCTAAAGATACTCTAGCTTCAACATATTCTCCCTCACAATCTTCCTCTTCATCCTCTTCTATTGCACACATAACAAATACCTGATCTTCAGTCTCCCTTTGGTCATCTTCTTCCAGCTCTGCGGGTGTTGATTCTATATACAACGGTGCTCGAATCTGGTCTTTATCTCCTCTTTCTCTCTGCAAAATTTGTAGGGGATGTCTTCTGAATTCAGGCTTAAACCCCCCTCGGTTTTGTTGTACTTTTATTTGGGAGTTTTTATTTTCCAATTCCATCTTGGCTAACTTATTAGTTAGATGTTTCATCAACTTTTTTATATCTTCAATTCTTAGATCTTGTGATGATTCTTATTTTGCTTTCCCCTTTTCTTGGACAGACCGTTTCCCTTTCACTTTTCCAGCTGCAGTCATATTAGCTTCGATCTATAGATCATATGTCTGTATCTGCTCGAGAGTAGGGGCTCTTCTCTCTCTCAATGTAAAGCTAAAATCGGCTTCAAAAGCCCCCAAAAAACTACCTTTGCTCCTACAGGGGGGCTTCATCTCTATGGGTAAACTATTGTACAATTTGTTGAATCTTTTTACAAACTCAGAAATGCTTTCATTAGGCCTTCTTTTAATTTCATTAAACTCTATCAATGAGTAACCATGATCTCTATTTTCTCCCCATCTCTGAGTGAATTTAGTTTCTAACTCTTCCCAATTATTTATTGAACCATTTGGTAAACCTTTGAACCATTTTCTAGCCTCTCCATATAGAGACTACACAAATAGTCTCATCACAACATCAAGATGTTCTAGATTTAAATTCTCAGCAAAAGTGCAAAACAAGGGTAAATGTTGTTATGCAGTTACTTCATCTACTCAAGTGAAATGAGGAAGTAATTTGAGGTATTCTTGAGGGATTACATTCATTGGTTGCGCAAGATTTAGTGGAGCATATATGTTCAATAAAAAGGATGGTGCTACCATATTTACACCTTGGTTAACTATTCCTTGGGTATTTGAGGTTGATCAACCTGCTATGAAAGTGAATGAGGGTAAACTGATATGGGAGTGGGTTGATGAACAATGGCAGGAGAACCAACAACTATATTTGGTTGAGCTTGAGTGAAGGTAAAAGAAACAAACTCGAAAGAATGTTCTTCTAACTTAGGTTATTGAAAATGAATGGGTGTGAAAGGAGAATCTTGTTCCAAGAAAGAGAGTTCCTTGGAAATATCTTAAAACAAAGGGTTATGAGAACTACTGTCAGGAGCAGACAATGTAGGATTAGGTATTGAAGGAATTTTAGGTTTCTGAGCCTTTTTAGAAACCAATATTTTTGGGTCTGGCAAAGCAAGGACTATCTGCTGTGCAGTATATGACTTCGTGTGAGGCCTTTTGAAAGCCAGAATTTTGAAAACAACAAACAAAGCCCAATATTTCCTCCTCACTGAAAAACCAGAGGAAATAATATAAAAAACGTAGGGAACAATAAAATTTGTTTCTTTGTCCCTGGCAACGACGCCAGAAAATGTTGTATGTTAAGAAACAATCCCTTGGCTATGGGAAGGAAGCAGTACTTAAGACATTTTATAAATGTATGTCACAATTAAGATATCAAATGGCCTCTGTTTAACACCTTTGGAATTTAATTACTTAATATCCTCAATAATCTGATGTAATGAAAGCCTTCACAATGCCATAAACTGTTGATACTTGAATGAAATGAAAAGAAGAACTTTAAGAGAAACTCAAAATGATATGTTGAGAAACAAAATATATCACTTTTAAGTTTCAGAGGAAATCATGGAGAGAGAGGAAACTCGAAATAATATGCTGTAAACACATAATCTATTACTTTAAAGTTTCATCAGGAGTTTTTGAAAAGAGAAGAGATGAAGTGAAGGAGTGAAAAGTAAGGTGATTTAACTCTTACTCACAGATGTAATTAAGATACCAACTGCTACATTACTTCACTTCATTCAAAGAGGAATAAACACAGGGAAAAACTAGAAAGACATATCAACATCAACAGGTGCAGGAAACTTGATCTTCTTTCATTATTTTCTCAGAAAATTCAGTACCAAATTAACATTCATCCAGAGGTCCAAAACTCAGAACCTCTTTTCTTTATTTCTATCTACTTAAATACATCAAATTCATTCATAAATATTGAAATTATTGACACTATTCAACTATCTAAACTTTTATTATTACTTATGCAATCATACAAAGAAAAAAAATAAAAACTGGAAATATTTTTCGTTTTTTTGAATCTGATGTTGCTAATGCGTCCTCACGAAGTTCCGAGGTGTCCTTTCTGGTTATGATGTAGTAGCTGCACAGTTCTGTAACGATGCCTTGGTGCCCGACTTGACCCAGCTGTCATGCTTCCCACAATGCCACTATACATTCTTCTGCCTGACTCTGCCTATGCCTCTTTATTCATTGGCTGCCTCTTTGCATTACCTTATGGCATACATCACTGTAACTTTATGAAAACCCCGCAAACCTGTGGTTTACGAGCCCACACATGACCTGACCAATTAGAAGCAATCTCACTTCGCAACTTATTCTATATCACATGTCAGCAACTATAACAAATAGCTTAAATGGTAAACAATAATAATGCCGATGTGCGAAACCGCTTTGTTTGTGATTTAACCTCCACCATTGATCTGCGCCCCAATCCAATGGTCCCGCTGTATTGTTTCACACTGCCATCTCCGGTTTGTTGCATCACAACCAAAATAATTTACCTTGCGAAGCCTTAATGCTAAACTCTAAACCTGCCGATGTACGATAGGCGCTGAATCACTATGCCAACACGTGACTCCTCCCTTTATCGCATCGCAAGTTTTGCTTCTTATCGCATTGAAATTTATTTTCTTTAATTTGCGAAGTCCTTAACACCTAAAATAAATAATCGCCGATGTGAAATCACGCTATGTAAACATGTGTCCACTTCGAAACTTTTCAATATTAACTTTGCGATGCAACCTGGTCCGTCCATCTCTCACTTTAATTCTATGGTTTAATCCTCGCCGTCAGATCGCCTCCTTTGGGAATCTTCTAAAAGTTTTCTGCCTTAACCGATTTCTCTATTTCTTTGGCTGTCACTGCTCTACATTTCCATCTTCCCCACACTACTCCCTATGATAGTTCATTCAATGAACTCATGCAACTTCATCTTTCTCCATGGTGTTAAAACCCTCCCAAGATTTATTCTGGTTCTTCAATCCTTCGACCTACCTTCACATCTCATCACAAAATGTTAATGTACCAACATATATATATATATATATATATATATATATATATATATATAATATTCTTCGACATAATTTTTTTTACATTTTCTAACATATATGCTTATTTTGTGTTTTGAAAAATATTTCAAAGGTAAATGAAAATGAGCCACAACAAGGCCATTTAGAATTACTCAAGTTATGGAAAACAATACTTTTCTGCTCAAGAATCTAGATGATGATCAGCTGACTGGAGGTCGAGTTAATGGTAATTTTCTTAAAAAGTTCTTTGTTTAATAAGTTAGTTGATTCATTTCATTTTAAATATGCGGTGTGATGTGTCAATGAAACTCCATGCCCAATGGTACTTGTGTCCGTAAATATGATCAGTCTTGAGTCAAGTCAGTCAAAGGTCAGTCCTAGTCATAATTTCTAGAAATCTTATGAATTTTGAAAGTTTTAAGGCACTGAGTCTATAGTCCTTGAAGCCTCACAGGGAGGACTTCATCCCCAATAGGAGCCACTGTTAGCACTGTAAATGTTAATAGTGTGATCTCCATTGTATCATTGTTTTCAATTTTTTCTTAAATCCTAGCCTATGTCGAAGTTTGAGTCATTTTCAATAAAGGTAAAAAGAGAGTCTCAAAACCAAAATACTTTTGAGTTTATAGGTCGTATTAGTGTCTTAGGTTCATAAAAGAAAAATTAAAACCAATTTTTTAACTTAGGTTAGTGTCGAAGGCTATTAGTTATTTTGGTATAAAATTACAGTTGCTATTTCTGGGATAATAGCTGCCTCTGTTTAAGTTTCATTTTTATAACAGTGAAATAAATTTCTCCAAATTCAAGGTCACATTACTAACACAGTGAAAAGAGCCGCTATTTCTTTAGGAACCTGTTTCCATTGGTAACATAGTGAAAAGTGTAGATATTTCGCTGAAATTTGGTTATATTGCAATGAAGAAGTAAAGGAAGCTATTTCTCAGGCATATAGGAGCTGTAAAGAATATTTTTAGAGAAAGGACCATTCCTGTTAGAATATTATTGAATACCTCCTATGTTATAAACATAATTATTCTTTTAAACAAGATTAATTATTATTTTTTACTCAAGAGAATTAGTTTAGATGAATGGTTATATTATCAGTGCATCTAACCTATAACTACCCTACTAAACTGAAGTGAAGATCATGGTACAAGGTATCAATTATTAAATGATGATGTGGAGTGTTATGCGTTATGGGGTGACTTGGAACTTGTATTAAAATTATTTCAAATCGTGCCATTACTCCATACTATGATTAGGGGTGCAAAATCAGAGGTTTAAGTTAAATGTTCTCTTGACTGAGGTTCTCTGTGCAAGCTATAGCTAACAGAAGTCATTTCTTCCCACAAATAGTTTAGCATTTCAAGGAAGGAAAACAAGGCTCCGTGTAGGGTTTTTCCTACGGGATTGAATAGCTGTGTGTTTGCAAGGAACCTAGCTATTGAAAAGTATGGGAAAAGGTGGGAATATCAATAGGTCCGAGCCAGCAAACACTAGGTTTGTTGATGCTAGGGCCAAACCTCAATTTAAGTCTGTTGGATGGTATAAGTTTTTACAATTTTTTTTGGAGAAAATGTGGCTTTATCTTAGGCCTTTGCCAAGAGATTTTACGGGGAGAAGGTCAAGCTGGGGAGCAAGAATTTCAAGATATCTAAAGCCATCATAGCTCGAGCTACTCAAAACTCTACCACTGGTGAATGTTGGTTCAAGAATAAAACGCTTCCCACAGAAGTAAGTCTGTACCTTAAACTTGAACATGTCAATGTTAAATGGAATCTGATTGCACATATTTCATGTTTTAAGGCTGAATGGCAACATGTGATCACCACTGTGCAACACTATATTACATGTGAGGGTAGGTTCTCCTCTATCCACCATTATCAAATGAGATTTCTTGCTCATATTTTAGCTGATAAACCTATGAACTTGCCCTAATCCCTATTCAAATCCTTTCTCAAGATTTCCTTAAAATTGCAGAAGATCCCTAACTATCCTTTACACAACCTATATCATAGGGTTTTAATTAAAGTTTTGATTGTCTACCACCTTAAAAAGAAGAAGACCACCTGGGATAAGTTCTTGACAGAGGAAGTGTTCAGTAGTATCAACTCCAAGAGAAATTTAGGGAGGCCCAAGAAACGAGATGCTCATGAAAAATCTAGTGTAACTCCTGTGCCAAACAGTTCACAGTCAAACCCTATCCATTCATCAAATTTCTTCCAAGTCGACCCAACCTCCATGTCAATGAAAAGGAAAACTAGAAGCTTGACTAAGAAAGTTGGAGACCCTATGCCTATGCCAACAACATAACCAGTCAATGATGTTGATATTAGCAGTTCACCAGTGAGCAATTAACCTAGGGAACCGAAAACCTTAAGGTCATTCATGGAGGAATATAAAAATAAATTGAAGCAAAAAAATTCTATGCCTCCTAAAATTTTTGTGTCAAAATATAGGGAACAGACGATTTCCTCTTCAAGAGGAAAACCTAGGAAAAAGCTCATCATGGCAGTAGAACTTCCAGAGGAATTCAAACTTGGATTTCTAACTTCTAAGCCTGCTTTTCCTCCAGAGGAAGTCAACTCTGGAGCAAAGAGATCAAGCCATGTTTCTAAAAAAACTCAGCGAACTCAACCAAGCAGTTATACATCTCGCACAAAATTCACTCTCTCACAGGTTTTGCTATCTCTTAAGAAAGGAAAAAATAAAATTTCAGAGGTTGTCATAGAGGAAGAGCCTACTTTAGCTCAACTAGTCTCCTTCATTGGTTCTTCAGTCAAGACGATGAAGAAGAGTGTGATGCATTCATACTCCTCTTATGAAAATAGAAGTGACACTGAATATACAGAATCAAAGTATGAGGAGGGAGAATCTAGCAGATTCATGCTTGGAGGTACAAGGACTAAGTTCATTCCAAATCCCTACATCTAGAGATCTCATACTAGGCCTAAAAATAAACTCAGACTAACCAGCAAGTTGATTGCTAATCCTGCATTGAGAGATGAGATTATTAATGTTGATGATAGTCCAGAAGATAAGATCAGGAAGAAAAAGACTTAGCCAAAGAGTCAAACACAGAGGAAGAGGTTAGACAAGAGAGTGACTAAAGTTGAGGCCATTAAGATTTTTTCCTCTATTTTGGACCTCTGAAGAATGAAGGAACAGGGCTTCCTTTAAAGAAGCTTTTCATTTTTGGGTTAATTTTCTATGTTTTCAGATATAACTACTTTTTCAGCAGAGGTAGCTATTATTTTACAATTTTAGTATATGATGAAAATAATATTATTTTTGATTTATTATCATAATGGTGACATCAAAATAGGTGAAGTGGAGGATATTTCTATTGTGATAGATGCTGCCAGGTGTCATTGGTAAAGCACGCTCCTAAATTTTAGGGTTCTATTTTGCACTTTTTGAGGAAAACAACCACATGTCACTTTCACTGTTGTTTACACTTTTTGTGGAGGTGGTTGCACCAGAACAGAGGCGCAATATTCCAACAGATTGCCACATCATTCAGCCACTTCGAATTGCTAGCCATCATGCGGTTTACCTTATTTATGTTATAGCACTTTGTATTAAAGTTAAAATATAGGCCTCATCTTTTGTATGTGACTGTAATAACTTTTTAAAACAAATTCACACCTTTTGTGGAGATGTTAGTATAATGTTTTTTGTATATATGTGACAAAACTCTATGAAGAAAAGGTTCATTGTTTTAGAATATTTTTCTCATATGATCAATGTACTTTTTAGTGAATGAAATTGGAAAAAACATTTGAGGACTTATTACCTACTTGATGTGTGTATTGTTAATTTTCACGTGTTTCCACATCTCATTTTCTTTAGCTGTAGTTTGTAATTTTAGATGATGTTGTATGTTTTTATCAGTCTCTTGATATGGTTATGTATTTTGTCAACTTTTATCAGTCTCACACAGTGATATTTCTTGATGAGATATACATAATGACAGTTTAAAGAGCATCACTTATGACATTCATTTTTCATGATTTTTCAGTAAGATTATTGTAAGCCTAGATATAGCCTTCTCTTTTTGAAACATTGTCAAACTGTTCCTTGTGTTACTTTTCACCAAAACCAGTGGATTTCTGCATTGTAGGTCCACGATCTCTTCTTCTATTTTCACACTCTCTTCTCTCCATATACTATAAAATTACCTTTTGCTACGATATCAGGACTCAATACCCTCATTAGTGTGAGAGTGAAATTCATTGAAATCCCTTTTCAATGATTGAAGGTTTAAAACACCTACCAATATTATAATCCAAATCGTTAAATCGCCTTAGAGCTTAGGATGTGACTGGTCAAGCACTTGAAGCAGTCCAAGTGTTGATTCCATCGCTAATAGATTCGACCCCTGAGGATGAGTGAATGTTGTTTTGATGTTTATTAGTCCCTTTTTTCACTCTCGACAGTCGTTGGAATCAGTTGGATGCTATTTTATTGATCAAGGATAGTGTAATCAGTTTTGGCTAGTTAATAAAGAAGAGTTGCAGCTATTTTTTGGGATACATATGTTATGATGTTTATCATTATTTTTACTTTAGTTTCATATGTTAGAATGTGTTGTCTTAATGTTCATTACATCTCTGTTGTATGATCTATTTCAATTTGATAGGCATAATACATGCTTTCTCATGCTCTATTCAGGGAAAGTTATCATAATTTTTCCATTTTCCTCTGTTTAGGAGGAATACATCTCCCATGCTCTTCCTGGCTCCTCATCAGTCTTAAAACCATCTCATCAAAATAATATTAAAGTTTTCAAGCCTTATGCCTACCTTGCTCCATTGAATCTCTACAACCCTATCTCATTCTCCCTGACCTAGCTCCCTTGACCATACTTTCATCCAACTTCCCCATCAAAATCAATTATCAAAGCCCATGAACTCACACCTAGCCTAAATTCCTAATCTGTTTAGCCTCCTAGGTTTTGTTTTATGGAGAGAACCCTCTTTGACTTGGTAGGGCTAGCTACCAAGTTAAAAGGTTGGCCCGTGGTTACCTTTGTTGGGATTTCTTCCTTAGCCTTGGAAATCTGGCTGAGTGATAACACTTAGAACTGACATGAAACAACTATTTATAGTGAATTATTAGTTAATTGATTGATCACTAGTGACTTAAATCAAATTTAATTCACTAGACCTATCACTATCTCATCCCTCAGTTAGAACTAGTTAAACTTATTTTAACTTAATTAATTGAGTTAACTAATTACAATTCACAAATAATTGTAACTAGACACCCTAAAAATAAGAAAATCCTCTACATGCCTCCTCTTATACCCTCAACTCGAATTTCCTACACTAACTCAGTATTTCCGACTTAGTTAACTAATACAAGTTGCCATGAGATGAAGTTAAAATTTCTCTTCCAATTTGATTAAGGGAAAATTAAATTAGAAGCCCCCTATGGTACTATTTCTGGGTGTCATTTCTGGATGCCATTTTCATTGTTTCCTATTTTCAATTTCAACACGCCCTCTCAACAATATTGAATTCAATCTATACAGATCTAGTACCTTTGGAATGTTATGCATGCAACAATTCTCTAGTGTTGTTTGCTCTTGCAACTTCTGAAATTGAATAGCCTTCAAAATTGAATCAGTATGATGCATCTATCATTAGAGTCTCTGAATGCTACTAGTTACTGCATTGTCTACTAAAAACTCTGCATTGCTGCTGACTTTTCATTTGTGCTCTCTCCAACATTTCCAACTCTGATCTGCGTTCCAGTATCTGACATCTGTCACTCTAATTTTTGTCTCTATGACATCTGATTGCATCAATTGCTACTGATTCTTCCTGCTATTGTGTACTGTGGCCCCCCTGTAGCTAGGAATGATCCATGAGACAAACCATCTCAATGGATCCTGCCCAAATTTTGTCTCTTGGGATTATTTCTTCACATCTACCCACCTCTCACTTGGAGGTATGGCTGCATGTGCTCCCTCTACCCATATTTCTCAAAATTTCATCCTTTTTGAGGTCTCTGCTTGAGTGGATGCCTCCACTTGGTCTCCTCTCTGCTTCTCTAACTGTGGGTTCTCCACAAAATTCTGAGACTGCTTCTGAGGCTACAAGTTGAAAGGTAATTTATGCTCCCTCTCAACCACCAAGTCACTAACCTCTATTTTTATCCTCAAAGCTTTGCACACATCTTTTTCTTTAAGAGCATACAAGTTCTTGACTCTTACACTTATCTGTTTCACCCGTCCTAGGGCGATGTGTCTAAGGAACACTTTTCCATTTCTAAATATCACATCATAACCAAAATCTTCCAATATCGCTATGGAAACAAGATTCTTATTTAGTCTTGGAACAAACAAAACATCCTTGAGTCTGAGAGGGAAGCCAGTCTCCCACTGAAAGGTGATTGTACCTATGTCGGTTGCACTATACCTCCTGTCATCTCCAAACTCTATGTTCTCCTGGAGGTCCTTCTCCTCCAAGTCACTTAAGAGATCTCTATTCCCTGTCATATGGAACGAGGCACCATTGTAAAGATACCACATGCATCCCATTATAGTTTTGATCATGCATGCATTGAGAGTAAAATCAAGTTTGAACTGTGAATTTAGCACTTCAATAGTTGCTACAATTGTAGGCTCCTTCTTGCTTGCCTTCTATGGACATTTCGTGGCATAGTGCCCGCACTTGTGACAGTGAAAAAACTTGATCTTAGAAAAGTATATATTTTCCTCTTTTTCTTGGGACTTCTTTCCCTTGCATTTCTTTCCTTTTTTATAATGCAAAATATTATTCTTTGTTTGTGGAAGAGGTTTTGTCTTTGGTGCTCCGCCTTATCTCTTCTTATACCAAGTCAGACCATAATCGCTCACAGTCTCGTAACTTCTCCCTCCCATTAACAAAATCCCAGTAGCTATGCCAACCCTTGGGAAGGCCTAGAAGTTCTAGGCTCACCAAATCATCATCAACTATAGTCACACCAAAACTTACAAGCTCATATCGACATTGAGTGAACTTCTTCAAGTATTTTTGGATCGTTTCGCCCTCCTCCAACTTGATATTTTTGAGCTTGTCTTTCAGTGCCAAATTCATGTGGTCACTGTTATTATGAAACAGATCTATTAATTCCTTCCAGATGGAAAATGGATTCACCTTTACATGTATATTCGAGACAATATGATCTCGAACTCCTAACAAGATCCTTATCTCCTTTGCTACATTCTTATTCTATGCATCAAGAAGTTGAGAATTTGTTGTTGTGGGTTTGGGAATATCATTGTCAATGAATTCATTCAGTCTTTTGTCCTCGAGCACTGCCTCCATCCTGTCCTTCCATGCTATGTAATTCGAATTTCCCTCAAGGGAATATTTGAGTCTCAAGCCATTGAAAGACATCTTGATCTACTACTGGGTTCTGAAGAATAAATCTGCAAATTTGACGTACCTACTCAAAACAAACTCTGGTTCTTCTCTTCTAGTGTGATTCCTGAGGATTTGATACCATGTATAAAATCCACATAGATTCAAATGATCTTGTAATGTATTAAAAATAATATTGAATCCTTCTACAAATTTGCAGAAACCAAATACGATCGCAAAATCACATAACAAGTCAGAAAAAGAAATTACCAATCGGACAACACAAGATGTATCTGGGGAAAGAAACTACTCAAAACCCTTCTATCTATATATTTCATAAAGTAAATATCATGAAACAATACAATGTTATTCCTCCACTGGGAAACCTTTGCTCTCTGTTGATTGTCTCACTCTGATCTTGCTCGAATCTGGCATCGATCTAAGAAATTTTGGTCCAATATTTATCCTTTTGCTTGCCTAGGCCTGACCTACCTTCCTTACACATTCATGGGATAATTTAGGACTTATTAGTTAGGAAAATTCCAAATAATTATTGCGCAATTCATTGAAGGCTTCTCGATGACCTCATGCATGAAATGTACAATTTTCTAATTATACAATTGATAGTTCTCTTCCCTTTAACCTCAATCCCAACTAGGCCTTCCTTAGAACTGACATGCAACAACTATTTATAGAAAATTATCAGTTAAATGATTTATCACTACTTTTAAATTAAATCATATTTAATTCACTGGACCTATCATTAGCTCATTTCTCAGTTAGAACTAGTTAAACTGATTTTAACTCAATTAATTGAGTTAACTAATTAAAACTCACAAATAACTGTAATTGGACCCCTTAAAAATACAAAAATCCTCTACATGCCTCCTCTTAGACCCTCAAATCGAATTTCCTAAGATAACTCAAACTTTATGAATTAGTTAACTAATATAATTTGTCATGAGATGAAATTACAATTTCTCTTCCAATTTAGTTAAGGGAAAATTAAATTAGAAGCCCCCTTATGGTACCATTTCTAGGTGCCATTTTATGTGTGCCATTTCTAGATGCCATTTTCAATGCTTCTTGTTTCTAGTTTCAACAAGGAGGGAAACCTTTTTACGGCTGATAATTCAGCACATTCACATAAAACACCTTCAGTTCAAGGTAGAAATTTTCCAAGCCCAACCCCAACTCATATATATGAGAAAGAAGAGTAATATCACCAAGGTCCAAAGCATGCTTACAAAGTTACATATGAGAAATTATGGTAAATTTAACCTATAAATCATTAGTTTGCTAGAGCTATTGGATTACTTTGTGTCACATCCATTATTCCTCATTAGAAACCAAAGTAAGAGACAACCCACCATGGTATTTTAGTTTCTTCAATGGAAGAACTGGTTACTGCAATTCTTGAAGATTTAGTTGACTCATTCGAAGAATATCTTCATCAAGCGGAAATTCCACCACATATTGGGGAAAATCTGGAGGGAGACGGGGAGGAATTTCATTTTTCAGACAAAAAACAACTGAATAACAACAACAATCTAAATGATGAAGGATAAGGGTCTTCAAAATGAAAGAGTGAAGAGGAGCAGGAAAACAAAGGTATTATTGATGACCATTTCGATTGGATGGCCCAAGGGCCTCTTGCTCTTATGGGAAACCTTCATCGCTTACATAAGTACCTAGAAAAGTTGCTTACAAAGAATGATCCAAATAAGAAACTGGAGGCCTAAGATCACGTTGATGACTTCTACTTACATTTGAGGATGTTATAGTTATGTTATGATGATTTTTATTATAGATTATTTCCGTACACTCTTAAGGGTAGAGTGTTAGTATGGTACCATAGCCTTCCACCAAATTCAATTCATAATTGGAGGGAGTTTAAGGAGTTTCTCTTAGAAAAAAATTTTTGATGATAAAAATCCTACCATGTTACTTAAATAACTTGGAAAAATTAATATGGGAGATAAAGAAAAGGTTGAGGATTTTAATAAGAGATTTACTTGTATTTTGAACAAGTTCCTCGTTGATGTGCAACCTCATGCTTCAATCGCTAAAGCTTAGTATACTACTGCCTTTCCCACTAACATTTACATTTTTGTGAAGAGAGTTGCGAGGGAGAATTTGGCTCTTATTTTTGTAGAAGAAATTGCTATCGAGAAAGACTTAGATCTATTGGGGTCATTGTTGATTAGGAAGATTCAACTCTAAGGACACTAGGAAAAATCCTCAAGCATATTTTGGTAAAACTAAAGAGAAAGATCCTTTAGACTTGGAAATATTGACCAAGTCCTTGAAAACTCTGACCAATGAAGTATCTAAACTCAAAAGGAAGTCAATTGAGGAATCTACTAGTAATAAGTCCTTTAATCCATACGTTAAGAAGAACACCAATTGGTTGGCTAAGTTTGCACAAAGCTCTAATGTTGTACTTAACGATTAAAAATTGGGCATGGAAAATTATTGTACATTTCATCAAGAAACAAAATTTTAAGAAAACATTCCCACAATGGAAACATAACATGAATTTTTTGGTTTCCAATGTCATAGAAAATTTCTCAGCAGAAGAGCGTTCATAGTATACTCAATAAATTGATGAACCAACCTCAACATAGGAAAAAAAAATGATGGTGATTCAATTTTCACTTTTGATATTATTCTAAATAATGATCGAAAAGGCGTTAGTGAGCCCCCAACAAGTGAAGCTCCTCTGCAACAACTGACGAAGGAGTAAAGGATCGATGCCTTAGCAAGATGTAAGGAAGCGATCGTTGAGAATTTTTTTACCACCAAGTAAACCTACTCAGAGCTCACAGACCAAATCAGGAAGTGCTCGGCCTTTGAAGAATACTTTCGATAATAATCAGAATGAGTCTGTCAATATTGAGGTACTGAAAATTTTTCACTTCCTACCAATTCAACACACCTTGTCAAGGATGAAGACATTGAGTACTACATTATTGATAAAATGACGAAAGCTTGTGTTGATATTTCCATCTATGAGCTAGAAAATTTGGCAGGCCAACGTGATTTGATCATTTGGGATTTTGCATCTCAACCTCCATTAGGTAAGACAATTTTTTCTTCCCAATCCTCACTTGATAAGTTTCACACTATCTTCAAATTAGTAGTTAAGTGGCCGCCAATGTAAACTCTAGTTCTCCTTCCCCCCATTTTCTTTTAACTTTTGAAATTTTTAATTTCAATTTCCATAAGTGCCTTTTTTATTTTGGTGTGTCTACAAATGTTATTCCTATATCCGTTTCAAAGAAAGTCAACGCAAAATGGGAAAATATTCACATCTAAATCATAAAATTAGATAGATTAGCAGTGAGGGAAATTACTGAACGAAACAATGTTATAATTCATTTACTTCTGATCATAGAGTTCACCAATGTATTGATATTGTTATTATGGACATTTCAGAAGCTTATGGATTGCTCCTAAGTATATAGTGGTGTAACAAGTTGAAAGGATACTTTTCTATTGACTGGTTGCATGTGTGCCTTCCTTATAAGGGAAAGAATAATCAAATTCGAGTGGAAAGTGAAAATTTTACTAAGCATAACATTGTAACCACCTCCTCCCACATCTACCTAATTGCACCATCCTACTAGGGTAAACATGAGACGAAGTGTTACTATTACATGACCCAACTTCCAAGCTCTATTTAAGGAAGTGGGGCCTACAACTGACCACAAACTGACAACTCAAAACATCCCTCAGGGCTACAGGAAACTCAGGGGCCAAAGCACCATCCTAGGTGACAAAACCCTAAGTTGAGGCTCTTTTTCACAAACCTAGACTCCCAACCATATGCATGACAAGGCCTAGGTGTGATTGAAGGCCTCCAAACGCATGCACAACACTTCCTAAGTGCAGTTGTGACCGAACATGCTCAGTTCAGAGGGCACAGTCCTAATATCTGAGCCAAAATTCCAAGTCATCTTCCAAACCACTGCCCAAAACTGCCTGAGACTTTCCAGAATCATAATAGACATAATGAAAATGTTAAACATACAAACTTGACCTAGACTGGCCACAACATACTAGACATTTTGTTAAACACATGGAAAACATGTAAGCTACTGGTCATGAATGCATATATGATCATAATAGTCTGAGATTCTTATAATAAGTACCGAGAAAGACCTATTCCATCTCCACATAGTTGCAACAACACCTATTAGTATATACATTCATCAACTAGTCAATAAATTAACCATTCATGATAAGAGCCATAAATAACATACACCATGTAACCAACAAATAACCAGTAAATAAACAACATACGAACCATGGAAAATTGACCATAATATTACCAAAATAATCGCTACAAATATATATCAATCATGATAAGGAAATTTATCATATTAATATGTGAAAATACCAACCAAGTCAGGTACTTCCATGTACCACCCAACCATAGATTGGGATGAACCAAATATCCCTTTCAGCCAATCACCCATGGGCCATATTCCAAGCATGAATGTGGGATCTCATGGAATAAACCAGGACAAAACCAACTAGGGCTTCTAGAGCCCAAACCACCTCAACCCTTAACTAGTGATTCCACCTCTATGTTCAGACATCACTAACACTAGCCATATCGGCCTCCACCCAAGTTATCTAGGGCTCTAGGAACTAGTAACTCAACCCACACCATTTCAGGGCTCCAGAGCATTTGTCCAACCAGGATCCATGGACTAGTAACTCAACCCACCAAGGGCTCTGGAGCCGCTTATCCCAACCTAGGTTCCATGGACTAGTAACTCAACCCAAGTTGTTCCAGGGCTTCTTGAGTATTTTTTCCAACCCAAAACCATAAGGAATTATGGAAGCCAATCATAAAAAATAGGAAGTGGAAAAATCCCACAACATCATGGATATCGAGGAAATGGCAAGGCAAGGATAAAACCATTGTGAATCCAAGAAAATATCCATGCCAATGACATCACATAATTAGAAAATCACATGCAGATACCATGCATCCATAAACCAATAAGGAAATCACACAGGCAACCTGTTACCTGCAAATAAATATTGTTGTAGAAGTTGTAGCTACCGATCCACCTGTTCCCTTGTGATTTCCTACTTTCCCTTGCCTTCTTTCTCCAAATATAATGTATTCCAAAGTTCTCTAATAATTCTCCAATAATAATCAAAGTGTGAAAGAGTATGAGAGAATGAGAGAATGAACCAAAGAATGAAAGACTGAACTGACAAAAGCTAGAAACTGATCCTCAGAAGGGCTTTTATCATTGATGAATTTATTATCTTCATTTTCCTTCAATTCCCCTTTCATGCAAATTTGTGTCTCTTCACCTTCCTTTTCTCCTATTTTCCTTTATTTCATAAATAAAATTCCAATTATTTCCACTTTTCCTTTTCCAAATTCCTTAGCCATTAATTAACCATCAATGATACCCAATAATTCAGCTTGGAGTATGTGTCCCGTTACCTTGGTATTATTTTTATTTACATAAAAAATAAACCAGGGGATGTTACAAACCCCTCCCCCTTGGGTGAACACCATCCTCGGTGTTCAATGACACTGATGACCAATAAACCGTTGAAAACTAAACACACTGCCCATGGATATTTATAACATAGCTTGATGTAATATTTACAATGGCATCCCGCAAACCATGACTAACATAAAAAAACATGCAAATCATTAAACTTGTTGAATATTTATAACATAGCTCATTGTGGTATCTATAACAACATTCATACATACATATACATATACAAAGAATGAATTTTCTTGAACCAACAAATAATGAAGAATTCATAGCCTGCATCTGATTAGCCATCTCCCATGTAGCTTCATCGGGCCCAAAGTGCTTCCACTGCACTTTAACTTTCTTAATTTCTCTGTTTCGGAGCATGAGTTGTTTCTACTGCAATACGCATTGTAGTTTTGGTTTGAATTCTCCCTCTGGTTCCACCTGTAATACATACCAGTCAATCACATGATCAACATCTTGGAAAAAATTATTAAGCAATGAAACATGGATAACATCATGGAACTTCACTATCAGAGGTAGTGAAATTATGTAATGTAGGCCACTAATCAAATCCTATCAAGGATCTCGAAAGGCTCGCAATACCGAGGTGCCAACTTGGCACATGACCCAATCCTCAAGGAGATCCTCTTGGGGTTGATGTGCAAGTACACATGTTCCCCAACCTAAAACTCCTTAAATAACCTATTCTGATATGCATAAATATTCTACCTATCATGTGATACCTTTATATTCCTTTTAATAACCTACATTTCTTGTTCCATCTCTACCAACATATCTGGTCCAATCAATACCCTACTCACTGGATCACTCCAGCTGATAGGATTATTAAAAATCCACCCATAAAGTGCCTCAAATGGACTCATATTTAATTATTTGTGATACCTATTATTATTAGCAAACTCAACTAGTGAAAGATACTCTTCCCACTTCCACTGCTGATGCATGGCATACATCCTCAACATGTCCTCAAGAATCATCTTAAACCTCTTTGTCTTTTTATCTATATACAGATGATAAACTATAATGAAAGACAAATTTGTCCCCAAACCTGCAAACACATCTTTCAAAAACATGGAAGTAAACTGAGCATTTTAGTCAGATACAATCTTCATAGGAACACCATGCAATCTCACTATCTCCCTAATGAAAATATGAGCTACCTCATTAGATGAAATAGTAGAATTCACTACAATGAAGTGTGCTACCTTAATTAACCTATCAATCACAACCATAATAGAGTCATGTTGCTTCAATGTCCTTGAAAACATGGAAATGACCTCCCATTTCCACTCAGGAATTAGAATCAATAGCAATAAACCACTTGGATGATTACACTTCACTTTTACCTGTTGACAATCCAAACATCTCGCAAAAAACTCGGCCAACTCTTTCTTCAAGTTTGGCCAATGGTAGAATTTATTAACTACTGTCAATATCTTTTGATATCCTGGGTGACCTGAATACGATTTAACATGAAACTCCCCCAAGATAAGCTTCTTGATCTCACTATCATTTGACACATAAATCATGTTCCTGAATCTGACCAAGCCATCTCTTGCGAGAGGATAATCCATATATTGATCACCTATACCCTAATGGTGTAACTTTTGCTTAAGTTGTTGATACTTGTCATCCTATTACGCTGCATGCAAGATGTACACTCCTACAAGTATGTCTCATAAGAACTCACTTTTGCAATTTGATTCACGTGCACTCTTCTACTAAGAGCATTTGCGACCCTGCTCTCTTCTCCTTTAATGTACCCTACCTCGAAGTCAAACACACTGACATTAGCCAACCATCTAGCTTGCCTGGCATTCAAATTAGATTGATTAAACAAGTACCTCAACCCACTATGATCACTCATCAAGATGAAACGCTTGCCAAGAAGATAGTGTCTCCACATCTTCAATGCATGAATGGTAGCTTCCAACTAAAGATTGTGAGTCACATAGTTCTACTCGTTCTCATTCAACTTACTTGAATCATAGCATACTACATGTCATTCATGCATCAAGACTCCACCAAGTCCACTCTTGAAACTATTTGTACATACCACAAACTCTTTTTCAGGATCTGTAATATTCAAGGCTTGAGAATTTGTAAGAAAATGTTTCAATTGCTCAAAACTAGTTGCACAATCCTCATTCCATTCAAAAATTTTTCCTTTTCCTTGAAATATGTAATAGGATAGACAATCCATGAGACGTTCCTATTTTTTAGCCTCTCTCAAATAACAATAATAAATCCAAAATAATAAATAAATAAATTAAATATTCCAAGTTAGGAATATGTGCCTAACTCTTGGGTTGTTTCTAAAATATTGGAGTTTTTTTAGTAACTCTTATCTTGGTGGGTTTTTGGTGAGAAATTATCTCAACCAAAGGAGTCTAAGATAGCACTGACTATCTTATTCATTTTCTCTCGTCTATTTAAATTGTAAACTAAATTCTTTTAATAAGAGAGAATGATGAGAATGTCATGAGGCTGAAGCCTTTTTTCCGCCATTGTTTTTTTTGGTTCTATATCTGTGTTTTCTGCAATCTGTTTCTAAGTTATTTCATTTCTAATATGTTTTTTTTTTTTTTTTGATGAGAATGCCATGAGGCTGAAGCCTCTTTTCCACCTTTTTTTTGTCTGGTTCTGTATCTGTGTTCTCTGTAATATGTTTTTGAGTTAATTTCATTTCTAATATGTGGTATCAGAGCTACAGGGAGAAGCTAGAAGATCACAGGAGTCTAGTCTGTCCATAGAGCGTCCATAGAGAGAAAGTGGTGAAACGTTGCTGTTGTAATGTGTGCCGGAGGATCGTTGCTGCATTGGAGCGACGTAGTCCATAGAAGAGTTCTAGATTATGTGCAACCTTTATAATTTGTCAGGTCGGTGGAGTAATGTTAAAGATGAGCGAGCATAGCTTGTGCTGTAAAAAGAATTGTTTTATTTTTTTTGAGAAGAACTGTTAATTAAATGAAGCACGATTACATGATCTTCATTTCTGGCTCAGAGGCGATCAATTTCAAATTTTAATGTATATCGACCAATCTTGAGTTGCTTATGGTTACATCTCCATTTTGTTTAAATTTTCAAGGTCGTAGCTCGAGCAGAAAAGGGTTCCAAATATGTTTTTCTTCCGTTCTAGTCATTTTTAACGTCGCTTCCATTCTGCCATCCATATGCTGCATCTATGGACTAACACTCCTTACTTCTAGGCTTTTTGTTACCTTAGTGAATACTTTCCTAACCTTTGCCATCGACCGCACTGGAGGAGCGTCTACGTAATTGAATCTGTAGAATCTCTAAAAATCCACTTTCCATGTGCCGTGTCAGTCGCTCTAGCTATTTCTATTGTCTCATATGGTGGACGCCTTTAGGTCAGAGATCAATGCAATCCATGTGGACATTGTTTCTATTATCTCATATGGTGAATGCCAGACAGAGAGATAAGTACACGCAGAGGTATGGAACGCTAAGCTGTGAAGTTTCTGGCGTGCGGGTTTGAGGCGTATAGTTGCAGAGCTGAAGGGATTTAATCAGTCAAGATGACAGTCACTCATTCCAATCTCGGAGGCATGAGGTAAATAAATCAGAACAAATGAAATTGCATTTTTTTAAGCAGAGTTGAATCTGTGTGAAATTATCTTTCATTGCAGCATCCGTGTTTCGTACTATTTAAACCTCCTCAGAAAGTACCTTGAACTGTTAATTAATTGCCAAAAATATCTCTGTTTGATGCTTAACTCTTCAAATTTTATTAAATTTTCTTTGTTGGTAACAAGAAAAAAGTTTCTGAGAATGATGATGGTGCTTTTGGGTATCATCGTTCCGCGGGAGACACTATAAAACCTTGATAGTCTTGTGTTGCTTGTAAGTGGTCACGAAAAGCTTACGGAAACCAACAAAATTCTAAAGCGTTTGATTGAAAGCATACTTCCTTTCTTAAATCCCATTAACATGATCCAAGTGGAAATATTGCGCCATCTACGAGGAGATGTGAATAAACAAAAACTTCGTGATGCATTGCTTATAACCATCAATGGCATAGCTGCATGCATGAGAAACACTAGTTGAGTAGCTTGTTTAGGGATGCCACTGTTCTAACTTTTGAGATTGTTTAATGATTCAAAGGGTTTTGAGTCATGACTGATGCATGTACACATTCCACCTGGGAATATACACTATATAGATTGATATTTGTATAAGTTACAGAAAGCAAGCAGTGTGGTATGAAATTTCTTTAAGCACGAGAGTTTAAGAGGGAAAGGAAGATCGATCAATAAAATACTAGTTTGTGCTTGGTAGAAACTAAAAGAAGAGTGTGTACTTTTCTCTGCTGAAAAAGGGAGTGAAATGACAGCGAATGCTGTTCGCAAGGTGATTTTTTTTATATATGAACAATTTTGAAGTTATAAGAGATGAATGAAATTTTTCATTTTGAGTGATAGAGTTGTTGGCAATATGATGCAGAGTGTTGTCCTTGATGGCAACCCACTGAATGAAGATGAAGACATGAGATTGTTGACTTGTGTTGTCCTTGATGGCAATCCACCTGATGAAGTTATTCTTGACTTGATGAACTTGGTAAATGATGTAAATCTGATGTGATATGATGTTTGTTGACAATATGATGCTGAGTACCCACTTGATAGAGTGTTGTCCTTGAATGGCAACCCACTTGATGAAGTTGTGCTTGATAGATTATGTATTGATAAACTTACTGAATGATGTAAATCTGATGTATCTACAGTGAGGATAGAAGGTAATGAAGAAAGGAATTCAGCATGTGCTAGATCTATGATGACAGGTGCTAGGTCTATGATGAAAAGAGTATGTCTCAAGGAATATGCGGATCTGTCTAGGAGAAGTCGCGTATGCACGCAGAAAATAACGTGCCAAGTCGCGTATGGGAAAAAGCGCTCATAAAGTGCAAAACCAGGGGTAACTACCATGGTATTGACCCATTGTATTGGGCAATGATTCGTCTAAATGAACCCGTCCAGGAATACCATCGGAAGTAATGTGGTTTTGGCTCATGGTATTGAAAAAGGGTAAACCTATATAAAGAGAAGAAATTCATTGTGCAAATCATGAGTGTGGGTGCAAGACGTCTGAGCTTGAATGAATAATTCTCTCTGAAGTATATCTGAATGGAAAGGGTTATAGTTGAATGATAGATCTGAATGCATGATGCACCAATGAAGAAAATGATGAAGAAGGGTATCTAGATCTGAAATGTATTTGTACTTGCTAGATCTGTTTATGGAATGATTAGATCTGAGATGAGGCGAACATCTGTCTGAAGTAAAGGGTAAAATATGTGTGATGTATCTGTTCTGAAGAATTGCAATGACCTAAATGTCTGAAGAACCATACGCTAGTTCGCCGCAGAAGAAGCGCGTATATACGCAGCTTCGCTGAAGAGAAAGCGCGTATGCGCAGTGAAATTAGCTCTATAATATATACTAAAGTATACGCAGGTTTGTATGGCAGAAGGCGCATATATACGCAGGGTCAGTGAAAGAAAAGCACGTATGAAAACTAGGGTTTGCTGAAGCATGGGGTATGAAATTTCTGATCTGTTCTGCTGTGTTATTGCTCTCTGTATTCTGCAGTTCTGAGTTGTCTGTATCAGTTTGGTTGTATGATTGAGCTTAAATGTGTGGAGTGGGTCCAGTCTGAAAATATGATGAAACGAGGCCTACAAGTTGTACCTATTTGAGGTGTTGGATCCAGTGTGAAAATTGATGAAAGATGGTCCATAGAGGTGCTGAGGGTCGTAGCCTTCAGTCAGGGGGTTGTAGCTCCCTTCCAGGTGAGGCTGGTAAACGAGATCAGGGGGTCGTATCTCCCTTTCAGGAGAGGCTGGTAAACGAGTCAGGGGGTTGGAGCTCCCTTCCAGGAGAGGCTGGTAAACGAGCATAGGTGGGTGCCTGCGTGCTGGTAGGAGTCTGCATCAGCACATATGTTGTAAGATGTTTTCTCTATAATAAAATATTGAAGGCTGAGCAACTGTAGCAGTGGTTTTCTCCCGACTTGGGTTTCCACCTAAAATCCTGGTGTTCATGTGTGATGCTTATGTGTGATGGTTTATTCTGTTCTTACTGCACATGTTTACTATTTATAGAACATCTAATGAATGAAAGATGGAATGATATAAGTGAAGAATTAATGGCATAATTAGATCTCTGTGTATACGCGAGTTTTATGAAGGATATCTGCGTGTATACACTAGTTGGCTTCAAAAAAGTAGCGTATGGGTTTTAGAGCATGAAAAAGTAAAAAGTTTTAGTTTTCCCTAAATACTGATTCACCCCCCCCTCTCATTATTTTTCCCAACAATTGGTATCGGAGCAGGTCCTTCTGCAGAAGCTTGATCGCTTGAAGGAGATCCGTCGCAATGGGAAGTCAAGAAGGAGTAATGTCTATAAAGCCACCTCTATTCAATGGAAGCAATCTGATATTCTGGAAGGTACGAACAAAATCATATCTGCAAAGTCTTGGTGCAGATGTATGGGCAATCGTGGAAGAAGGTTATCAATACCCGGCAAGTATTCCTACCGATGCAGCTGAAAGGAAGAAGTATGAAATCAATGCCAAAGCAGTAAATGTCTTATTAGGAAGCATGTCTGAATCAGAATTTGCTAAAGTGATGCAGCTACATTCAGCAAAAGAAATATTAGACAAAATCATTCTGAGCTATGAAGGAGATACAAAGGTAAAAAGTGCAAAACTCCAAACTCTTAGAATTGAATATGAAAATTTGAAGATGCATAGTGATGAAAGTATTGCTAGTTTCTTTCTTCGTCTAGATGATATTGTAAATCGAATGAGAAATTTGGGTGAAACCATAACCGATACTACTCTGGTGGAAAAAGTCTTAAGATCCTTGACTTCAAAATTTGACTCTAAAGTTTCAACTATTGAAGAAAGGCAAGATCTGCAAACTCTTACTATTGTTCAATTACATGGTATTCTGACTGCTTTTGAAATGAGACAAGGAGGTCCTTCTCAAATCAAAGAAGCTGCTTTTAAGGTATCTTCAAAAGGAAAAGAAAAGGAAGTTGTCAAAGAATCCAGCTATATATCCGAAGAAGAAGAAGCAAATTTCGTGAGAAAACTCCAACTAGGTACTGGAAGATTCAAAGGTAAGCTTTCCTTCAAATGTTTTGAGTGTGGAAAAGTTGGTCACTATGCTGCTAAATGTCCTTATAGAGAAAAACATGGTAAAGGGAAACAATTTGAAAAGAGGAAGAGTTTTTATACAAATGAAGATGATGATGAAGTGTCCAGTGAAGATGAAGAAGATTCTGACCATGATCTGAAAGTGCTCATGGCAAAGAAGCAAAAGAAGAAGGCTACTCGAAGCAAGGAGATATCTCAGAAAACATGTATAGCAGAAATTGAAGAAGATGAATTAGGTAGTGATTGGGGTCCTTGTAATCTTCTTTGTGCAAGCAATGGTATAGATAGTGAAAGTAAAGTTATGGATCTTGAAGAATCTCTCAAGATTAAAGTTGAAGAAATACAAAGTTCTTCTAATAAGCAAGAATCTATCTACAAAGAGATGATCTCTCAAATTAAAGAACAAATAGAAATCCTGAATGGACAGGTGGACAAGTATCAAAGGTTTCATACTTATGCATCTAATCGAATTAAAAGTCTAGAAGCAGAAATCAACGATCTAAATGCATATCTCGAAAAATCAAGCAAGAAGAATGAAGGTCTTGAAGCTGGAATCATCTTTCTACAAGCAGATCTTGAAGCATCAAGTACGAAGAATGAGGAACCTCTACAATCATTTGAAAAGGAATGACCTGAAGCAGAAATCATCTCTCTCAAAGAAGATCTGGAAAATTCAAATAAGAAGAATGAAGAGCTGCAACAAACATGTGAAGAAAATGGAAATTGGTTGAAAGAAGAAATTCTAAATCTGAAAGATCAAGTAGAAGATGGAAGAAGGAAAGAAGAAAGCATGAAGAAGCAATGTCAAGGCTTGGATGTTGAGGTAAACATTCTCAAAGGTAAATTAGAAGAAAAGGTTAAACTTTTGAGGTTTCAAGATAGTACTAAGATTCTGGACAATATTCTTAGTAGTCAAAGGTCTCCTTCTATCAAACTTGGTCTTGGTTTTCATGAAACTGTTAAAGGAGAATCTAGCTCACAAGGAAGTGCTAAAAATTCAGAGGATGTCAATGCTAAACCTGAAGTGTTGAAAGAGACAAAAGGTCAACCAACAATGATGAAATCTCAAAGGAAATCAGTCAAGAATGTTGAATGTTTTAAATGTCATAATTATGGGCATGTTGCAGCAAATTGCAGGAGCAGATCACTTCAGCCACAAACTAACAGATCCTACATAGAAAGGTTCTCTGGTTTCTTCAAAGGATATTGTTTTTCATGTAACAAGTATGGACATAAAGCAGCTGATTGTAAAAGGAGGAAGATTAGAAATACTCATTATGATTCTTATGCTTATTTCTCTGGACACATGAGATGTTATTCTTGTAACAAGTATGGACATGTAGAAAAGGAATGCAGGTTGAACAGACATGAGAAATTGGATAACTTCCAGCACACAAATAGAAAGTTCAAACAAATCTGGAAAAAGATGGAGGACCGATCAGAAACGTAGGGAATATTGACCCTACTGCAGTCATCTGCTTCTGAAGCTTACTTCTCTGATTGACTGCAGGAATGGGATACATTATGAGATTTAGTAATGTATCGTCACTGGGGGAGCAATGTATGATGAATATCGTGGTTGATTTGATTTTTCTGGTTATATGTATTTTTGACAGAGCATCTGATATGAAGAAGACAGGTACAGGAAGTACAAGTTCAGGGGGAGATGAAGGAATGTGAAAAAAATTTCTATGCTTCACTTTCCATACGCGGGTTCGATGAACAAAAGTCGCGTATACACGCGAGTTCCAACAGACACAGTCACGTATGCATTGATGATAAGAGAACTTATATGATAGCTGAAGATCTGGAGCAGAGGTTCAGGAGGAGTATCAGTATGATTGTTAATAACTGTATTATTGACTCTGTATCAGCTTAATTTCTCAGTTCTAATTGATGATGATATAATGCTTGATGTCTTATGTTGAAGATTATGGATGAGTCCTGTTTGCTTCTTGATGAAGAGTATTCGTTGCTGAGATGAAAGTCTTATAATTCAAAGATAATGACAGATCATGCAGAGATTGTTGCTGATGACTTGCTGATGAAGATGTTCAGGTTGCACAAGTCAAGGAGGAGCACTGGTTCAGGGGGAGCAGCAGGTTGAATACTAATGATTGCATTGTTGGCACTATGACTGCTTATTCTTGGTTATTATGATACTCATGCTTAAATGATGATGACTTGGTACATGGTTTAGTATGATGAGATTTTGAGCCTTGTTTGCTGAAAAGTATCTTTTGTGCTCACACATGGATGAGTTGGTAGTCATTTGATTCAAAAATAAGAATAGATCATGCAGAGTTTGTTACTATGGTTGAGATCTTTTCTCTACATATGTTACTTCATGATAAATCTTAAAGATCATGGTGATATTGGACCACATGGATGATTGACACATATTTGAAGATGTTGGTCTGGTATGATAATTTCTCTTGGAAAGATTGTATTGATGCTGCAAAGAATCTGAAGGCTTGGTTACTAATGTGCTTATGCTACAACCATTGGAGGACGCTTGAAGACACAACTACACTGTTCTATCTATCTGTATTCTAGGGAAGCATTCAAATATCTCAGAAAGAAGTTGAACACTGTCTCTATCTCACAAAGGATCAGATCTGGTTAAAATATAGAAGATGGTATTGGATACGCGGGTTTCATGAAACACAGTCGCGTATATACGCGATTTCATGCACATAAAACCGCGTATGTTTGGTTGCTGACAAATTTCTGTTTGGGGTCAGCTTTCTTCAGCACAGCTACAGTGCTGTTTGGTATCTCTGGTGGTGTTCCAGTTCTCATAATTCTATTTCTAATGTTTTGATAAAGATACCTTAATTATTTGGTGGTGAAAGTGTCCAGGATGCATAAACTAAGGGGGAGCCTTGGTCATATGGAAAGGATGCTTGGGTGCACAGTTTTAGGGGGAGCATTGGCCTTGCTGAGTATAATGCATTGTTGGCATTATGTTGTTTCTGAAAAATGATCTCTTTCTTGAGGACTTTCTGGTGTTGGTCATAAATGGTCATATGTGTAATTTGATGAAAAGGTCTTGTTGAGATCCATGACGTAAAATTGTAATATTCAGTCATGTAAGGACTTGTCAAATTTTGTAAACCCACTTGGTTGGGTAGCTGAGTTGAAATGTGCAAACCCACTTGGTTGGGTACTTGAGTCTCATATGTAAATCCACTTGGTTGGATATTTGATGTAAGTATGAGTCTTTGGTGATAGGAAGGTCATAGAGTCATGTACTTCATTGAAAAATATGTTTGAAGATTCATCATGAACTCAGGGGGAGCTTGGTCACTTCAGTATACATCAGATCTGCAGATCACTTCTTCTACATGAGGAGAACAGGGGGAGAGAGTGTTGGTTTTGATCCTCCCTTTGCCCTTGATGTCAAAGGGGGAGAGTGACATGGTGTTTGAATGAAGAGAAAGAATGGTGTCAAAAATGGGGAGAGTGACATGGTGTTATTGTATTCTTAATGTACCTATCTGTTGTGGTAACCAAACACCATCGTGGTTGCCATCAAGTCCAAAGGGGGAGATTGTTGGCAATATGATGCAGAGTGTTGTCCTTGATGGCAACCCACTGAATGAAGATGAAGACATGCGACTGTTGACATGTGTTGTCCTTGATGGCAATCCACCTGATGAAGTTATTCTTGACTTGATGAACTTGGTAAATGATGTAAATCTGATGTGATATGATGTTTGTTGGCAATATGATGCTGAGTGTTGTCCTTGATGACAACCCACTTGATAGAGTGTTGTCCTTGAATGGCAACCCACTTGATGAAGTTGTGCTTGATAGATTATGTATTGATAAACTTACTGAATGATGTAAATCTGATGTATCTACAGTGAGGACAGAAGGTAATGAAGAAAGGAATTCAGCATGTGCTAGATCTATGATGACATGTGCTAGATCTATGATGAAAAGAGTATGTCTCAAGGAATACACGGATTTGTCTAGGATAAGTCGCGTATGCACGCGGGAAAGAACGTGCCAAGTTGAGTATGGGCAAAAGCGCTCATAAAGTGCAAAACCAGGGGTAACCACCATGGTATTGACCCATTGTATTGGGTAATGATTCGTCTAAATGACCCCGTCCAGGAATACCATCGGAAGTAATGTGGTTTTGGCTCATGGTATTGAAAAAGGGTAAACCTATATAAAGAGAAGAAATTCATTGTGCAAATCATGAGTGTGGGTGCAAGACATCTGAGCTTGAATGAATACTTCTCTCTGAAGTATATCTGAATGGAAAGGGTTATAGTTGAATGATAGATCTGAATGCATGATGCAACAATGAAGAAAATGATGAAGAAGGGTATCTAGATCTAAAATGTATTTGTACTTGCTAGATCTGTTTATGGAATGATTAGATCTGAGATGAGGCGAACATCTGTCTGAAGTAAAGGGTAAAATATGTGTGATGTATCTGTTCTGAAGAATTGCAATGACCTAAATGTCTGAAGAAACATACGCTAGTTCACCGCAGAAGAAGCGCGTATATACGCGGCTTCGCTGAAGCGAAAGTGCGTATGCACAGTGAAATTAGCTCTATAATATATACTGAAGTATACGCAGGTTTGTATGGCAGAAGGCACATATATACGCAGGGTCAGTGAGATAAAAGCGCGTATGAAAACTAGGGTTTGCTGAAGCATGGGGTATGAAATTTATGATCTGTTCTGCTGTGTTACTGCTATCTGTATTCTGCAGTTCTGAGTTGTCTGTATCAGTTTGGTTGTATGATTGAGCTTAAATGTGTGGAGTGGGTCCAGTCTCAAAATATGATGAAACGAGGCCTACAAGTTGTACCCTATTTGAGGTGTTGGATCCAGTGTGAAAATTTATGAAACGAGGTCCATAGAGGTGCTGAGGGTCGTAGCCTTCAGTCAGGGGGTTGTAGCTCCCTTCCATGTGAGGCTGGTAAACGAGATTAGGGGGTCGTATCTCCCTTCCAGGAGAGGCTGGTAAACGAGTCAGGGGGTTGGAGCTCCCTTCCATGAGAGGCTGGTAAACGAGCACAGGTGGGTGCCTGCGTGCTGGTAGGAGTCTGCACCAACACATATGTTGTAAGATGTTTTCTCTTTAAAAAAATATTGAAGGCTGAGCAACTGCAGCGGTGGTTTTCTCCCGACTTGGGTTTCCACCTAAAATCCTGGTGTTCATGTGTGATGCTTATGTGTGATGGTTTATTCTGTTCTTACTGCACATGTTTACTGTTTATAGAACATCTAATGAATGAAAGATGGAATGATATAAGTGAAGAATTAATGGCATAATTAGATCTCTATGTATACGCGAGTTTTCTAAAGGATATCCACGTGTATACGCTGGTTGGCTTCAGCAAAGTAGCGTATGGGTTTTAGAGCATGAAAAAGTAAAAATTTTTAGTTTTCCCTAAATACTGATTCACCCCCCCCCCCCCCCCTCTCAATATTTTTCCCAACAAGAGTGCTTTACTGAAAATTGGAAAATTGGAAAGGGTAGTAAAGTGAGGCTCTTGTGAAAAATAAGGTGTGTTTCCATTTGTATTTGGAAAGATAAGTGTCTTATTTTTAAATTTTTGGAGTCATAAGTGTGTATATTTTTAAGTGGAGTAATAATTTGTCACTTGGAGAAATAGGGTGTCATTTCTTTTTTGTATTTGGAGCGATAAGTGCACACGATTTTTGAAGACTTTTGTTTCCAAAATTTGCAAGCGTCTGATTCTCATTGTTTGAGAAAGCTTCAGTGGCAATGTTGTAAAATATGAAAGTTTGATGATCTCAATACTCAATAAAGACATTATTTTTTTGGTGTTGATGTGTCCTAGATCCGCCTGAAATTGAATAAGGGGATCTTAGGTACACCATGTGTGTTTGTGATGGTGCATTTTTTTTATGGCTTCATGTTGTTGTTTTTGATTTGTGTCTAGTTGTGACACATCAATAATTTCATTTAATATCGCATACATAAAGTTCAATATCAGCAAGCACAACACATGTAACGAAATAGCTGCAAGATCAACACATGCGTTTGCGCTACTACAACATATAATCAAAGATTATCTACATCAACAATCAAATTCACTTAGTCAAGTTAATGCATTTCAAAGCAAAGTCTACATCAACGTTCCTGCAAATCCATTTCAGAACTTGTAATCAAATTCATTTTTTTAAGTGATTCATTAAAAATTCATTGTTAATGAATTTTTAAGAGAACAAGTGAATCATTAAAATCATTGTAAGCTTTCTTGGGTGCATTGTCGACAGTGTTCGACACCCTTCCTTTATGCAAAATCAAGTGAGTGCATGAGTTTTTAAAGCAAACAAGCAACAAGTTTACATCTCCTGCAAGCAAGTGTGAGTATTCATCCAAGAAATTTGCATCAAGTCAGTATAAATATCAAACCATCAAGTGAGCCAGAGTGAAGTTCATTGCAACAACCATTGAAGCAACCAAACAAGTTAAAACAATCAAGCAAGTTGAGATCGACATCAAACGAGCATGGCTATTCATTCAAAGTGAGTGTGAAGTCATCAAGTAAGTCAAGTGAGCGCTTAAAAAAACACGATCGTCATCAAGCGAGCGTGAATTCTAGAGTTTAAGCGAGGAAATTCTACAATTATAGCAAGTGCTCCAAGTAAAGCGCAATAAACAACAAATCAAGCGAGCGTGCCATTCAAGCCACATTCAAGCGAGCTTGTCATTCAAGTGAAACAGTTCAAAGTACGACATCTACAACAAGAGAGCCTGATTTCAAGTGCACAAGTTCAGATGGCGCAACATATTAAATTGTTAAACATTATTCACATTTTGATCATATCCAGTGATGAAGACATGGTACACATCAGCAAAGACACTCTTGCTAATCTTTCACGGCATCTACAACACACACATGAAACTATTGAGTTTCTTCAACTAGAGTCGTAACTTCAAAGGATTGAATTGCAAGAAAAGCATGATGCTTCAGAGTCTTTGAACCATACAGCTAAAAATGATTCTAATTCATTCATTCAAACCGCTTCAAGTGTTGAAGTTATTCTAGTTCAAATTTCTTCCAAGCCCATCATCAAGCCCTGGGAAGAAATTCAAAATAACAAGAATCAAAGAGTCTTAGGATATGTCACTGATGACACCAACTTACATATCCTAGATTATTCCAAGACAATTAAGTTCGTCAGTGGAGATTTCTTTCACAACTCACCTCAGCAGATTCTGAGAAAGTTGCAGACAACCAGCAATGCACGCAACCCAAAGTTGCAGACAAATAGAATTGCATGCAACTTGAAGTTGATGTCCAATCGAAATGTTCTCATTGTCAAAGAACCGGTCATATGGAAGATCAATGTTTTGATCTCCATCCTTGTCACCATTGTGGAAAGCCCAATCATTCCTCAAAAAAATTTCGCAACCAACAAAAATCAGCCAGATTGAAGATACATTATGAATGGATCGACCCTTGGAAATGGTCATCCACAGTCAAAATATTGTCTCAGTTATACAACCGAATACAATCACACATAGTGCAACCAATAGTGAAAAGATGATGGTACTCTCATGCAGTTGAACGGGGGAGTACACCAGTGTAAAACTCCTACACCTAAAGGGGGGGAGTTCAGAAATTTTTTCCAGAGAAGTGTCTCTCCTTTCAGCTGACAAAGAGGGGAAAATGTCAATGAAATTGATAGTGGTTGTCAGACTGAAAGTATTAAAAAAACCAGCAAAAGAAGCCAGTGGGCATATTCAATAGCCAGTGGGCATCAAAAATTTTTCTAGTGGGCATCAATTTTTTTTCCAGTGGGCAGTGGATAGCAACGAAGCAGTGAACAGTTTTCAACACAGCAAAAGCAACAGCGAGTTGTTTTTTGACATCATCAGCCAGTGGGAAAAGCCAGTGGGCATTCAGAAATTTTTTTTAGAGGACAAGAGATGCTGATTTCACGCAAAGGATAGATGGATCCTTTTGCAACTTGGCACTTGATGGAGTTGTCAAGAAACATTCAGAGTTGAATCAGACATACAGCTGACTCATGGTCTCTTCAGATTGCAGTTTTTCAGCATCCAGCTTTGGCGGTTTTTCAGGCAATGTTTTTTGAGAATCAACATGAGAACTTGGAAGATGGTTCCTCGTTCTTATTTTGGATTTGTCATTGAAGGGGGGAATGTTAGCCTCTCTCAAATAACAATAATAAATCCAAAATAATAAATAAATTAATTAAATATTCCAAGTTAGGAATATGTGCCTAAATCTTGGGTTGTTCCTCAAATATTGGAGTTTGTTTAGTAACTCCTATCTTGGTGGGTTTTTGGTGAGAAATTATCTCAACCAAAGGAGTCTAAGATAACACGGACTATCTTAGACATTTTCTCTCATATATTTAAATTGTAAACTAAATTATTTTAATAAGAGAGAACGATGAGAATGCCATGAGGCTGAAGCCTATTTTCTGCCATTGTTTTGTTTGGTTCTGTATCTATGTTTTCTGCAATCTGTTTCTGAGTTATTTCATTTCTAATACTATTGAACCACCTGTAATAACATTCTAGTCCCATAAATGATCTGAACTCATCCACATTCCTAGGAGATTCCCATTCGATGATAATTTTTATATTTTTCAGGTTCACTACTATACTTTCCTTAGAAACAACATGCTCCAAGTAATGAAAGTATATTTGAAAGAAAATGCACTTAATAAGCTTGGCATAAAATTTATGGTCTCTTAGAAATATTAACACTATTGTTAGATGTTTTGCATGCTCTTCCTCATTTTTAGAATATATCAATATGTCATCAATGAATACTATCACAAACGTGTCTAGATAGGGACACAACACACTATTCATCAAACACATGAAATTAGATGGAGCATTAGTAAGACCAAAAGGAAATACTACAAACTCATAATTCCCATGCCCGGTACAAAATGTGGTTTTGTAGATGTCCTCTTCTTTACTGTGTACCTGATGATATCCTAATATCAAACCAATCTTAGAGAATACCACTGCTCCCTTAAAATGATCAAACAAATCGTCAATCTGTGGCGAAGGATACCCATTCTTGATCATCACCTTTTTCAACTACCTGTATTAAATGCACAACTTGAGAGTACCATCCTTCTTCACAAACAACACTCACACACCCCAAGGCGACACACTTGGCCTAATGTATCCCTTATCAATAATTTCACTAAGCTACAACTTCAATTTCACTAATTCCAGAGTGCTCATCCTGTAAGGTTCCTTGGATGCCGATGTTGCTCCAAGAATCAACTCAATAGAAAATTCCACTTCCTTATGAGGAAGTAACTCTGAAATCTCTACAGGGATTACATCCTAAAATTACTGCGAAAGCATATACCTCTTCAAGACTTCAACATATTCAACATAATTTCCCTTGTTACTAGAAATATGAATTGCAAAAAATACACGCCCTTTCTTGCTACTGTGATTTTCCTGCATAGCTATAACCATTCTCTCTGATGTAGGCTTCTTATTACCTTGCAAGATTATCTTCTCTCCATAATAATCTAAACACTCAATAGCCTTGTCATAGAAATCTACCTTATTCTCGTGAATTTACAACCAATCCATACCCAAAAACATATTGTATGATCTGAATGAAAGCACATTTAGATGCACTGATGTAGACATATTGTTATCACTGGAAAATAAGACAAGAAAAATACATCATGAAATGTCAAGAAGAAGGATTTACAGGGCTAAGAAACATTAGAGAATCTGGAAAATTTAACTTTCTCTAAGGTTAAGAGGAAAAATTATCAAATTTCACATAGAAGACATAGTAAAGTGCAATCTGCGTGCATTTTTCTTCGATATTAGTGCTGGTCTTTGCGAATTTCCCTCAATAAGCCATGCGGTCTTGAGTATGGTAGAAGGTCACCATCCGAGACCACTTGGCACACTTCAGGAAAATATTCTCTACTTGAGGTCGCCCAAGGATAGCCACCTAGAGCCATCTTGAGACCTCAAGTGAGCACATAATGGAATCAACCCCCACTCTTGGGTCACTATCCACAATTTTACCAAGATAGGGAAGAGGATTTGAATTTTTCCTATAAAATGCCATCATGAGAAGAAAAATTCAGAACACATTGTTATGCTGGCCAAATTACCCATGAGAAAACTAATAGTGTGTTGTCCAAGCAACAATAGAGTGAAGGGATTCAATTTTTGGCCATCCAAAATCTCAATCCCAAAGGATAAGTGCACCAAGTGTCCGACATCCAATCACTCGTTAGAGGAGAAGAGAGAGGCCTACATACCAGCTCAAGGGGAAATACCTCCTTGATTTGGGTATTAGAGCTTCATAGCTCTAAGGACTCACTGCAAGTGTGTAACGTTCTGCCGCTTCTTTACCACCAGCAGCTAATAAGAGGGGATTCATTCTTTGTTAGGATTACTAGCTCATTTACTTGATTGAGCTTGTGTTTATGTGTAATTTTTGTTTTGTTTTCTCTTCTTGTTTGTAGCATGCTTTGTTCCATAGACTATTTTGTTCTACATGTTATGATGTTTCCACTAACCATCTAACTCCTATTTTTTCCCTATGACCATTTCTTGTAGGTTAGAAATCAATCCTATCAAGCACCGGTGTTTTTCGTACACTTGTGTACTGAACACACCAACACAGGATTGACGACTCCACTTATTTTTCCTCTTAAGCTAAGTGGTTGTGTTTTTGAAGAACCTCTTCTTTTCTCAATATTGCTGCAGGACCAACTCTCCTCTTCCTCAACTTCTCTCATTCACCTTCTATGAAGAGATTCAGTTCAAGAGTTTCAAAATTTTTTCCTATAGGAAAATTGCGCATGTTCATCACAGACAGACACGTCGGTCTGTGCGCATTCAACTCAGACAGATGTCGAGAGTCGCACACCTATGTAGAAAAATTCTACGTGGAAACTGATGAACCATTTTTTCATTAGTTTCCTTCATTTTTTGCAAGTGTAAAGTGACTAGCAGCCCATAATAAATCTGCGAGCACTATGTTTTGGTGTCCCTTGATTATTAGGACATGTTTTTAGCTGCACTTTAGTTTAGCTATTTGCATAGTTCTAATTTTTAGTTTATTGTCAAAAGTTACATAGTTTAATTAGGAGGCAAGTAAGTGGCTAAAATCCACCCATGCTATCTAAATGAACTTATTTAGTGATAATATACACCAAACACATATGTAATTAGAAAGGAGTAAGTGGCCCATATCCACGCATTCTTAGCTAGTTTCCATTTGTTTTTTCCAAATTTTTTCATTAAATTTAGTTTAAATTTTGCATTAGGAACTGAGACTAGGATCAAATTATCTAAGAAGGAAAGTAATCTATGCTGCCCTTGCACCTCTTTGTTACCCTGAGCATGCATATGAACACTTTCTTTTGATAGTTTTCCATCTCCCTTTATTCCAACATTTAGTCTAAATAGGAAAAAATGTAAGCGACCCATTATCCGTGCATCATTTTCTTTTTGAAAGGAACAATCAAAACATAGTTTAATTAGGAGGCAGTGTAAAGGATCATCACATATCCACATCCTACAAACATTGTGATTGTGCACTTTCTCACACTCATTGCGAAACCATAAGTAAAGTAAGCCACCTTAAAACTAACCATTAATTGAACTCATTAAATCTCCCCAGAGGGGCCACAAGATAATTAATAGTTCAGGTTAGGACCATTGGGGGTAGGCATCCAATAAGATGCCATGGTCAGTTTACATTATTGAAACATAGAAGTTGAATTTTTAGGGACATTTAAACCCATCTATTTGCCCACAAAAAATAATTCCTAAGCGCCACATAGACTTGATTCAGAGGGGGTTAAGCTTAGGCCCAGTGAGTGCGGTACTATTTGGGGCTATCTGACCCATCTAGTGATCGGTACTGGTAGCTGAATACCGAGAAGCTCAAGACTCAAACGCTCACGTGGGACGATGATATTTAGTGAAAAAATCTAGTGCATCCTTCCTTATAGGTGATGGTGTAGGCAGCACTAGATCCTCTTTTCATTACCTTGGTCGATTCTTCGGCTACTGGAAAGATTTGGTAGTTCTTTTGGGATGTTGGCCCCAGTACCCACCAGAAGATATCTTCGCAAGGCCCAGTTACAATTGAGAGTGTGAGGATGATTAGGTCTTCTAGGATTTTTTGAGTATCGCACGCAAAACAACAAAAACCATTTTTTGATTGACTGATCACATAGGATTAATCTAAAGGGAAATTAACCTTTTATTTTCGATTTGTTTTATGTATGCAATAAATTTTTTATTTGATATATAATCTCTCTCCTCTCATAAAACTAAAAAATATTTCCAAAATCAAACCTAGTCGACACCATAAAGGACCCAATGGGACCTAGTCGATCTAGATGCCTTTAGGACCTCCCCCCATTAGAGGGAGGAGTTCCAGGTTTTTTTCCATTCAAGCGTCAAAGATAGAACACAACCACCCTTATCGGTTCATCCTTTACCAAGGTAGTTTTAGTTGGGAACCCCCAAGGGTAACCTAATGCCACACCAGTGGAAACCCCTTTAGGGTCACCACACACCACTCCTTCCACAACCCCTAGAGGGTAGAGGAGTGCTACCCATTCGGGTAGCCAACATAACACACAGCCGAGTACGTCACAGAAAAACCCCATACACAACTTGAACCCTGTGTTTTCACAGTCTACAATGGCGCTCATCACTCAGTTACCTTTCTTAGCATCTTTAAACTTACCTGATCTATCAAAGTTAACAAATGGCCCCATTGCACACAATCCCACTTGGCCCCACCATGCCCACGAAGCTCCCTTCGGACATTCCAAAGTTCGAAGGGAAGCAAGTGGAAGACCATGGAAACCATGTAATGAATTTCCTCTTATGGTGTTCTTCGAACAATATTATTGATGATACTATTCGATTAAGACTATTTCAACACACCTTAACTGGACCAGCCATGAAATGGTATGTGGAGCAGCCTTTTGCTACACATGGAACCTTTAGCGCCCTCACTAACACGTTCCTCGCATATTTCTAGTTACCCATCCACCATGATTCAAGAATGGAGTTACTGATGCATTTTAGAGAAACACTAGCCGTCCATATCTCAGACCATCTCCATGAATGGTGGCGACGTTGAAGTTTGTGTAAAGCCAAACTCGATGATTTAATTTTACTGGACCTATTCCTAAATACTCTCACGACATATATTTCAAAGGATGTGGAAACTCAAGGACCTACTACCGAAGAGGATGCCATTAGCAAAGCCCAACAACTCGAGCTAATATAGACTCAGTGAGGATACATCTATAACATCCTACCTAACGCCCCAAACTTGCAAACTTATATAGAATTTCCAGGTGATTCGAATAATGAAAATAGATTGATAGGGTCACTGACCAAAATTCACATAGACAGTAGTGCCCCATACCCCGGTTACGTATATGATCCTAACCAGAACATCCTGAAACTAGGCTATCATCAGAGTCATCATGCACCTTTGTAGAACAGGACTAATAAGGCATCGTCGTACCATCATCACTAAGGAGGTTCATACCCTCCCATGCATGGGACCCAGTACACAGCTAGGATCATTGACGGAAGAGCTCCCCCCTAGCAACCATATACCAACCAGGGACAAGGAACTTGGTTGCCTCACTCTCTTTATTTGTAGAACTTTCCACTCAGGGAGTTTCTAGGTACGTCAAATACCATAGATGGTTTATTGGTTCTTTGGCCCAAGGTCACCTACGTAACAATAATCATTATCCAGGAGACTCAGGGAGTTACCATGTGTGTCGATACTGCAGACGGATTGTGTTGGTGAGGAATCAGGTCTCACAGGCAAGACATAGGTTCAGGAGTTGTGGCCAACAAGGGAATCCGCTGTAGTCTAGAACCACACCAGCATTATCACCCTACTCCGGAGAGTAGAGAGTCTCACCCGAGGCATGCCACAACCACATGCAAGATGGGAACATATCGATGGAAAGGAACAGATCCGTAACTCATGATTACCATAAAAAAAATTGCATAAACATAGATATATCCGCAAGAACATTCAGAGCATAAACGGGTATTAAGAAAATAAAATTTAAACCATCACAACCATTATGTATGCATAAGAGTTACACAGTAGGACAGTAACCTACAATTGCATTGATATCTTCATCCACAACCTTCGTTACACAGCTTCCGCAAGGATAGCTTAAAGTATGTTACAGATGCCTTACATAATAGAAAGGTAAATGAGAGAACCCTAGGAACTACCGAGATATCTTGGCTAATATCCTTTCGTCACCCTACGTTCTGTCTCCTATGTCTCTCTTTTTCCTCTCAGCCGGGTGACTGCTATTTATCCACCCTCTTTCGTAACTGTTAGTTCTTCTCTGTGTCCTTCTTCAGCTGCTTCCGGCTTCTCTCTTGTCGTCTGTGTGTTCCGCTTCCTCTCTTCTGCTGTATATCCTCATGCATCTGCTTTCTTCAGTTATCTCTTGCTTCTACACCACCTTGATAGCTCCGTGGCTTACGGTAGTTGCAACTCGGTCGCAATTGCCATGTGTCATCTTGCAGAAACCAAAAAAGGTCATACTTTATTCAAAATACAAAATGTTCCAAACAGGTTTTCAAAAACAAGGGCCCCAACAGGCCCCAATCACAGTTTCTTGACTCGTCCCCGAGTCAATCACAAATGAAAGTCTCTATCTCCATCACCCCGCTTGATCCCGTGCCCTGTTCGGCCTGTGTGCCTTCATTTTGTACTTGCTGGCAATGAGGTAGCAAGCAAATTTAATCTTGGGCGTGTTAATGAGCTCTATCTTGGCTCCCTTCCCTCCCCGCCAGGTGCCATATTTGCTATACAGGTCTGCCTCCCTAGATTTCCGTGTGCTCTTAGAGGTGGTCTGACAGGCGGTCGAGACATCCGCACCATTTTGTGAGAGCCCGGTCAGACGATGGATGTCTTCAACATGAATGGGAATTTCCTTGTTCAGCCACAAGGACCCATTCTGAATGTGGCTAAGTAAGAACCGAGTGCACTGCAAAACCGGTCTGGTGGTCCCGAAGACTGGAAGATTTCAGAGATTCATGAGAGAAGACTGTTGAAGGCCCTGGAATGCTGGAAAAATTTGGTTGGCGGAGTTCCCGGCTGTGCTGTAATAGTGTTCCATATATACTTGCCAATTGAGTGCTGAGAATTTAGAGGCGTCAGAAAGGTTGGCTTCTATCAAAGCTGCACTGTCGTATTTCCCAACTAGAGACTTTGTCTTGTGAATCCGACTGTCAAGCTCTGGTTCAACAACGGATGGAAGGGCCTTCGGCATTTTTGATCGACAATGATAGACCTGTATAATTCGCCTTGGTCTCTCTTCTTGAGTCTGTGCGCTCTGAGACTTCAACTACTCTGGTGCTGCTGCAATTGCTAATTTGAACTGGTCTGGCATTCTCGTGCTTTTATTCATGAAAGTGATGTAATTTTCTGGCACGAGTGGAGTTGATGAGACCCCATAACGAGTTAATTCCTGCTGGGATTCTTTTCTGCAATAATCGTGCGATCAATCGCATGACAATGGGTATTCTGATAGTTGCTGACAGTGGCATGGGGAAATGGGTGGACGCGATGGCTAAGGTCACAACGGATGATGGAAAAATGATTATGGCAAGGTTACTTACAATTATGGCAATTTATGATGCAAATTGGGACGATCCTACGGACTGACAGAAATACTGACTGAAATGACCTGGACTGACACTGGCACGTTTATGGATCCTACAGAGATGACACGCTAGACATGCCCCTCCCCGACCACAGTCGGTTGCGGTGCGGTCCCCGCAACAGAATGGTTATTGATAATTGATGCGAAAAAGGAAAAGATTACCTATGCTCATCCCGGTTGCGGGAGAGTTATTCAGCTACACTACTCTACTGGTGCTCTTGGTTGCGAGAGTTATTCATGAATGTGGGGAGAACCTTACTCCTGGTAGGGTTTCAGGCGTGCGCCATTCACCCATCCCGGTAAAATAGTACCGTCCAGCTGAGCCAAATGAACGGCGCCAGACTCTCTAATCCCGATGAAAAAGTATGGTCCTAACCAGTGCATCTGCAGCTTTCCTGGAAATTTTTGGAACTTGCTATCGTATAAAAGGAGCTTGCCGCCAACATGGAATACTTTGTTCTTGATGTGGCGATCATGCCATGCTTTCTACCTATCCTTTTGAACCTTATGATGAAATTCCGCCAGGAACTGGGCTTCGTCTAGTTCCTGTAATTCTTGTAGGCGCTCCTGGAGCGATGCTTCTTCTGAGAACTGGAGAGTTGTGGAAATTAAAAGACTTGGCACTGTGAACTCGGCGGGGATCACAGCTTCTCAGCCATACACCAACTGGAACGGGGTCTGATTGGTCAAGCGCTTCACCGTAGTCCGGTAGGCCCAGAGCGCAGCTGGCAGCCATTCATCCCAGCCATCCCGCTGGGTGTTACAGATCTTTGTTAACCCCTTTTCAAGAATTTTATTAAATTCTTCAACAGTACCATTGGCCTGCGGGTGGTACGGGCTGCTTTTGTGATGCTGAATCATAAACGTGTCCAACAACAACTTGACCATGTCATTAATGAAATGCGTACCTTGATCGCTAGTTAGACTTCGTGGGCAGCCAAACCTGCTGATGATGTTTTCAAAGATAAACCATGCTGTTGTATCTGCCGTGCAGTCTCGTAACACCGCCACCTCAGCCCATCAGGTGAGGTAGTCGGTTGCGGTGATAATGTATCGGGCCTTGGAGTGCCTGGCGACCGGGGCAATGGAGCCTACAAAGTCGATGGCCCATTTCTCGAACAGCCGCAACACATGCACTGGGTGCAGTAGAAGTTCATCCCTGTGAGAAGGCCTCCCCGTCCGCTGGCACACGCCACAGCACTTCAAAAATTCTTTACAATCGACATGTACTATCGGCCACCACAAGCCATCTTGGAGCGCCTTCCTTGCGGTTGGTTTCGCACCCACGTGCCCTCCCGCGACACCGCTGTGGCATTCCCACATCACAGCTTCACACTCGTGGTAAAGGACGCACCGACGCAGAACCTCATCAAGACCCAGCTTATATAGCTTCCCCGCAATCAGTTGGTATTCGGCAGCATGGATGACCAAGTGCCATTTCTGGAGCAGGGTGTAATCCTGAGGGCATTGCCCTGTGGTCAGATAGGTGGCAATGTCGGCCAAGTAATCCGGTACCACTTCAACCTGAAAGAGGTCAGCATTCGGTAGCTGATCATCAAGTGAGCTGTCGTTCTCCCTCATCTCCAACCTGGATAAATGGTTGGGCCTGAAGTTGAACCTCCCGGGCTTGACGATCACCTCAAACGTAAATTCTTGAAAAAGCAGTAGCCAGCGACAGATCCGTCCTTCCAAAACAAGCTTATTTACCAAGTACTTCAATGCGGAGTGGTCTGTAAAGAACTTAAACTTGCCTCCAAGAAGGTAGTGGTAGAACTTCTGGAGAGAGTACACCATTGCCAAGGCCTCTCATTCGGTAGTGGTGTAATTCTTCTCCGCATTGGACAATTTGCGGCTGGCGAAGTAGACTGGATGGTCAACGATCGTGTTTCCTGGTTGCAATACTGGAAGCATCAATATGCACATGGAACTGCTTATCCCAGTCTGGGTGAACAAGTATAGGCGTCGTCGCCAGCTTCTCCTTCAAAATTTCAAGAGCCTTCCGACACTTCTCCGTCCACTGGAATATTTCCGACTTCCACAGTAATTTCTCCAAAGGGGCAGTGATCTTCGCGTAATTGCGGATAAACCGCCTGTAATATCCTGTATGCCCAAGCAGTGCCCGCAAATGCTTCACGGTTTTGGGGGCTTCCATGTGGACTATTACGGTGACCTTGGCGGGGTCGACGTAGACCCCTTTCTTGCACACCATGTGTCCTAACAGTGTGCCCGAAGGAACCGCAAAGATACATTTCTTCAAGTTCAAGGAAATATGTAATTGTCGACACTGATCAAACATAATACGCAATAGGGTGGCATGTTTCTTCAGCAGACTGTAGACAGTCCAATCGTCCATGTAGACTTCCAGGAACTTGTGTATGTACTCTCGAAAAGCAGCAATAACAATCCGGGAAAACACGGCCGGAGTGTTTTTCAGGCCGAACGACATTACGTGGTATGCGAACGATCCCCATTTAGTGGTGAATGTCATTTTCGGCTTGTCCTCTTCCGCAATGCACACTTGATGGTAACTTGAAAAACCATCTGTGAAGGAATAAGCTTCATTTCCCATAACATGATCCAAGACTTCATTGCTAAAATGAGTGGGAGACGGATCATGGATGCAGGCGTTGTTCAGACTTCTGTAATCGACATAGACACGTATCTCCGCCTTGTCCTTCTTATTCTGAATGACGATAGGGCTCACCCACTCTGCTTCTTCCACTGGAAAGATGAGACCTGCAGCTAGCATCATGTAAATCTCCATCTTCACCTTTTCTTTGATTCATGGGTTCAGCCGGTAGGGTCGATGCTTTACGGGTCGGGCATCTGGTTTCAGCACAATGCACATTTCTCCGAGGTCGCCCTTGATACCCTTCAGATCCGCAACCGATGAAGTAAATAAATCTTCGTATTCCTGGAGGAGGCTGAAGATTTCCATGGTCGTCTCCTCGTCTCAGTAATCTCCAACAGTAGCCAACTTGGGCTTTTCCTCCGTACCGATGTTCAACTTATTTGTCTTTAGCGGCTGTAAATGGACGCCTTCGGTGGTTGGTTCTTTGTTGAGGTTCTGCTCGCCTTCATTTTGTTCAAAATAAAGGTGCCTGAGGTCCTCCAGACTATCCCTATCTGGATCTCTGGTTATCCATTGGTAAACCAACTCATGTCTGGCCGCAGGACATGGTGCAGCCATGGCCCCATTGGCTTTGGGGTCACGAAAAAATAGGACCGCCTTGATTGCTTGTAGTGCCCGAGATTCCTGCTCTATCTCCCCTTCAAATGAGAAGCACCGAACAAACTATTCCGTGACTTCCTGCCAAAAGCACGTTCCACGTTTCCGATCCTCTTCCAAGTACCAGGCCTGGGGGATTGTATCCAAGGAGTGGATAAACCGATGTACCCACAGCTCTTGCGGGTATCCTAGACCTCGCCACTGTTCCTCACAGCTATTCAAGTGGGCCCGTGGATTGAAAGTCCCCTTGTATCTATGCCCACTTTGAGGGCCTTCGTCCTCTTTAAACCGTGCCTTCAAAGCCTGAGTCGCGCAAATCCACCGCGACAAGGTGGTGCGGTGGTTCCTCCACCACCTTGCTAACGTGGATTGTAGTGCGACGTCCAAAAGTGGTATTCTGCGGCTTTCTGGAACCGTGTCTTCCACCTTTGCAATAAAGGTATTCACAGCCTGCATGTTCGACAGGGTGGGGTATGCTCTGAACTCAGCACCAATCCAACTGACTCGGGTGATGGCCGCACATCTCCACGTGCTGGTCTCGTACCCCCCGTGCTGCCAGTCTTCCCACGCGAGCTCTAAACCCAACTCCGAGCTCTGGACACTGCGCTAGATGACGGAGTTGGTTGCTTTCGGGTTGATATAATCGTCCCGCTTCCCTATAGTCATCTGATAAAGGTGATCCATCATTTGAGCATCCTCCCGGCTGTCCACAGTTTCGGTATATCGCGGACCTTGATACGGGTCGAGGGGCTGCGCGACCCGTACCTCCCCATCCTCGAAGATCATCAGCTCCTTTTTGAGGTTGATGATGGTGTAATTCTCAAAAGCCCAATCGATGCCGAGTAGGGCAGGGTGAGGATCCTTGTCCCCTATAATATCAATAACCTCAAAATATGTGTAAGTCTTCACCCCCGCAATGTCGACCTCGACACCTTCGAGTCGGCCGATTGGCAGAATGCAGTACTGGTTCGCCATTCTGAGTTGGATTGGCGAGTAGGTCAACTGGGGCCATCCAAGAGCTTCCCACGTCTTTCGTGGTAGGATGTTGATGTCAGATCCCAAATCAAGCATGGTGTCGCTGATTTGGAAGCTCGCAACCTGCGTGTTAAGCCGGAACTCCTTCCCTGTTCGTCGCTTATTTCATTTAACTCACTGCACACACTGAGGTGCGGTGTCCCTAGGTCCCCTTGGCCCGGAATTCCCCTGGAGTGCATCCCGCAGAGTATGCTTGAGCTAGTCTCGTAGCAAAGCATTGTCAACAAATTTGAGGAATAGGTGAAACCATTCCTCAATCAAGGTCCCCGTGGCACTCTGTTCGCCAGAACCAGTCGTCGGGGGTAGCTCAAGGCCCCCGGCTTCCCGCAGCTGGGCAAAGGCCTCCACAGCCTCCTAGAAATACTTCTTCTGCGCGTCTGTCCAGATCAGTTTTTTGGGGGAGGCAGGTCGAATGGCCCAGACTGGCTCCCTTCCATGGGTGTCCTCACCTGTTTTCTTGCCACCCCACATCACGATCGCGACATTCTGCATGGCTGGGGTCGCGGTCCCTCGCGGCTCTGAATTTACCAAATTCGTTCCCCGCTGCCGCACCCATTCCTCCCACTTCTTGATGAGCTCTGGACAGTCCTCTATTGCATGGGCATTCACGCACCACTGAGAACACCAAGGACGTCATGGTAGGGGACATTCCCGAGCCACGTGACCCTCCTGGTTGCAATTGTAACATTTCACTGGACCTCGTCCCCCCGTACGGCCTCCACGCATACCACCTCCTCTCCCCCTGGGAGTCTCGTTCACCTTGTAGGAGGGTCAGTCCAATTAGTCTGCGAGTGCGTTGAGAGCCCTGCACTGCTTCGTGTTGTGAGTCGTGGAAGCACAAAACTCACAGTATACGTTGTTTGGGACATTGGAGTACTTTTTTAGTATCGGGCACATCCGAGGTGGATGCCCCATCGTCCAGCAAATCTCGTAGTACTCCATGGTGGCGAGGTTTGGTTGAGGTGGGAACCCTGCGTAAGGCTGTTGCGGCTGGTATACCCCTTGCGGATTCATCGCCGCACCTCCCCCAGTGGGTGGACCCCCCTGGATCACCACGACCGAGGGTCCCACATCCATGCCACGCAGCTGAGGACATTCAGTTGCGACGTGGCCTTCAACTAGGCAGTGAGTGCACCAAACATTTGGCCTGGCTAGCCTTATAGGTTGCATCTCCTTGAGATTTTCCTTCAGACTAGCGATCTGGTGTTGTAGTCCCACCAAGGAGGGATCCAGTGGGGCTTGCCCTCCTCGATATTCCTGAGGGTAACCCACCATGGCCTCTATCTTCATGGCCTGCTCTAAAGCATCCTACAGGTTGTCAATCTTTTGTTGGGTGAGGGCAGTTCGCGTAAAGAGAAGTAAAGCCTTGATGAACTAGTCCCTCTGATGGTTTGGGTCGATCAGGTAACTGAGTTTCCCGATCGCGTCCTTGAATCGCCGCATTAGCTCCCATGCGGTCTCTCCTTCTTTCTGCTTAATTTCCCAGAGCTCGGACATACCCTGTTGGTCCGTCTGGGGAAGTTTAAATTCCCGGAAAAAATCCCACTTAACGTCCGCAATTACTGGATTAGGATGGGCCTCAAACCACTTGATAAACCATCGCAGAGCCCTCTCTCTGAGCATGGTTTGGAACTTTATTAACTTCCCTGCATCTGGCGTCTGCTGAGCCCTCCATATGGCTTCACATAGATACCAGTGTTGCTCTACATCATCATTGCCCCAGCCAGAGAACTATGGATACCAGGTGAAAGACCCCGCCATATTTACTTGTGGAGGGCTAATCAGGATAAAGCCTTCAGGTCCTGGTTGCGTGATTATTCCGCTAGTAAATGCGATATTACTGGTGTCGCTACTACTAACATGTGGCGCTATCAACAATGAACTGCTATGCATTTGACTCAATGCTTGTAACTTAACAAAAATATTTCTCAAAGGTTGATAAAGTACCAGGGGAAGGTAGGGATCCTTGCCATGCAGAATGTTGGAAGCGAGGCTGCCTAGAGAAATGAATGTCGTCCACTCTTGAAACAACCGTTGCATCACGACGTACCATTCACCATCGAAACTCTCGTTGGGCTGCATACCTGCATCGTCTTCGTCAGTCACTGTCTCCCTTTCTCACTTAGTTGGGCTCCCATGCACCCGCCGTACTCCCGCAGTGGTCCCTTCTCCTTCCTGGGTATCCGCTTCCATAATTCCTATTCTCTGAGGCGCCTCCTTCTGATTCTTCCTATCGGTTTCCCTTTGTTTCAAATCCCGCATCACCCGTTTTCGCCACCTATCGGCAATCTGCGCCCGTCGATGTGCATGTTGCTCCCTCAACTTCCGTGCGGCCTCAACATCCATTCCCCACTTCCCGCCTCAAATTCTACATAGCATCTGTCCCTTCAGCCCTTCCCCCAGCACTGAAGGTTTACGATTCCATACTTGCCTTTTGGAATTCCATTAGCCCTTCCTCCACCATCAGGGCCTTAATCCACAACGGAATATCCTTGAGCAGCCTCCCTCTTAGCCCAGAGCAGAAGGTAGCTTCAACCTTTGAGAAGGATTGGTAGCACTTTGCAGCAAAATCTACAATATATCCGTCCAACGTAGTCTTGACCTAGAAATCCACCGCGCGAGTCAATTCATTGTCAAACCGATGCAGAGCCACCAGATCCCCATGCACCCACTTGCGGTTTATCTTCTGCAAGCCGTCCCTAGGCACCTTGGTCTGTAACCTCTGCAACCAGTTGTATAGGTCGCTAGGGAAATTTCCCCAGAGGATCTCGTACGTATCACTAGCTGAATCTGAGAAAAGGACGAGCTCCTTGATCGCCGCCTCCTTTTGCTTAGTCAACTCTGCTTGCTGAGCAATAAATTGGTCGAGATGATTATCCCACCATTGCCATATTGCACTTTCATAGATCCTTGAGACCATGATCTAGTTCCCCTCATATCATGTAGGTCCTGGAAATGGAACCATTTGTTGGCGAGGAATCAGGTCTCGCAGGCAAGACCCAAGTTCAGGAGTTGTGGCCAACAAGGGAATCCGTTGTAGTCTAGAACCACGCCGGCATTATCACCCTACTCCGGAGAGCAGAGAGTCTCACCCGAGGCGTGCCACAACCACATGCAATATGGGAACAGATCGATGGCAAGGAACAGATCCGTAACTCATGATTACCATAAAACAGATTGCATAAACATAGATATATACGCACGAACATTCAGAGCATAAACAGGTATTAAGAAAATAAAATTTTAAACCATCACAACCATTATTTATGCATAAGAGTTACACAGTAGGACAGTAACCTACAATTGCATTGATATCTTCATCCACAACCTTTGTTACACAACTTCCGTAAGGATATCTTACAGTCTGTTATAGATGCCTTACATAACAGAAAGGTAAATGAGAGAACCCTAGGAACTACCGAGATATCCAGGCTGATCTCCTTCCATCGCCCTCCGTTCTGTCTCCTGTGTCTCTCTTTTTCCTCTCGGTCGGGTGACTGCTATTTATCCACCCTCTTTCACAACTGTTAGTTCTTCTCTGTGTCCTTCTTCAGCTGCTTCCGGCTTCTCTCTTGTCGTCTGTGTGTTCTGCTTCCTGTCTTCTGCTGTATATCCTCATGCATCTATTTTCTTTAGTTATCTCTTTCTTCTGTGCCACCTTGATAGCTCCGTGGCTTATGGTAGTTGCGACTCGGTCGAGATTGCCATGTTTCATCTTGCCACAACCAAAAAAGGTCATCCTTTAGTCAAAATAAAAATTTTTCCAAACAGGTTTTCAAAAACAAGGGCCCCAATAGATTGATCGGGTCTTTGGCCCAAGATCACCTAGACAACAGTAGTAACCATGATACTCAGGGAGTTACCATGCGTGTCGATACTACAAATGGTTTGATTGGGTCTTTGGCCCAAGATCACCTAGGAAAAAATAGTACCCATGATACTCAAGGAGTTATGAGGCACATATAATAATGCAGACAGTTTGATCGGGTATTTGGCCCAAGGTCACCTAAGAAAAAATAATCAACACCCAGGATACTTAGGGATTTACTAGGTAGGTCGAATACTACAAACGATTTGATTGGGTCTTTGGCCCAAGGTCACCTAAGTAGCAGTAATCAACACCCAGTATACTTAGGGAGTTACCTGGTAGTTCTAATACTGCAGACCATTTTATCCGATCTTTGGCCCAAGGTCACCTAGGAAACAATAATCAGTATCCTAGATACTCATACAATTCTACTCAGAAAGTATCACAACTTGGCCATCATGAAAGTCACCCAACACTCATATACCAACCAAAAATAAGGGAACCAATATCCCCCATTCCCCGCACAGAATGGACCACCGCCACAGTGTTGCGCTGGTCAATCTAGTGCAACCTTCCCAAGCTCATCATCAACCATACAACCAGGAGAATTATGAAAATCCTCCAAATTCTGCAAAAATAATCCAAGGGGAAAACAAAAGGGAGATCCTGGATAGGGGTAGTAACCAACAACGCCCCCCGTGATCTCAGTCTGGGGTCAACCCCAGCCGAAATCAAAACTAGAAGCCAAATAACAACTCCCAAGGGAAAACTAGAGCTCAAATTACATGATCACGAAACTAAAATCAACACAATGATCAATACCTCAAAATTCCAAAAGAAGGCTTCACACATTCATGCATCCAAAAAAATATTTTTTTTAGTTCCGACAGGTATGCCCTCCCTTATCGTTTTTTCATTCAACACATTTTGTCAATATATTTGAATGAAAAAGATTCTTTCACTTGGGTTATTTGTTGCAGGTGTTACACAGTACGACAAACCACCTATTTCCCCATGCATTGAAGGTTCCAGAGCAGGTATCATTCTTCCCTTAGCGTGATAGAGTCCCAGAGAAACTTTGCATATCCTGACATCATTTCTCCACAAAAATCAACTATAGGTTCCAAACACCCGAGCATGTTTATCATCTCCCCACCTTGCACATAATAAAAATCCTCGTTGGTCAGTAGAGCCTCCCCCTCCATGGTGTCCATCACTCAAAATAGACCATGCATAAAAAAATATGACGCCATGGCCATATTACCTCAGTCTGGGAAGCACTTTATAATCATTCATCAACCATGCATCAAGCCAAGTCTTACCATATCAAGATAAAACCCCTTTCCCAGATTACCATTTTCGCAAGGAAATCGAACATGCACCACCACATCTCGCATTTGGCCTACCATCCCTCCATCAACATAGCCCATCTATGATATCTTCCATCTACTTCATCACCCCCACACCGAGACTAACCAATGGCCCCCCCTACCTCAACAAAAACACTTTCCTCACATCATCAGTGAGCGATATTTTTCATGTTTTTGGGCACTCATCTCCATGTTTGTACAAACCAAATCCATTTTATATTCTTTTGGAAAGAGTACAAATATTTTTTAGGAGAACATCCCCTACCCATCCAACCACTTTTTTCTCCCATGGAAGCAGTCCCTAATCACCCTTGATTGGAGATTCACACCTTTCACGCAAAGCCACCACGACATTCATAACCAACATATACCCACCCTCGAATTCCTACCGAATCCAGGGATTTCTTCATCAGAAATCGTTATGACTGTCACCCAACTTCTTTTTTCATGCTTCGACCTTGGGCCACTGAACTCCCATCATCAATGTCAGCCAGTTATTTCCATCATGCCTATGTTAATCTATCATATCAAATACCCTAGTCCTTTTCATTAGTGTTTCCCTCAAACGGTTGAGGCTTCCTTCTTGTCAACTTCAACAACCATTTTCCAAAAAGAAGAAGTACCTTGGATGGATCCCCACCTCATTAGGGGAATCCTCAAATGAAAACTATGGGAATCATCATTGCCCATAGATGTTATCGATCCTCCTAACATTCGACCACACCACAAGCTTTCATGTCAAGATGATATCATACTCAACCATTGCACTTTGTCAAAATTCATCAAAGACCCGTTCCATTACAAGAATCCCTTTCAACAATGCTTACATGGGAAGGTCCCAACCATACACCCATGCATACAATGAGAATTTACTCTAAAATATGCCATAAAAATATTATGCATATGGGCACTACATTCAACTTATCGTTAAATAAAAAATGCCCCTGAGGGAATCATCAATCATCGCCATCAACCAAATCAATAGATCACTACCATATAAGTGACACAGAAAAAACCTTTATTTGTCAGATAGGATTTTAACTAGCCAAACATCACAAGAATGGGACATGTACGCCTCATAGAAATATTGTATTTATTGTATCATACTATCTCTTGCAAGTTTCTAATAGAACATGGTCTCTATTTTACTCACAGTAAGGGGTCTCTAACCTTGGGCTGCACAAAGGTCTCTCTCTCTCTCTCTCTCTCTCTCTCTCAACACCGGTTATACAGAACAAAAACTATAATGTATTTCAGCTATATAGTTCTTCCTAGACCTCACACATTTGGGAGAAACTGTTATCACTGGAAAATCGGACAAGTAAAAGACATCATGAAATGTCAAGAGGAAGGATTTACATGGCTAAGAAACATTAGAGAATCTAGAAAATTTGGCTTCCTCTAAGGTTAAGAGGAAAAATTATCAAATTTCACACAGAAGACATAGTCAAAGTGCACTCCGCCCGCATTTTTATTCTATAGTAGCGCTGGTCTCCATGACTTTCCCTCAATAAGCCGCAAGGTCCTGAGTACAACAGGAAGTCACCATCCGGGACCACTTGGCACACTTTAGGAAAATATTCTCCACTTGAGGCCGCTCAAGGACAGCCGCTTAGAGCCACCTTGAGACCTCAAGTGAGAACACGATGGAATAAACCCCCACTCTTGGGTAACTATCCATAATTTTACCAACAGAGGGAAGAAGATTTGAATTTTTCCTATAAAATGCCACCATGAGAAGAACAATTTAGAACACATTGTTATGCTAGCAAAATTGCCCACGAGAAAACCAACAGTGTGTTGTCCAAGCAAAAACAGAGTGAAGGGATTTAGTTGTTGGCCATCCAACATCTCAATCCCAAAGGAGAAGTGCACCAAGTGCTTGACATCCAATCACTCGTTCGAGGAGAAGAGAGAGGCTTGCAGACCAGCTCAAGGGGAAAGACCTCCTTGCTTTGGGTATTAGAGTTCCATAGCTCTAAGGACTCACTTCAATTGTGTAACATTCTACCGCTTCTTTACCACCAACAACTAATAAGAGCGGATTCATTCTCCATTAGGATTATTAGCTCATTTACTTGATTGAAATTGTGTTTATGTGTAATTGTTGTTTTGTTTCCTCTTCTTGTTTGTAGCATTCTATGTTACATAAAATAGTTTTTTCTACATGTTACGATGTTTCCACTAACCATCTAACAACTCTTTTTTCCATGTGACCATTTATTTTAGGTTAGAAATCACTCCTATCAAGAACCGATGTTTTTCGTACACTTGTGTAATAAACACACCAACACACATACCATTCAAATAAAATGCAGAAGGTCTTACCCAATGAAAAACTATTTTCTTGGTACTTGTAGCCAACTACACCAACCAAGAATCTGCATGCACTTGTTTATTCAAGAAACCCTTATCCACCAGGTCAGGATTGATATAACTATAGTTGCATCTAGGATCAATAAAAATAGAAACAATTCGATAAAAAAAATTACCTTCCATATCGATAATCGATACCTGATGATAAGCATGCCTATTATCCAATGCTGCATAAATATGAGGAATACTCTTTCCAACATATCCAACTGTTTGTGCCTCATATGCATTGTAAATCTAAGGTTTTCCAGCTTGATGCTATTGACAATCTCTCTTGTGACGATCCTTGCCATAAGTCCAACACTGCAAAGGCATCATGCCCTCAGCCTTATTCTTCTCCTCAGACTGAAATCCCTATCCTTGGTCAAGTGCATTGAACTTCTTGTATGGCGCAACATTCTCCTTGTTACATGCATCTTCAGGTCTTCCTAGCTTCTTATCTCATTTTACCTTGGTCTTATAATTACCTTTATAGCCATTCTTAGGCTCTGACTTATGCTTATATTGCTCATAAAAATGTTTCAACTTCCCAATTATTCCTGCAATGTCTGAGGCTCATCATACTCGATACAATCATTAATTGCTAATGGAAATCCACTAACAAATAATTTTAACTTCGTTTTCTCATCCTTAAGATATGGTACATACCCGAATAGCTCCAAAAACTTAATCGTATACTCGTCATCTATCATAGATCCCATCTTCAACTCATAGAAATCCTTAGCCTTACCATTATAATATCTCTCTGACAAGTACTTCTTTCTGAAAAGTCTTTTTAACTCATGCCTAGTCAACTCCTCTATCTTGATGCCTCCGACCTACTTCGCATCTTCCCACTAGATGTTTGATTTTCCCTTGTGACTGAAAATATCTTTATTGACTTTCATGTTATCTGTGTAATCACGCAACTCGAATAAATTCTTCATCCCAAGTAACCATGCTTTTGCATCTTCCAGTTTCTTCAACTATCCATCAAAGGTGGGAGGCCTGGCTTTCTTGATCTCATCTGGAAAGTACTAACTCTCACTCTTCCTATAAGGATGATAACAATGATGTCCATGTTTCCTATCTGAGCTAGAGCTAGAATAGAACCCATAACCAATACCTCTCTTGTCAGGTGTATCTGTCCATATGCCACCTCTGACAGCATCATTCCTGTCTGACCTATGTCCTCCATGAGACCTTCTACCATATGCCCCATTAGTCCTTTCCTCCTATCCATAACTTATCCATGGATATCCCTATCTATGAAAATATTATAAACTCTGAAGGATCACTAAATTGACCTCTGCTTTCTTTTCTTGTACCCTAGCAAGTCTTTCTTGCGACTGAACAATCCTGCCACTATCTTCTCTACAAATTATGATTTCTTCCTTTAAACTTCTCAAGGTGTTTTCTATATCAAGAGAGTATTGATATTTGTGCGACTCATATGATCTATAAGGAGATTCACGTGAACTGTAATCCACCCATTTTATTTTCATCTATGATCTTCTACTTCCTGCAAACATACCATGTTAGATAAACCAAATATAAACATAACCAAACATACCTCAGTGAAGTTCAAGGGAGGCTATCTCGTCAGCAAAAATCATTCCATATTAGCACTATATATATCACATTAACATATCAATCATCTCAAAATTAAAAACATTAACCTCTACATGATGACACAACTGCAACAATGACCATCATGAGAAATAACCAACATGCATGCATAACAAAAATACTTAAATACTCAAGCATGCATACATAACATTCACATCTATCCCATCTAGTTCAAGTGTTTGAACCTTGAAACTCTGATACCGCTTTGTAACCACCTACTCCCACATATACCCAATTTCATTAGTCTACCAGGGTAAGCATGAGACAAAGAAATATTATGACATGAACTGAACTCCAAGCTCCAGTTAAAGAAGTGGGGCCTATAACTGACCAGAGACTAACAAATGACAACTCACAACATCCCTCAGGGCTAAAGGACACTTAGGGGCCAAATAATCACCTAGGTGACCAAACCCTGAGTTGGGGATCTTTTTCACTAACCTAGACTCCCAACCACATGCATGGTAAGGTCTATGTGTTGTTGAAGGCCTCCAAACACATGCACAACACTGCCCGAGTGCAATTATGACCCAACCTGCTCAGTTCAAAGGGTGCGATCCCAAAATATGAGACAAAATTCTAAACCACTGCCCATAACTTCTTAAGAATTTCCATAATAATAATAGACATAATGAAAGGGCTAAAAAAATGAACTTGAGTCAGAAACTTGACCTAGATTTGCCAGAACATACTAGACATTTTTTTAAACACATGGAAAACATGTAAGCTATAGGTCATGAATGCATATATGATCATAATAGTAGGAGATTCATCTGAGAATTACCAAGAAGTCCCTATGCCTTCTCCACATAGATGCAACAACACTTATTATTCCATACATTCATCAACATATCAATAAATAAACAATTCATGACAAGAGTCGTAAATAACATACATCATGTAACCAAAAAATAACTAGTAAATAAACAACATAGGAACCACGAGAATTCATCCATAATATCACCAACATAATGGCTACAAATATACATGAATCACAATAAGGAAATGTCTCATATTAACATGTGAAAATACCAACCAAGTCAGGGACTTCCACGTACCACAAGACCATAGATTGGGCTGAACCAAATCTCTCTTTCAACCAATCACCCATATTCCAAGCATGAATGTTAGATATCATGGAATAAACTAAGGCAAAACCAACCAGATCTTCCAAAGGTCGAACCACCTCAACCCTCAACCAATGATTCCATATCTATGGCCGGACATCACTAACACCAACCAGAGTTGTGACATGAAGTTATGATTTTTGATCTATGGACTTGGTCAATGGCTATGAGGTTCGATGAGGTTCACCGAACCTCAGATCTTTTTTAAGGTTCACCAAAATTAGAATCTCAAGGTTAAATTTCAGAAAAACTTGTGACATAGCTTGGAATTATAGTCTAGACCCTTATTGGGAATTTTGTATCTAAGAAATGAATCTATTTTTATGCAATTGGGTTATCTTATCCTCCACCATCATGTCATCCTGCCAACTATTGATGCCAGTCTCAAAGAGTAGCTTCAAACAAATATAAATATCCATTCATTCGACCTATTGGGAGAGCCATCAATCAATGAATTTGATTTGAATTTTGAAGAGCATAAAGAAGATCGAAGAAGTCTTAAAAAGGAGAAAATAACTAAAGCGAATGAAGGAGTAACACTTGCAAAAAGAAGGAATCCAAAATTTCAATCTTTATGCCACAGGTGCAAGTTTTCTGAAATGCTGCAGGGTCCAAAAATGTAGAATTGAACAGACCGAAAATTGTATAGATGAAAGAGAGGTTCAAGACACTAAAAAACCTAATTTGAGATGTTTTTCTTGAATTGATCTTCGAAGTTTGACTCGTCTTCATGGGAGGTTGACCTGGTGGATTGGAGGAGGCTATTTTTCTTGGTATTAGGTCTTGGTTGTCTCATTTTATTTGGTTCATGAAAGAAGAGAATCATTTTTTTGGATTTTCCCCTGTAAGAGGGGTTTTTCTATGGCTGAGAGAATATATCTTGTGTCCCTAATATTTGTGTTTATTGTTTTTGTATTTGTTTGATGATTAGAAGTTAAAGAATACATGGATAAATTAATAATAATTTTGAGAACATCACAAGTAATTATCAAAGATAAGAAAATATTTCTGCCTTTCTAATTTTCCAACATGGTATCAAATCTATGGTGAACAGGGGAAAAGGAAACTTGCATATATTTTGGTTGTCATCATTTTTATTTAAAGGTAAATAAATCATGGTTTCAAGAAGATAGAGAATTCATCCAAGGTGACATAAAAAGAAATGAAGGTCTACGATTTTGAAGGAGGATCGAAAGTACAACAAAAAGGTCTACCACAGTCATCTAACCTCAGGCAGAGACACTTGAAGTTGTAGTCAACTAAGAGACACCTGAAAGTTGAAAACCTTGGCTTATAGGAGAAATTTTATGGGCATACAACTCTAGGGTTAGAAATCATCTAAGTTATGTGCATCAAATTTTACCAACAAATATTTGAATTCGTAATGTTCTATAAGTTACAAAAGGTCACTAAATCACAAGAATGGAGTATCCCTTGTGGAATATAATTAGTCCTATCATCCATCAAAGAAAACACTGAGCTATATAAAGGATTTCTAGACTACTTCAAAGCTACAATCATCCAATCTTTGAAAGAGCTGAGATAGGTATGGAAGAGGACACACACACACACACACACACACACACATATGACTATACAATGGAAAATAAGCCTACCTAAAGCATAAAGTGAAATTATTGTTGTATAAGGCATACTAGGCCTATTTTAAGTAGTTTACTATTGAGTGGTTATTGAATCCATAGTCAAAGGATCATCCTTAGAATAAGGCGTTGTGCACACTCTTTCAGAGGAACCAACCCTATTGTTGAAGACAATGTAAGGATATCTTTATCTATCATTAAGAAAGTATATTATCTCTATCCCAAGGAAAGAATAAGTACATAAAAGTGAAATGAGTAACTCATTGGAAGAAATTTTGGGACCAAATTTGTTGTCAAAAGCCAGCATAAGTAGATCATGGCGTCTTGAAGAAACTACAACAGAATATCTTGGAAGAAAATGGTAAGTAGTTCTTGAGGTATGTATAATTAATTTTCATTGAATATATAACTTAATTTAGGGTTTGCAATCTTCATATTATTGGCATCTAAAGCTTTTGTAAACCCTTGTTAGTATTTTAAAACCCTAATGAGAAACTCTAACCCTATTATATTTTTTTCCCTCATAAGAAACCCTAGTTTCTCATCTAGGGTTTGAAGGTAGTCTAGGAAGAAAATGAAAAACCTAGTAAGTATAAAATTTGATGTGAAACCATAGAATTAGTATTTTTAAGGTTTGAATCTAAAAATCCCTAGTTGGTAATCATGCATTTTTACTTGTATAATTTTGGTGGTACTTGTCAAGTAAGTGTTGCAGATACATAAAGAAATGTTTATCTTATATTGTGCTTCATGGTAAGATGGATATATTCTAGAATAATCTTCCACATTCTCACAAAAGATAAGTATCATTTTATATCTCCCATATATTTAGTTTTATATTTTGATTATTATTCTCTCTTTTTTTTCCTTGGAAAGACAAAGCTTGCATGTATAAGGATTATGGCTAGATTCAAAGGGAGACTTCAAAGACTTGTATCATAAAAGAAGCCTTGTCGTAGAAGAAACCATACAAGGTTTGTGAAATAAATAACTCTAGGTATGTATAAATACTTGTAGCAGACCTACTACATATAAGGTACAATCATTTTTCTTATTATTCCTAGGATTACACTATTAACGATTCTTATGTTATTGAGGATAAATGATATTTATATTAAATCAATCCTTTTCATACTATCTATCCTTTGTTAAGTTTGATAAAAACCTAATATTTAGGGTTCACTATAAAACCCTAACCTTCTTATATTTTTTTGATAAAGTTTAGAACATATAATGAAATCCTAATATCTTGATTTTTATGATATGTTGATATGAAACCCTTGCTTTTTAGTGTTTGTTGTTGATGTCTAGGTTATATGAAAAAACCCTTGTAATAGTTAATGAAAGATCCTAGGAATGAAACCCTAAGTGTATGTGCTTTTGTACCATCAAAATTTCTAAATATCTATTTTTTGATGTTTGTATCTATGGTTTACGACAAAAACCCTAATAGAGATTGGGTTGGAGTGGGAGCCCCTAAATCACTTTTTGATGCAATTTTGTAATATTTTGTAATAGTTAGTTTGGTGCAGGGGCTTTGGGGTGGGTCAAAGCCCCTAATGAATTGTAATGGGTCAAAGGGTAGACTAAGGGTTCGCAAACCAAAGTTTGCAGACCATAGAGTAGTGCAGGCTAATATAGTATAAATAGATGGATAGATCGAGTCTAGAAGAGAGTTTTGATTAAGTCTGGATATGAATTTAGGATCTGTAATACTTGTTGTGCAGATTTGTCTAGGTAAGGGCTCCTACTGGCTATGTGCGCAGAGACCGTAAGTCCTGCTGTGTGCGGACTCCACTGGTTGTGTGCACGGGCTAGTAAAGAGACTATAAGTGGAATCTGAAGTGTAATGAATGAGAAGACCCTTTTTATCATATTAGAATACCTCTATTTTATGTTAATGGTTGTGCTATATGTCGATTTATGGGTTATGTTTGTGTACTGAATACTATTTGTTAATTGATGCACACATGGATGCGATGCTTTATAAAGTAATGAATCCTTAGATTTGGTCATGTTCTATCACCTTTCTTCTGTTAACTAGTTATCTTATGGCTTATGGGCTTCACATGAGTTATTCACAAGTATATTTTTAAGGGTTTTCTGGGTTAGAACTTCTTTAGTGCAGGCCTATTAAGATCTGAAGGTGCCCACTTTAATTAAATTTTTCTCTCTCAAAGGGCGGAAACTTGGTTCTAGCGCCCTCCCATAATACTTCGGGTGAGACCTTGACCTACACAAGAAAGACACTGATGAAAGGGCGAGTAGTACAGGGGTTTGTTGGTAAACCTTAAATCTGAACTTGGGTCAAGACCCCTCAAACCAAAAAATGGTTCCGTTGCTGGGATCAGGAGCATTTTGAGAGAGAGATTGGGTAATTCCATGGGGTCATTGGCAGGAATTAAAGCTTGAACTCGAGGATGGGTTTGAAAAGAAGATTCAAGAGTTTTCCCTAAAATAAAATAGAAGTAAGTTGCTATATGTCGAAGAGTAGAAGAATAAATATATTTTTATAGAGGTACACAAGATCTTCTTCGTAACCTTCGCACATGAACTGCAGGAGTGGATGGAGAGGTTAGCATAATTTAAAACATATTGGAAAGATGACCAGGTCATGCAGTGGACCCTTGAGATAATCTAATAGTTGGAGAAGGCTGATAACAAAATCAACCGGACTGTAGATCACTAGGTTGATAGCGTGTTGGGTGGATTTGTAACTAAGTTTGTAGTCGATCAGTTTGTGTCCTATTATAAAACTGAGCGAAGTTTTTTCAAAGGATTTAGAGGCAAGTTATCACAAATGTTTCCGTTGTTGATTAAGATGCTATTATGTGAAAAGGGTGTCCTGTGAGGTGACACCGAGTGAATTACGTCTGATTAGAGCGGAAGAATGATGTGAGGCGGTAAATAATACCGAGTTAATCAAGAAGGGGATAGGTTAATGTACACTCCTATAATGGATCCACCCAATATAAAAAAAGGTGGGGCTGCGCACGTAGAGATCAGTCCCCCGGCTACACCACCATCAAACTAGCGCAAAGGTAAGAATTCTCCTACCCCGCCTCCACCACCACCCGCAGATGACATGGCCACACAAATGAAGCTACCCACTTTTAAGGGTGTCGGGGATGAGGAAATGGATCAATTTTGGTTCGTAGAAAATTTTGTATTGGTTGCAAAAAATGTTAGTAATGATGCTGTAAAGAGATCACAACTATCAATAGAGTTTGAAGGATAGGCTCTGGACTAGTTCATGGGATACATTAATCAACATGCGAATCCTACAATCCAGGAGATCAAGGATGCCCTAAAGCAGCAGTTCTAAAAACCTAAGTCCTATTATCAATGCATAGTAGAGCTGACAGATATTAAGCAAGGACCTACAGAGTCTATCTGGGAAGCTGCTAGCGATCGAAGAAAGTCATCAACGACGAAGGATTTGTTTATGAGGACAAACAACATAAGGAATGGTTCATCGCCATGCTATTACCACATCTAGGTAGACCTATGGGTTAGCAGAAGATTGATTCATAGGAAGAAGCCTTGGAGATTGGCATGAAGCTAGAAGCTACACCAAGGGACGATGCTCAATTTGAGATGTTACATATGCAGAGCCAGCTATAAGCGATGCACTTAGAAATTCAAAACTTTTGAAGGGATTAGGGTAAATAAGATAATGCAGATGTTTGGTGCATACATTGTAGGGTGTTGGGCCACACTAAGGATAAGTGCCCTCTTTTGTCAAATTATATACAGGTTGGGGGGCCAATCCCATTACGCCCAAGAGACGTTGCTGGACCAAGTACCCCCACACTATGGTGCACTGATTTTTGGGTAGCAAGAAGGAATGATACATACCACTACCCACGGTTAGGCGCCTATGTCCCAAAAATGAAGCAACAGTGGTGAAAATTCTGCTCATCTGTGGGTCATGATGAGCACAATTTCCAAATGTATGATCTCATGATAGAGAGGGGGAACCTATACAGGGTGCAGGCTAACCCTTCATCACCAACATCTCCTTCTGGGCGGGGAGGATCCCCTGCAAGAGGGCGGGGGGAAGGGAGAGGTGGAGGCGCAGGTCGAGGAAGAGGGAAACTAATTTTCTACAACTGTGGGGATGCTGGAAATTATACACGATACTGCTCGAACCCTGCGTGCCAATCCTGTAGGTATTGCAGAAAATTCAATCATGTAATTGAAGACTGTCATGTGCAAATAGCTAAGATGTAGGAAAAAAAACAAATGCCAATGCAAAATGTACAACGGGTTAAGGTGGAAATGCATGATGATGGGCCCAATATCAATGTAATTACACATAGTGGCATTACCACTGGAGGAGAAGAGGAAAAAGCTGAGATTGAACCCCTAATCAGGAAAGCCTTGGATAAAAAGGAAAGCTTGGAACTGTAGAAAGAAAAATATACCTTCATCGAAGAAAGAAAGGATTTTTCTAGGGACGAAGCATCCACCTCGAGGACTTCTTTGGATCTGAAAGCAGATGAAGAAGTTAAGCCATTCCTTAAAGTATGTATGAAGTTACTATGCAATCAGAAGGAAGTGGACAATCTCCAACTATTAATAGATAGCTGTGCAGAAAGGGAAGCCCCTCGAGCGGAGGTTAAGGCTATAAATAAGATTTATAAGAACAAGAAGAGGACTCGTCGGGAGATGTGTGTGACTGCATAGATTGGAGAATATGAGATGGACCAAGTCATCCTGGATTTGGGATTTGATACCAATGTTCTGCCCAAAAAAACCTGGCAAAGGATGGGAGAACCCAAGCTGCAGTGGTCCACCATTCAATTACATATGGATAACCAGAAAAATATCATTCCATTAGTCAGGATACCGAAGGTTGTCGTAGACATTGTGGGAGTTAAAGTTTATGAAGATTTCGAGGTAATCGAGATTGCGGATGATACGGACCCCTACCTTGTGCTCTTAGGACTAGATTGGGCTATTGACATGGGAGGTATCATCAATGTGAGAAGGAGGAGCATGGTCTTTGAGAACGATGGTACGTGGGTAATAGTACCCCTAGATCTTGTGGAAGGATAACGATATACAGAACTGATGCGCGAAGAGGGGGATGTTGACCATATTTACAAACTGACTACCTGGGATGATGATTGGATCAACCCTACAATAGATGGCATGTTGTGTTTGGAGAAAGACAACTCATGTCTCTCAGACTTGGATGGCGAGATAAAAAATTGGTAGAACTGGTTGCATGAATTGTCTACGCTGCAGTGCCTCAAGATCACGAAGAGCTTCCTATGAATCTCCTCAAAGGTAAGAGAACTACCCTACTTTGATGGTTCTAGTAGTGTTAAGGAATTTCTTGAAGCACTAGAAGTAGATGTCCTTGAGGAACAAATATTTTGGGCACTCCATTTGGCTATCTGCGTGACCCCTGCGTGGTGGTGGGAATCCCACAAGGGGGCTTTTCAGGACTAGGAGGAGTGTCGAAAAATGATGTTCCTACAATTTGAACCTCCAGTCAACCCACCCATGGAGCTCTTTTCTGGCTTTGGGGACTCATGCAAGCACGTGGCTATGTGGATGGAGGTATGGAATGAAAGGACCTAGAATGAATGGGTCCATATGTTTATTCACGCCTTACGACCAATCTCCACTACTTGGTATTTAGATGCATAGATACACTAGCACACTCGCTACTAGGGCATAATGACAAAATATTTCATGGTGAAATTTGGTTTAGTTGAAAGGCACAGAGAAATTGGATGAAGCTCTGCAAGATATAGATGCTCTTGCCTTTGATGAGTCTTTACATCAGAAAGAATGTGCTATGCCAGCTTGTTATGCACAGATGCAGGATATTGTCAACTGTCAGAATTTTTCAGTAGAGGAATGTGACGAGGATCCTAGGAATATCACTATCCTAGAGCCGGAAGGAGAGTGTGCAGTTGTAGGACCCCTATTACCGAGATTATATGTTAATAAACCATTAAAGTTGAGAGAAGTCAACATTGGGATAGAAGAGCAGCCCAAGTTGGCCAAAATTGGGGATTATTTGGATGATGATATTGTTGGAAATATTGTGGAGCTTCTGACCGAATATCAGGACCTATTCCCTAAGAAGTTAGCTAAGCTCAAGGGAATCGTAGGAGATCTGGGTGTCATGAAAATCACCCTGAAGCCAGATGCACGTCTTGTCAAGAAGAGGCCCTATCGGATGAACCCTAAGTATAAGTAGAAATTCAAGGAGGATATAGATAAGATGGTGGCCACATGTATCATTGAGCTGGTAGAACAGTATGATTAGGTAAGCCCAATGGTGGTCCAAGAAAAGAAAACTAAAGGAGAGATAAGGATCTAGGTAGATCTGCGCAAGCTGAATGATGCCTTCATGCATGATCCATTCCCTACGCTGTTTTGTGATGAAATCCTGGATAATGCGGGAGGCCAAGAAACATACTCATTCACTGATGGGTTTTCATGGTACCATTAGATCAGAATTTCACCTGAAGACCGCAACAATATGACCTTCGCAACCGAATGGGGTTCCTTCCAGTACACTATCATGCCATTCAGACTGAAGAACGCCCTTGCCATTTTTTCACGCGCCGTTGTGGCAATATTTAAAGAATTCATCCAAAAGTTTCTGGAGGTTTATTTTGATGATTGGAAAATATTTGGATTGGTGAAGAAGCATGTGTCTAACCTGCAGATGATGTTGGATACCTGCAGAAAACACCAGATCTCGCTCAACCTGAAGAAGTGTATATTTTGAGTACCGTTTAGGATTTTGTTGGGACACATCATATGTTAGCAGGGATTGATGGTTGACCAGGCCAAGATCACATTCATCATCAATTTAGCGGTCCCCACCATGGAGAAGTAGATGCGCACCATATTAGGGCACATAGGTTACTACATGAAGTTTATTCAAGGGTACACCTTGATCACTACACCAATGGAGAAGCTACTAAAGAAGGATGTATCCTTTTTCTGGGATGAAAAGTTTCAGAAGAGTTTTGAGTTGCTGAAAGAAAATATGGTCACTACACCTATTAGAATATTTCCAGAATGGGTGAAGGTCTTTGATGTACATGTGGATGCATCAGGTATAGCCCTAGGAGCATTCGTGGCAAAGGTAGGCGAAGGAGAGATTGGTCATCCGGTTGCGTTTGCTAGAAGGAAACTCTCAAGTGCAAAGCGTAACTATTATACTACCGAATGAGAAGGATTGGAAATGGTATATACCCTACAGAAATACATGCACTATCTATTGGGAGGAAACTTTAAAATGTTCACTGACCATTCAGATTTAAAATACTTGGTCAATAAGCTTGTGTTGGGGGGAAAATTTGTAGATGGTTGCTACTATTTCAGGAGTATGATTTTGAAATTATTTTGAAGCCTAGGAGACTGAACGTAGGACCTGATCACTTGTCTCGGCTTGAGAGTGGGGAAGAGCCAACTAGCCTGGAAGAAGGATTACCCAATGCATAACTTTTTGCTAACAAGGTGGTTGATGAGCACTTTGTGGAAATTATTCACTTTTTGACCATGGGGACAACACCTATAGACTATTCAGTGCAACAGAAAAATGAGTTGGTGGCCTGCGCATCCGATTTCACTCTAATTTCCAGCCAATTATACAAGTTGGGAGTAGACGAGGTATTGCGGAGGTGTGCATTAGAACATGAGAGACAACCTATCCTGGCTGAAGCCCATGGAGAGGTGGCAGGAGGCCACTATGTAGGGAAAACCTCTGTGCAGAAGGTACCTAGGGCTGGGTTGTGGTGGCCCACATTGCATAGTGATGCACATGCATATTGCCGAGCTTGTGATGCATGTCAACGAACTGGGAAGCCTTCGTGCATAAATGAAATTCCCCTATAAATGCAAATGGATTTGTAGGCATTTGAAAAATGAGCTATAGACTTTGTAGGACCAGTAAATCCCCCAGGAAAGAATACTGGTGCACGTTACATCATTACTGCCACTGATTATGTAACCAGATGGGTAGAGGCAAAGGGTGTAGGGGACTATACTGCAGATATGGCTACGCATTTCATCTTTGAGCATATTATGACCAGGTTTGGCTGCCCAAACATCTTATTGAGTTATAGGAGTATGCATTTTGTTAATGAAACTACTGAAGCTTTGATAGAATAATTTTAGATCCACCATGCGAAAAGCACCCCATATCACCCACAAGCTAATGGCGCAGTAGAGGCTTTCAATTTTTTTTTTGAGAATGTGCTAACTAAGGTCTTTAATGCTGATCAAAGTGATTGGGATGTGCACATTCCGTCAGTGTTATGGGCCTATATGACTACATGCAAGAAAATGAGCAGAAAGACTCCTTTCAGGATGGTCTATGGACAAGAGGCCATTATGTCCATGGAATATATTGTCCCTAGCCTCCGCATTGCGGCTTTTAGAAATATGGCATAACCTGACATCATGGAGGAATGCTTGGTGCAACTATTTGCCTTGGAAGAAGATCGGTTTATTGCTAATTTTCATCAGCAGGTTCATAAGGCTTGCGAGAAAGCTTGGCATGATCGACACATCCGACAGAAGGTGTTTAAGGAAGAAAAAATGGTGTTCCTCTATGATAGTCAGTTTGCGTGCCATTCAGGGAAGTTTTGTAAGCATTGGTTGGGTCCGTATATAGGAAAATAAATTACAGATGGTGGTGTGGTGCTGTTGGATACGCTGCGTGGAGACTACCTGCTCGGATACATTAATGGAAGTCATCTGAAACCTTACAGGGACAACCCAATGCCTACCAAATGACTATATGGCCAGAGTATCTGCATTAAGGATGTTGCACACACTAGAAAGGGAAGGCATAGGTAGGTGCAACAGGAGCGCAGCGGTAGCGCGCAGATAGGAAGACACGGGAAGTTACGACGAAGGTGCAAGGGTAGTGCACAGCTACAAAAACTAGCCGTTGGAACATTAAAACTAGGTGAAAAAGTGATTTTACTGTTGGATGAAGCGGGTATTTGGAAATTATTGTAGCGATATTAGAGGATTTTTTACCATTTTCTTGATGGTAATTCACATTTAATGATAATACGACCATTTTTACTCATGGTGGCCTATAAAAGAAGAGGCACATGTCATAATTGGTTCCTTTTCTCTCTGAAGTTCTTATGCCCTGTCTTTTGCTGCGAATTCTATGTGTTTTGTAACCACGCCATTTGTATGTCTAGGTGAGCTACCCCTTCTGATAGTAGAAACCCCGAATTCATATTCTGAGTGTAATATTCCTAAATTATCTTGCAGCTAATTTGAATATTAAAGTTTTCTTTTGTCACTTAGATAGGTGAATAAGTGGGTAGGGAGACCCATAAATCTCTTTATGAAGAATAAAAAAACTTCTCATGTGAAAGTGGATCATATTTTCAGCTTAATAAAGCATCCTAAGGTGTGAACATGGGCTGGAGCACTTTGACTGGGTCAACTTTGACCAAATCAACAACGCTATCATGGAGGAGTGGATATTAATGGAGGGACAATGCAGTTTTAGATGGAGACACATTGCATGGAAGTAGTGTCATTAATGGATGGGGCTTAGGGTTTGGAAGCTCATATCTTATAAAATGAAGAGGATGGAAGCCATATTCATTATGTTGATATTTTTATGTTTTGATATATGGTCTTTTTAGACATATAGCTTTGTTCAACTGTTTAGCTAAGATTGCAAGTGTTGTTTAGCACTAGGTGTTTTTGATCGGGAATCCCACCTCTTCCATTGAGAATCTCTTCGAGGAGTTTTCACCATAATTCCACATTCAGACATTTTTCCAAGCTTTAGTCTTATGCACAACACAGTTCTATTTAGAGTTCACTTGTTTTGCAGAGATGTAGCAGTGGAGGAGAGAGATATCCAATTTATGAGCTAGTTTTCCATTGGAGGGATCATCCTTTCATTCATAAGATTGTGAGGAAGACTTCTTGGCTTCATTACATATTTTGGCACCAGGCCAAGTAGCAGTCATTGACTACAACGTAGTTTCCATCAAGGACTGTGCTATTTTGGAGAGCAGCTACAGCAGTGGGTTTATTGCCCTATTTGGAGTGTTTAGGTTTCCTGTGTGGGGATCAGCCTTTCATTTAGGAGATATTTTGGAGGAGGATCAACCATATTGTATATCATATCAACCATCTCCCATCAGTGATTCATTTGCAGAGATTATTTAGCCCTAGGGCCAAATCTTCTATATTTTGTATAGTGTGTATTTCCGGAAACCTTTTCTGGGTTGTCCTGGAAATTTGTTTTGGAGCATGGATCTCTAGCCTTACCATTTTTGGAGCATTATATCAGCATCAATATATTTTTATATCTTTCATCTTCTATACTCTCATAGACAACACAATTTTCTGCAATCTTGTATTTCATGTATTAACAACATTTTAGATCTAGGTGCATGCTTTCATGGGAGGCTTGTTTGCTCGACTTGAATGATATTTTACTCAATATATTGTACCTATTTTGTTGTTATATTCATAATGGAATGGATCTACTATTGTATCATGCTTTTATCTATTTATATTTCTGCATATTTCTAGTTTTATGCAATATATTCCTGCTTTTCCCATTTGGGAATATTCCAGTGGTATCAGAGCATAATCTTGGCTCGGCCTGTGTACTTCAACCATTATGTAATATAAGGAGGCTTCTCATATAAAGGAGAAGATTTGCAGAAGAGATAAAGGAAAAAATTCATTATCAGGAGGGAATTATTTCTCAAAACTTCTTCTTCAAACTATGCAGGCAATTAACAGAGACATCAAAGCAATGAGAATGGAGAGATGTAGAGATTCTCCAAGAGGGTTTGTACATGAAGAAAGTTCCATATTTTCACTTTTTTGGTGTGAGAATCTAGCCACATCATCAGATCTACAAAACTCTACCATGCCTATGTTCATAGCAAGAGAGATGGAGGAAGGAGATGTACCAAAGGAGGAGGCTCTTGGTGACTAGCTTCAAGAGTATGAATCTCAATCTCAGAGGTTTAGAGATCATATAAACTTCCAAGGGTTTTGCAAGATAAAGGAGGATAGAAGACTTAACAATAACAATAGAGGCAAGAGGTGCAAGCATCATGATGTGGGTGGATTTTTTCTATCTACTTTTGATGGGTCACCTAAATTTTCAACTAGGGCTTGGGTAAAGGAGCTAAGCACATATTTGTAGCAACACCAAGTTTCAGAAGATGAATCCATTAGAGTAGCAGCACTGCATCTTGAAGGTAAGTCTTATGCCTAGTGGTTTTATGAAACTTCTTCTTTGAATCATGTAACTATATCTACTTATGAAAATTTCACTAGGAGAATAGTGAAAATATTTGAGGCAAGACATTTTGAAACATCCTTGGTTGAGCTAGCCAAGCCCAAAAAAACTAAACCTTTGCATGATATGGAAGGATATATAAACCCAACTCAATTTCAGAATATTATTGAGGGGGTTAAAAACTTGCAGAAAAAATTGCTAAAGGCAAGATCCTCACTTCAAGAGGAGCTCCCTCCTCAAGGGGAAGACATGGAGATCCCTTTTTCAAAAGAGGATCAAAACAAAGAGCCTCATAATGATGATGAGGTACCCTCAATTAATGATGAAGAGAAGGCAAGAGGTAACATTGCTGTCACACTAGGAGAAGATCTAGTACCTCATGAAGAGGAAGATGGGGTAATTTCTCCAATGAGAGGAATTATTGTACCCTTGCAAGAAGTTCTAGAGAAGCTCACATGTGGATATCAAGACACAATCCATGAGTAACATGTGCCATCATTGATATATTGTGAGATCTTGTAGATAAAAGATAGAGAGGTTGGTCAAAATCATATAACTAGGAGCACACACCCTTATCTATTTCAAAAGATTGATGCACATAAGATGTAAGATGATTTGTGTAGTGAGGACATGGAAAAATCAGTCCACTCACATATACAGCCTACTATGGGACTAGATGTTTCATTACATGGAGGCATTCCACCAGGGAGAACCCCTAATTGGAAGATAATCAAAAGATTCCAATGCTATATTTGGCTAAGGGAGGAGCCTTGAGAGGAGCTAGCACAATGCAAAGAACCTTTGATGGGTTCAAAGGAGGGGTGAGAAATTTCCTGATGGGGACATTGTCATCTCCCACTTAGCTATTTGCAATGAAAGATAATGATTCAAAAAGATGAGATGGGCATGGTGTAAAAGGGCTACTCCATAGCTTTGGGGCAGAATATGATACTTCCACACATGAGGCTAATTTCTGAATATGAAAAGAGGTTATTAACACTCTTGCATGCATTGGAAAAACTATGGAATTTTTGGATGAGAAACACCTTCTAAGAGGAGGTTGACCTCCATTTACTTCAATCTTGTCTTGGGCAAGATCAACTGCAAAGGAGGTAGCAAAAGTGGGGTAACAATACTCCAACATGTGACTTTGGCATCAAGCTTGTCAAAAAGGATATCTATGATGAGATAGGTGCTTCATTTCAGATTTCTACAATGCTGTCATTGTTGGGAATCTTACATCAATATTGGGAGTCCCAACTATTGGTGGAATATTCCAAGAACCTCTTCACATGTAAGGTTCTTGATGGGAAAGTGATAGATTGGAGGTATATAATGGTTGATGGAGTCATTTATTTCCAAGATCAGATCTACTTGACTAGAGACTCCAAGCTCAAGAAGGAGATTCTACATGCAGCATATGAGGCACTCTCTTCAGGACATGTAGACTTCATTGAGTCTTATCACACCATCATGGAGGTATTATATTGGGTGGATCACAAAGAAGATGTGCACCAACATATTAGGAGATATGTAACTTGTTTGAGGTATGAGGAGGAAAGAAACCACCTTGAAAGGTTGTTTCAGTCACTCCCCCTTTTGATGGAGAGATGGGAAGGTTAATATATGGACATCTTCACCAAATTGCCTACAATATATGGTAAATATTGTGTTTTGATGCTTATTTATAAACTAACAATGTATGTGCATTCCTTTACCATGCATTTGCAGCACATTGCTCCATAAAGGAGCAATCCTCTCTTTGGGTTTCATGGCCCTATTGGGACTACATTCAGTGATGGGAATGACCACTTCATGGAGGACTTTGGGAAAAACATGTTTTGTTTGGCTCCTATTCAGTTAACACCTAATTTCCTTCACTATTTTCAAGCTTTTGAGAAGCTTATGGCAGCAAGCAAGTGGTTGGATGGCCACTTATCATATGATGTTTTGAGACAGCCAGAGACAGAACAACGCTAGTCTCACTTGAGGGACTATTATCACCATCTAGTGTGTCATGTGACACTTATTCCATATTCCTTTTGGAGCCCATATGGTGATGACACTTTATCCACTATTGTAGGGAATATTGGGCAAGAAATATTCCTAGAACCAAGGAGTGGGATCTTGATATTCCAAGTATCTTTTGGCTTAATGAGGACTATATTATTATAGCCCAAGACCAGAAACTCAAAATTTATCATAAATGGAGAGAGAGACAACGTAAGTTGTATAATTTTATCTCTCATTTTCAGCCATGCAACCCCTATACATTGCAAAGGGGATTGGTGATTGTTCCTATGAGCTACCAAGGATGGGTCATTTTGTTTGGATGATAGCATGGAGATTGGAGTTTCTCATTGGGATTAAGGCACCTGACATTTACCATCTCTCATGCCTTGAGGAGGCCAATCGATAGCATATAACTCCTTCCATATATCTCCTATTTTTTCATGATGAGAGCTATTTGGTTTATCCACCAAAGGCAAATTTTTATTCTTGGGAGGAGGCATATCCATTGGAGATTTTGCAGTTACTTGAGGACAAGAAACATTTTGGAGGGGAGGACTGTAATATTCCTAAATGATCTTGCGGCTAATTGGAATATTAAATTTTTGTTTTGTCACTTAGATAGGTGAATAAGTGGGTAGGGAGACCCATAAATCTATTTATGAAGAATAAAAACAATTCTCATGTGAAAATGGGTCATATTTTCAGCTTAATAAAGCACCCTAAGGTGTGAACAGGGGCTGTAGCACTTTGAATGGGTCAACTTTGACCAAATCAACAACGCTGTCATGGAGGAGTGGACATTAATGGTGGGACAACACAGTTTTAGATGGAGACACATTGCATGGAAGTAGTGTCATTAATGGATGGGCCTTAGGGTTTGGAAGCTCATATTTTATTAAAGGAAGAGGATTTCAGCCATATTCATTATGTTGATATATGTTTATGTTTTGATATATGGCCTATTTAGACATATAGCTTTCTTCAGCTATTTAGCTAATATTGCAAGTGTTGTTTAACACTGGGTGTTCCTGATTAGGAATCACACCTCTTCCATTGAGAAGCTCTTGGAGGAGTTTGCACCATACTTCCACATTCACGCATTTAGCCAAGCTTCAGTCTCATGTACAACACAGTTCTGTTTAGAGTTGGGTTGTGTTGTAGGGGTGTAGTAGAGGAGGAGAGAGATCTCCAATTTATGAGCTAGTTTTCCATTGGAGGGATCATCCTTTCATCCAGAAGCTTGGGAGGAAGAATTTAGGGCTTCATTACATATTTTTGCACCAGTCCAAGTAGTAGTCATCAACTACGATGTAGTTTCCATCAAGGACTACGTTATTTTGGAGAGAAACTACAATAGTGGGTTTATTGCCCTATTTGGAGTGTTTGGGTTTCCTGTGTGGGGATCCACTCTTCATTTAGGAGATATTTTGGAGGAGGATCAACCATCTTGTATATCAGATCAGCCATCTCCCATCAGTGATTCAGTTGCAGAGATTATTCAGCCCTGGAAATCTGTTTTGGAGCATGGATCTCTAGCCTTAGCATTTTTGGAGCATTATATCAGCAGCAATATATTTTTCTATCTTTCAACTACTATTATCTCATAGACAACGCAATTTTCTACAATCTTGTATTTCATGTATTAATGATATTTTAGATCTAGGTGTATGCTTTCATGGGAGGCTTGTTTGCTCAACTTGAGTGATCTTTTCCTCAAGATCTTGTACCTATTTTGCTGTTATATTCATAATGGAATGGATCTACAATTGTCATGCTTTGATCAATTTATATTTATGCATATTTCTAGTTTTATGCACTATATTCTTGCTTTTTCCATTTGGGAATATTACACCGAGCAAGGATGATTGCCTCTAACCCCGTCGAGTCGTCACCCATTATGGCCTCCGTTGAGATTGGATCTGAATATGTGTTCAAAGTAATGCCTGATGTTGAAGAGGTCGTGTCCACGCTGACCAAAGGAAAGGGAAAGGTAAAGGGGAAGGAAAAAGGGAAAGAAAAAGGTCAGGAGAAGGGGAAGGGGAAAGATACAAAGTGGACTTGGGTGAAGCAGCACACCTCCCCCAGGATTGTGCACTCCCCTAGGTAGGTGCCTCAGGCTCACTCGCCCAATCCCTCAAAGTGACCTATGTCTACCCAGGAAGAAGCTATTCTAGTGGCTCTCCTCTCATGGCTACCATCATATGTTAAGCGAAGAAAGCCAACTGTGCACACCCCCAAAAATGTATATGTTGTTCGGGAATATATCCGAATACCTATGGTCCCACAGGAGGTCCCTTTCATTGAGGACATGTATGGAAGCATTCTGTCCATCAAATTTGATGACCAAGACTTAGAAAATGTAGAAACCTTCCTGGATCTAGCCCCAAAATTATACCTCGAATGAGTACTATATGACGACGTACCGAAGGTGGAACCGATGGCGTGGTTGTGTGGGATGGAGGCCTCAGGTATTTTGATTTTGTTGCGCATCCCCTACTTCAGGCGATATGCTATCACTAGCTTGTTCATGTGGCAACTACTTATAATAATCCATGATGGATGTTTGTGGATCCAAGGCTACATCCCAATTGACGCCATGATGATTCATAGGATCAATGACCTACCCATGAAGGGGTCCCATCCATGAAGGGATTCATAAAGAAATACAAGAAGAAGGTGGCTGATGAAATTCAAGAAAAATACAAGGTCGACCTCGACAAGCGAGGATTCCTAGTAAAGGTCATCATCAACTCGGGAGTGCCCATGGGCACTTTGCTGCTTGCGTGTAAGATGATGCGCAAGTGTACTAGGGCATCAGTCATCCCTGCCTATGTTATTAAGTTGGCAGGATGATGCGACTAGGGGGTCTGCTACAACTGGTCGCAGTACCTCTGTGAAGAGTTTTTAGACAACGTGCGCAAGGTGCAGGACCAGGGAAAGCCCTTCTGCTACTCCTAGTTATTGTTGTTGATTGCCCTGGTAGTGTGGGAGATGCCCAATGATGTGGTGCTCCTTGAGCTCGAGTCCGATGTATGTGAAGGAGAACATTATGAAAACCTGTGGGACTCCACGGATTTGCAATGAATCAAAGATAATAAGGTCTTATAAGTGTTATTTGATGGTGTGCTGGAGGCGGCAATACATTCCAGGCCGCACTGGTCACCTGCGGTGTATGAAAAGTACAAGTACATTGCTGAATTTCACGTCACCGTGCATAATGTGAAAATAAGGGCACGGAAAGATCCAATGTGGTAAAACCTCCCGTATATGGTCATTGAAGTATAGGTTGATCAAGTCATCGCAACATGGCCACCTGCATGGAAACTTGGCCTTAAATCCTCTACCCCAGTCATAGCGGGCACGTCTAGAAAAGATGCAGCGTCAAAGGATACTGTCCTTGTGATAAAAAATAAGGAAACTGAGGTGTGCTTCACTGAGAAAATGATCACCAAGAAAAACCCCAAGTTAGCCACCAAGGGGGTGGATCAAGAGCCTTAGCGTGATGCGGAGACCGAAGGAGCCAGTGGGGATGGTGCAGATCCCCCACACGGAACCAAGCGGACTAAGGATCCTCTCAAAGGGCATCGGAAGAAGCGCAAGGGTGACAAGTTTGGGGGAGAAACATAAGTTACATTAACTGAGGAGGATCTGGTAAATATTGTAGATTTCGTCGCCACTGCCTTTGAGGATCGTTGGAATGCTCTTGAAGATCAATAGAAGGCCAGGGTGGAGGCTTTGCAGTCCGGATTGCAAGTGCTCTAGCTGAAAGCATATACCCTTCAAGAGAGCGTGAACCAGGCGAGGCCGATCCAAGCGAGCCTACCAACCACAACCATCGTCATGACAACTAAGAGTAGGATTTTACCCTTCTCGGGCATGAAATTGACAGTAGAACCACCAACCCTATGCACTCAAGTTTGAGCATGCACAGAAGTTAGCCTTGATGTTTCTAGAACAATGAATGGGAAGCTACACAATCTCTACTTGTTTGTCTTTGCCGAGCTCTAGAACAGAGAAATATGGCCACAAAAATAGCTCAGTGAGGCCGAACAAATGATTTCTACCAAGGCTGCCGAATCCACCAAAGCTCAGGCAGCACAGCTCGCAGCAGTCAGACAACACGTGGAGTTAGAGAACCTGATTGACTGGTTATGTGGAGACATGCCAGAAGTAATTCCTACTTCTACTGCACCGCAAGCGAATATTGAGGGCTTGGTGGCTACGTTGAAGGCATCCTGAATGGAAGAAAAATAGTCAAAGTAGATCTAGAACAATAGATTGTTGCGCTGCAGGCCAAGATGCAGCCAGAAACTCCTCCAGAGGTGTGATCTCATCGCCGTGCTGGTAAAGGAAGTGACAAGAAGTATTTCAACACATATCGCCAAGGGTTATGAGATATTATATACTGCTATGGGACTATGGTCCACTGTGCACCGTGATCCCCTCCTCCGGCAGTTCAACTAGGAGCTGTGCCAAAAAGAGCAGGACTTTGAGCAAATGGAAGCTACCATGCCAACTCTTGTTTCTGCCTAGCACCTAGCACGCCTTCACACCGGCCATGCTCTAAGAGACGAAATTGAGGAGCTCTGTCATAAGAAGTAGGTCCTCAGTGATCATCTGAAACCCTGGGCAGATGAAGCATTGAAGTTGTCATAGGACTTAGACGTGGCAGTCAAGCAGCTGAACCAGACTTTGGACAATGTCACTGTGGCTACTAAAGGATAAGCTTCCTAAAAGTTGGTCGATATTGCACATAATGTAACAACGTAGAGTGAAGGCGTCATACCCCCATTTTCCACCGCTCCAAGCCAAGATGAAGACCCCACTATTGCTGTGACTTGGGACAAGTCACAAGACTATGTTGGGGGGCCTGTTGGAGCGGGGGCTCCTAACAACAATTTTGATGCAATTTGTAATATTTTTTAATAGTTAGTTTGACGCAGGAGCTTTGGGGCAGGTCAAAGCCCCTAATGAATTGTAATGGGTCAAAGGGTAGACCAAGAGTACGCAAACCACAGTTTGCAGACCATAAAGTAGAGAAGGATAATATAGTATAAATAGATGGATATATCGAGTCTAGAAGAGAGTTTTGATTAAGTTTGGATACAAATTTTGGATCTGTAATACTTGTTGTGTGGATTTGTCTGGGTAAGGGCTCTTGCTGGCTATGTACGTGGAGACCCTAAGTCCTTCTGTGTGCGCAGGTTGGTAAAGATTCTATAAGTGGAATCTGAATTGTAATGAATGAGAAGACCCTTTTTCTCATATCGAAATACCTTTGTGTTATGTTAATGGTTGCGCTATATGTTGATTTATGAGTTATGTCTGTGTACTGAATATTGTTAGTTAATTGATGTTCACGTGATGCGATGCTTTCGAATGTAATGAATGCTTAGATCTAGTCATGTTCTGTCACCTTGCTTCGGTTAACTAGTTATCTTATGGTTTATGGGCTTCACACGAGTTATTCAGACAAGTATATTGTTAAGGGTTTTCTGGGTTAGAAATTCTTCAGCGCAGGATGGTTAAGATCTAAAGGTGCCCACTTTAATTAACTTTCTCTCTCTCATGGTGTGGAAACCTAGTTCCAACACCCTCCCATACTACTTTTGGTGAGACCCTGACCTGCGGAAGCAGGCCATTTCCGAAAGGGCTAGTAGTATAGGGGTTTGTTGGTAAACCTTAAATCTAAACCTAGGTCAAGACCCCTCAAACCAATAGATTGAAAGGAGATTGTAGGGCATGATAATGAAACCTTAGTCGTAAAATTAATTTTCTATGATATAATTTAAAGTTCAGTCTTGGTAAAGGAATCTAGGGTTTGTGAAAAAGTCTAGCATATATTGTTATGAAAGTATAGGGCATGAAAAGTGTAACCCTTGTTGATTTTAAACCTATCTAGATTTAGGTTTTGATATCTAAAGTTTTATTTACTATGCTCCCATTGTGTCAACATGCTAACCCTATATTGATAAAGTTGACTTCATGCTCTTTATTTGTGCTTGGTTGAACTTGTTGTTGAATATTTTCAGGTACATAGTCTTCAAGATGTTGAAGATGCTTACCTACCTCATATTTGATGATGATGTTGAGCATGATGGAAAGGGGGAGTTGTAAGAATATTTATGGCATTAAATATTAATAGATGACCTTGTTACCATGTTAAGTTATAAGGAACGATGTCCCTAAAGAAATTAAGTTTTGGAAGGTCAAATTTATCTGATTAAGTGATGATGCGAAATAAAGAGCCTGTGTGGCTGGAAAAATAAAATTGTTGATGAACATGTCCCCTAGTAGAGAAGAATATTGGATAAAGAAAAATATATCTCCTTAGTTGAGAGGGATATTGGGTGAAGAGAAGTGGATATCCTCCATGGTTGAAAACATGATTTGAAGTCCATGATGATGTTTGAGATCAGAGAATAGCTACAGAACCACTGATGATTATTCGTGATTAACGAAGTTGTGAACAAGACTTGGATGTTTTGAAAAAAGTGTTGAAGTTGAGTTTGGTGCTTCTGGAAATTTTGAAGAAGGAAGCTTCCATCAATACATGTTTGGATATTATCATGACATAAGAAACATCATAATAGTTGAATACCCCATATTTTCAAGCTAACATACAAGAACATATACATTGAAAGTTTGATACTAGTTAGGGTTGTGAAGCTAATAAATGTTCTAATGGTTGAATAAGTAGTTTTTGTGTGGATCTCTCCTAGAAAAGTTCTAAATATTTAACAAGCATGATTTTATTAATGATTGAGAGGGATACATGAAGTACCATAAAAATGCATGTATGATGGTACTTGGGAGGACATCTTGGCCTACCATTGATGATGTTTGGACCTTGGTAAGGGAGGGTATCATTGGTTTTGTGGATCTCTGACCTTAGAGATGATACCTATATCCCCGAGGGTTGGTGTTAGGGATGAAGCTTGATGGTATCTATAGTGGCCAATACCTAGATAACACCTTAGTCCCCTTTAGTATCTTAGATCCTTGCATGAGTGTATGACAATAGTGTCATGGCACTTGGATATTTGATGTGTTGGATGCCTTGTAAGTTAGGGTATTCCTAGTGTTGGGGTTCCCGTGTTTTGGAAGATTTGGCAATACCAAAAGATGAGACAACATCAGAACCACTTTTGGGCCCTAGGATCTAGCCCTCCTGGACCCGGAGAGGGATCTCTCCAAATAGAGCTAAGAATGATATATCTATGTCTGAAATGAGATACAGCTGTCATGAAGCATGAGGGGTTTTAAAATGATTCGTTGAAGGGTCACACAAGGAGATCAAAGACCGGCAGCAATGGGAAGAGAACAGAATACAGATGTCACCAAGAGGATAGGCCAAGACTGTACACCCATTGCTACAGCCACAGGAATTTACTTGCAAAAAACTAGCCAAGGCTTCCAAAGGGCAAGTCATCTAACACTAAAGGATCTTTTAGATTAGATGGTGGGGTGGAACATTAAGGAGAGAAAGTGAAAGAAGGAAATACAACCAAATTTCTATCTATAGATCAGGTCAGAGGTCATTTAACTCCAGAACTGCTTGGACATACTCAAAGGAAGCTCTCAAAGAGACAATGGGGCTGCTTATAGATCAGACCAGAGGTCATTTAACTCTAGGTCTGCTTTAGCAACTCCAAGGGAAAGACAGAGATAAGATTACAAAGAAACATCTAAGAAGTGTGTTCCTGTTCATAGACAACAGTAATAGCATCCACAAGATTCTGTTAAACTCCAGAATCTACTCTAGATAACACACGTGGAAGGTGTTTAAAACATTGAAGGCAAGGATATGCATTAACATAGGGCACCTAACAAGGGTGAATCCTATGTTATACTTCTGTTGCCTACCAAAAGAACATGAAACAGCATGAAAATGTAATAAACAGAGTTAGAAAAACATCACCAATAGCAATAGACCAGGATCCTGTGAAATGTGCTTTGATTAACTGATGCAAAACCAGCGTTGTATCATAAGCTCACAAGTATAAATCTTCTTACAAGACTTCTCCTACTTATTACACAATAACAATGTTCTACATCTAAGATCACCCTAACAAATGGCATGAAGCCCTTTAATAGCAATGCCCAAAGAAGGCAACAACAAATTTAACACCTTTATAATTACTGGGGATTTTATAGGAGAATGAGAAAAACAGAAATAGATGATCATTGAATGAATCTCATTAAGTCAGTAAGGCGGAAGTGTTCATGCCCATACCACTTAATGGCTTTCCGCATCGCTGTGTGCACTTTTTAATCTGCTCTAGGAGACTCTGTCAGGCCAAGATCGACCTTTGATATGTTCTTAAGTCCTTATGGTGGTCTGGAACTCTGTGCTGCCTTCTGAAATGAATGAACTGGGTGGATGGTCTGCAAGTCGCTCCATACTTCCTAACTGCTGCCTGACTGTCCTAAATGGGTTTCAGACAGTGCAATTAATCTTTTCAGGGCTCGAGGAGGCATGGAGATCGATGTAGGAAGGTGTACTTCTGGAGTAAACGTGCTCTGCTATTAGGTGGCATAGTTATGACTTGCTGGTGCGCTCATCGGTCTTAAAACTGAACCTTAATCCTTTGAAAGCGGGGCTAAACATTGATTATGTAAATAGAAGGTGTTAACCCCTTTGGATCCTTTCTGCTGTTCTGCTGGTGATGCTGAAAACACCTCACTGTGATGTCTGCACACTTTGAAATAAACCTGTTACAAGCCCAGTCGGTGGTGGCGGAGAAATGCTATGGAGGCAGGAGGAGAGGTGGCGGAGCAGTGGAGAATGGTGGAAAGAACACATAGCGGCGGAGAAATGATTAATAGTGAAAAAGCCCAACAATTGGCTTTGGGCGAATAACCAAGGAAATCACCAGCAAACGAGGGAGCGGAGCTTTGGATGTGGGGCTGACCGTGGCAGGGGGTGATTCATTTCGAACCGTTAGATCTTAAAACCCAACAGACGATGGAGATTCGATCGGAACAATCGCAATCGGAGGGGCGCAACTGGGTCTTGCGATTGCGATTAGGCGGAGGGTGCGATTGAATTATGGTCGTTGGATGCAGTGGGGAAACATACGGCTATGATGTAATCGGGCGATCGCAATCGAAGGGGGACAGGGGTGACACACAGTTCAAAAGTTCCGATTGCGATGGAGGAAGGGGATGCGATTGAGCGAGGACCGTCGATCTGGGGGAGGAATGGACGGCGGAGATGAAATCAGAAGGGAAATAGAGAAGGATGATGGGAGAGGAGCGGGATGAATCTGTGCCGTTGAAAGTGGCGAGATGGACGGCTCAGATTGGATCGGGAGATCGCAATCGGGAGTCGAACGAAACAGTTTGCGATTGCGATCGGAAGGGGACCAACGATTGAGCGCTGACTGTTGGATCCAAAGGCCAGATCAACGGTTCGCACTCAATCGGAGGGGTAGTGCGATCGGGGGATCGGGAGAAGGACTTGCGATTGGGTTCATCGGAGGAATGGAGTGATTAGATCTTGACCATTAGATTGGCACGGGAAACGAATGGCGGAGATCTAATCGGGAGACGGAGGAAAGGACTTGCGATTGCGATCGGATGGGGAGTTGCGATGGAGCGCTGGCCGTCGGATCGGCGGGAGGATGGACGGCTAGGATTAAATCGGGAGATCGCAATCAGAGCACAGAGAAGAAGGCATGCGATTGAGTTATGCGATTGCAATTGAGCCGGGGCTGCGATTAGCGCTCCGCCGTCGGATCGGGACCACAGATCGACGGTACGGAACGCATTGCCAGACTTAACGTTATAAACAGATCACATCGGGGCTTTTTTCTGTTTACAAAGAAAATACGCACCTGCTCGGCTTCTGATTGCGATTAGCGCTCGGGACTTAAGCGCTTGGTCCCAGCGCCGGAGCACATGTGGGGAAGTGGTTAAGGGGTTGGCGGAAAAGGGGCTAAGCCCTATAATATAGTCGGAAAGTGGGTTTTAACCCATTTTAATGGAATTTGAGGGTTCAAAAGGGAAACGATAGAGGGATGAAGGGGAAAAATGGCCAACAAAGGTTAAGGGTAGGATTTTAAGGGGATTTTGGGGAAATTCAAAGGGTAAGAAGGGGAATAGAAGGGGAAAGAAAACAAAGGCTTTGGGGAACGAAATAAGAGGGAAAATGGGGCCTTTGGGCATTTCTTCACATAGCAAAGAGGCTTTAAAAGGGGAATCAACAGAGGGGATTTTATCAAAGGATAAAAGACACATAGAGGCTTCAAGGAGACTGTGTTTTCAGAGGAAATGCATTCCTTGAAGACTCAGGAACAATTTAGCCCCCTATTGCTTGTCAAAAATTTCATAGGGGGGCTAACACCTAGCATTGTGTATGTTGTTATACTCTTCTTGGATTCTGAAAACTTCAAGTTAAGGTCAACCTTGTACTGCTTGAACAATTATGAATACCTCCCTAGTTAAGAGGGAGTGTTGAGAAATGTAACTAGTTTCAGTTTTCATAATTGTATTTGAGTCATAATGTATTGAAATTGTTAAAAAGAAAGAAAAAATAACATTTATTATAAAAGGAATGATTTATGACCTTGGCATTATGGTCTATACCCTTATTGGGATTTTTGTATCAAATAAATGAAATTATGTTTATGTAATTGGGTTATATTCTCCTCCACCATCAATTCGTCATGCCACTATTCATGTTGGCCTTAAAGAGTAGTTTCAAACAACTATAAATATCGATCCATTCGACCTATTGGGAGATGCATCAATAAATGAATTTGATCCAATGCTTGGAAATCAGAAATAAGAGCGAAGAAGCCTTCAAAAGGAGAAAAGAACTAAAGAGAATGGAGTAACACTTGTCAAAAGAAGGAAGCCATAATTTTTGTCTTTATGCCACACACGAATTTTCTGAAATGTTGTAGGGTTGAAAAATGTGTAACTGAACAGACCGAAAATTACAGAGATGAAAGAGAGGGTTGAGACCATAACTGAATTGATTTAAGATGTTTTTCTTGACTTGATATTGGAAGTTTCACTCGTCTTCATGGGAGGCTGAATTGGTGGATTGGAGGAGGTCATTTGTATTAGTCTTAAGTCTTGGTTGTCTCATTTGATTTGGTTCACGAAAGAAGAGAATAAGTTTTTGGGTTTTCCCCTAGAAGATGGGTTTTTCCCTAGTTGAGAGCCTATATCTTGTGTCCTTGATATTCATGTTTATGGTTTTGGTAGCTGCTTGATGATTATAAGTTAAAGAATACATAAAGAAGTTAATAATAAGTTTGAGAACATAATAAGTAATTATCAAATATAAGAAAATATTTCTTCCTTTATGATTTTCCAACAAGATTCCATTTCTTGTGAACAAGAAAACCATGTAGTCCTTCTTCGGGAAAATTATTTTCCTATGGTAATTTATCTTTGATTGTGCACAAATTGTTAATACTTTACAAGCTATGATCAAGAAGGATGTAATATATAAAGGATGTGATATATAAATGGGACCAAAGGGAGAATATGCTTTTTCCTGAAGTAAGAAAGCAATGGTTGATGCCCCAACATTATACAATTCAGACTTTAAAAAATATTTCTTGTTGTATACTTTTGTTTTTTATACACGTATTATATCTATTATGACTTTGAAAGACAATCAAGGAAATGAGTGGCCAATATCATTTATAAGTGTTGGTTTGAAAGGATCAAAATTGAATTATCCCACAATAAATAAGCAGGCCTATGCAATTTACAAGGTAGTGAAGCACTTCAGGCCTTACCTCTTGATAAGTCATGTTATCATACTTCTTCCTTACTCAATAGTTAGATCACTCTTTTTGCAACGAGAGTTGGGTGAGAGTAGGAAAAACTGGATAACATACTTACAATAATATGATCTAGAATTCAAGCCAATTCATACAATTAAAGGCCACTTTCTCTATCAGCTTGCAACAAAAGCAGTTAATTCACTAGAATATGATTCTTATGGATGGGAACAAGAAATTGAAATGTACAACATCAAGAAATCCACTCCTAAAAGTGCAAGAACGTCTTGGTACACTGATGTACAACATTATATAGAGCAAGACACCTTTCCCTCACACTTATCGGTGAAAAAAAAGATGGTGATTTGTCTCAAATATTTATATTATTGGCTTGTTCATGGTGTTATGTTCTAGGAGAACCACAATGGTGTCTTACTTAGATACTTGAAATCACTGGATTCAGAAAGGGTATTAAAGGATCTACATGATGGTCTAGATGGTGGGTACTACACAGGCGATACTAAAACTCACAAAGTAAGGCGGTCCAGATATTATTGGGCCACACTATTTAAGGATGAACATGCCTATGCTCTCAAGTGACCTGTATGTCAAAGATGTGTTGGTTGCAACAAAAATTAAACCACCCCATTGCAAACCATTGTCATTGAAGAGCCATTTCAATAATGGGGATTATATGTTATTAGAGAGATATTTTTCCTCATTCATCAAAGCAACATTGATATATCTTAACTACCACAAATTAATTTACTTAGTAGGTTGAAGCTGTTCCATTGAGGAAAGTGAACGAGTAGGAAGTCATGCATTTCATCAAACAAAATATCATTACCATGTTTGGTGTTCCCACGTCACTTTTCATTGATAATGAATCTTACTTTTTGTTGCTAAAGTTTTATGATTTTGCATTGGAAAATGGTATTGTTTTAAAGCACTCATGTAAATATTACCCTCTGGGAATTGGTTTAGTTAAATAGACAAATAAGAACTTAATTTACATCATAAATAAGACTATTTACTTTGAGAAAAGGAACTGGAAAAATGCATTGATGAATGCTTTATGGTATGACCATGTTACCATTAAGCCCTCTCTTACTTCCTAGTGTATGGAAAATAATTTATCCTTCCTCTGAACTAGTACCTCTCGACCTTACAAATTTATCAAGAATCCTGAGGTAAACCATGTATTGTTATTCAGAGTAGGATATACACCCTTCTTAAATTATACAGAGAGAGGCGTAAAATAAAAGAAAAGTTTTTTGGCACTAGAATTGTATCAAATGCTGGTTTGATAATAAATCTGTAGGGAACAAGGAGTTCGATGTGGGAGACCTAGTATTGAAATGGGATAAGGCCCATGAAGAGAAAGGTAAACACATCAAATTTCAATCCTTACGGATGAAACCCTTTACCATCAATGAAAATATTGGCCATCATACTTATCATCTCCAATTCATATATGGGAATATTGACTCCCTTCCCATTAATGGTCAATATCTCAAATGTTACTTTCAGTAGAAACTTTAGGTTGTGTTTTTTCCTATGTACATATTTCTTTCCTTATTTTTGTCATTTTATTCATGTCATGTCTTGTATTTTCATTCTTTTCTTTGTGCTGGTCAATGTATATAAATAATACCTTGTGTGGAAGTGTGTTGTTTGCTTTTAACAAATGTGGAGAAAGTTTTAAAGGGATTTGACACGCAATAATTATTGGTTAACTTTTTTGTATTTTTGTGCCAGTTTATAGACCTATATCTGTACATTTCTATTTTTTTTACTAGTATCACAGTTACTGTAATGTATTTTGATCCTAGAATATATACATTTTGTGTTCAGGCCACCAATTTTGACATATGTGCTATATGCATCATCTACAATATGTAATTTTAAATGTTAAATATAATGAAAGTTACAATTTTTCCTTGGGGAAAAAAAATACTTGGTTAACTTTTGTCCCTCTTATTTTCTTGGATTTGATATCTTTAAGGTAAATGATCTCTTAATGGAAATTATGTTTCATTTCGAACATAAAGCTTTAAGAAGAACTATGATTCCCATATCTATTTTCGAATCTTCATTCCTTGATTTGAAATTATAATTAAATGGTGTTTTCAGCTACTGATCCAATTGATTACAGAAGGGAAAGGAGAAAACTAAAAGAAAGCACATTAATTTCAGAGGTATATACAAGAGTTTCTATAAAAGGACCAACCTCTCTTGCTGATAAATAAGTCAGGATCGCTCTTCCACCCCGGTGGTATAAACACTGATAAAAAATCCAATGGGAATAGTGAAAATAAAATAAGGGTTGAAAGAAGAGAAATGCTTCCTGGTAGAGAGTTGAAGTAAGAAACTTCACAATGGTACCGAACAGGCTCGCTGGTAGAAACAATTCTTGTGTTTTCTTAAAGTGACACCCCGGGGGTATTGAACAGGCTTGCTGGAAATTGAGCAACACCAAATATGGAACTAAAACTCTAATTACCCTAAACTCATGAATATATACTATCCTTCTCCCCAATCGAAAAAATTGAGATATAGCAAGCCTTGTAATTATGTTTGAAATTGAGAAAGGGAATAGGAGATACTACACCTATATCCAAGATAAGAAGGAAGCTGAGGTGATCCATAATGTGAATCATTAATTCCTAAAATACTAGACTTTGTGCACAAAAATAGACCTCAAAAAATAATTTGGGGTTCTTCAAGTGAATCTCCATGTGTTTTCCCTGCTACAAAACCCTCCAATTTTTGGCCTACATTCAAATTTTGGAGCCTCCCATTGATCATGTGAACTGTCGTTTTGAGTTGTTATATTTATTTAATACTTGATCTCTAGTTTTTTAAGTCCCTCGCCAAAGAAATCCAAAGAGTCATCCTTTGTCAAAGGAAGTTTTGGCACACATTTAAGAGGTAGCTCCAATGCATTTTCTTGCATTCATGGATCCTATCTGTCATAGCGACATGCATTGGACATGTTCCCAGGAAATTGCACACTTTCTCTTTGTAGTCGAAACTTGTTTTGTAAAGGTATATCTTAAGTGTTGCACTTGGAGACAAGTTTTATTTTACTATCATTTCAATGAATACATGTTGATTTTGGGTTATTTGTATCTTATTTTCATGTGGTTGATCATATATTTGTGTGTGATCATGTTCAATAATTTCTATATGCTCTTACTCTCACCTTCTTGTCTCACTGATCTCACACTTAGTTAATTTTTGAGATTTTCTTATCCTCACAACTTCCGCAATCAATGACTAACCTTCAACTTATAGCTACTATGCACTAGAAATTCCTAAGCCAAAATGATGAAGTCCCTAACTCCTGGAAATGTGCAATGCATAATCCTAGAGGACAATATCCTCCAACTACGCATTGAGCAACCACATAGCTCAGTCACTCAGCCTTGATGGTTACACTTTCCTAATGCACAATTATGATCAACCATTCCTTGCCCTATGCATTGCATAATTTTAGTGGAAAATTGAGCCTCTTTTGGAGCCTTGTAGTGCTCAACTACACAATCCTTTGAGCCTCTCCTCAGCCACTGTGCACTGCACAGTCATAGTGCCCAAGCACGCCACCTTGCCTCCTAGACTTGTCCAATGCATAATCCTTCACTTTCCTTCTCTCTTGCCACTATGCATTGCATAATCACAATACTAAGTCCATCACTCCCTATCTCTTGACACTACACACTATGCTCAAGAAGGCCTCTCTCAACGCTTTCTCATTTTCACAACACAATTAGCAGGTTGCATGAGAAATAAGGTAGACTAGGTGATTTTGGGATTGATATTGTCTTGTCAAGAGTGAAATTAATTGGCATGTGTTATCATCCTAGCATGGAAAGATGATGTTCAAGGGATCATCAAGGAGAGGTTGCAAGAATACACTTGTGGATACAAAGCACCAAAGGTACCATCAAACAAGGAAACATAGGAACACTGAACTATGATAGATGAATGAAGACCAAGATGACATGGAAGACTCTAATATTTTAACTAGATCCTTTGGAGGGTGAAAATGAAGTATAAATAATACCTATCATGATGAATTTGAAGACATAACACCAAAGATAAAATATTGACATTGATATAATGAAGTCTTATGTTACTATCACCAAATCATGGCTTCTCAAAGTGTTGCCACAAAAGTCTTATGTTTTCCATATATTTTTCCACAATTTTTTGAATGTCATTTTGTATTTTCCAAAATGAGAAAAATGTAAAATATGTGGAATCCCAAGGGTCAGACATGGAATGTGAAAAATCACTAGAAAGTCATAAAGTCATATAGAAGCTCGAAAGTCACATAGAAGTTCAAAAGTCACATAGGAGCTCAAGAGTCATGAGGGAGGTCAAGAGTCACAAGGGAGGTGGAGAGTCACCTCATTTGTTATAAATGTACCCTCATAACTAAAGCAAAGGAATTTTCATGTTGGCCTATCAAGTTAGGCCTAGGAGATAATATCGTATTTTTTAAGAGAAAGTGGTGGCTTAGAGTTCCACTATTGGAGCTAGTGGTGTATTATTGTAATGGTGTATCTTGGAACTTTCAGTTAATGATTTGAAGCTCTCAACGCTGATGCACTTTCATGCATATATCGTGGATGTTTTAAGAATTATTTTATTTTTTTCAGTGTATGTTTGAGTTTACACATACTAATGAAAATGAACTATTCCGTTGGATTTAGTAAGCATATTTGGATTGTGTGTCTCTTTATTTCATGATTGTTGTTTATTTGCGAAATATTTCACAAGATAATCAAAGATTATTTTAGGAATATGCATGCTTCTTTATTAGGAAAGTACTACTATTTTTCTTCTAAGGACTCACTTTCTCTTCCCCTTCTGTGAAATAAAATTTATATACATTGAAATTAAATACTTTACGAGGATAAATTTCTCATCTAAAAAGTATATGTGTACTCTCTTATGCTTTTTATTGTAGATAAGGAAAATCATTAAGAATATGGTAGCTAGGAACATTTCTTGTATGGGGCACCTACTCCAAACGATGCGAGGTCTAGTTGGGATTTCATATCAGTCAAGTTTTAAACCTAGACTTTTTAATCTTGGGCTACCTCCAAAATCATTTTCATCTTATGTTCAAATTTTTTAAGTTTCCCTTTTAAGTCCTCCTTTGGGGTTCCTACCAAATCTTAAGAATATGTTGATGACGTTGGAAACTTCCAACATACATGGGGTCTTCTTGATATGAATTCCCAACTAGGCTCACATTATTTGAAGTAGGAGCCCCATCCAAGAAATGGGCCTAGATGCCATATTATTAACAATTTTCCTTAGATGAAATAAAAAACATAAGAGAGTACGCATATAATTTCGAGATGAGAAAATAAGTTAGCCTTGTAAAATATTCAATTGCAATGTGTATAGTGGTTCTTTAATAGAAGGGGAAGAGAAAGTGAGTCTTTAGAAGAAAAGTAACAATACTATCCTAATAAATACACACACATATATCTAAAAAAATATAATTATCTTGTGAAATATTTGACAAAGCAACAATGATCATGAAAGCAAGAGACACACAATTAAAATATGCATACAAAATCCAACGAAATTTTTCATTTTTCATTAGTGTGTAAACACAAACATACACTACAAAAAATGTAATAATATTCTTACAACATCCATGATATATGCATGAAAGTGCATCATCTTTGAGAGCTTCAAATCATTGAGTGAAAGTTCCAAGATACATCATTACAATAATACACCACTAGCTCCAATAGTGGAACACCAAGACACCACATACTCTTCAAAAGTATGATCTTATCTCCTATGCCTAGCTTTAGAAGACAAGGTAAAAAGTCATTTTCTTGAGCTATGAAGGTGTATTCTTATGTGACTTTTGAACGTCTATGTGACCTTTGAGATTCCATATGACTCTAGGAATTTCTAGTGATTTTTCGCATTCCATGTCTAACCCTTTGGATTCCACATATTTCACATATTTCTCATTTTTGAAAATACACAATTACATTCAAAAAATTGTGGCAAAATACATGGAAAACATAGCATAAGACTTTTGTGGCAACACTTTGAGAAGCCATGACTAGGAAACTATGACATAAGACTTCATTGTATCAATGCCAAGCTCTTCTCTTTGTTGCTATGTATTTAAATAATTCATGATAGGTATTTCTTGTACTTCATTTTCACCCTTCAAAGGGCCTATTTATAATATTAGAGTCTTCCATGCCATCTTAGTCTTCATCCATCTATCGTAGTTCAATGTTCCTTTGTTTCCTTGTTTGATGGTCCCTTTGGTGCTTTGTCTTCACAAGTGTCTTCTTGCAACCTATCCTAACCTTTAACATCATATTTCCATGCTAGGAGGATACCACTTGAAAATGAATTTCACTCATGACACCCATGGAGGTAGCCATGTAAGATAGAAAATGGTCTTGAGGGTGATTTAACACGTGTCAAGAATAGGGTAAAAGTGAGTTAAAATTATTTCCACTTCTACCTTTTTATTGGATTTAACTTTTAAGTCATTTTTAGAAGTATTTCCTCATTTCACAAGCTTCCTAGGTAGTAGGATTAGAGATTCATCGTCAATGGGAAAATAACTATTCCTTCTAGGGAATTTCCTTAATGTCCACCTAGGTTTGCACTTATTACATGTTAATCCATACAAAACACCAATGTATATGAAATATCATCCTCATGGTCAATATTTCCATAATATGAAATATAATAATGAAAAGGCATATATTTTTACATGGAAATATCATAAATTGTAATCTAAAATACATCAATGGAAGGTTATCCAATGCATGCATTCGTCATCAATCATCTCATAAAAAGGGTAGATCATAGTAAACCATTATCAAAGGTCATCATTGCTACATAACGATCGTTAAGAAAACTAATGCTTCATGCAACATATCATTTATGTTGAAAACATCAAAACATCAATAAATATTTTAAACAAGAAGATCATTTGTGTGTGTGAACTTCTTGTTTAACATGGTTATTGATAGTATTGGTCATACTATCAAGGAATAGTAATTCTAACTTTCATAATTACCAATGCATCATAGTTCTTAGCAAGAATATTTAATGGCATGATTAATAAAATATTAATACTTATCACAGTCTAAAAAATCACATATGGGTCTATTTCCATCATACTCAATCATTGATAGAAGTAAGCATGATGGGATGATGAGTCCAAAACACCATATTCTATTAACCAAACTAAAGCATTGAAACATCATAACATCTTTATCATATAATTATCACATCAAATAAATATTACTCATCAAAATAAATCAAGGTTATATTCATTAGGTTACACTTATGTCTTATGGAAAGTAAATATCTAATAAAGGGTCATAAAAGATGAGTCAAACTTAACTATAACTAAAGTCTATCAAAAGGGTAGCTAGTGCATATTTTATCTTATTTTATTTTGTTGGCTTGAACCATGGGGGTTTGAACCTTGAATCTCATTTTTTACATAATAATTCATATCATGTCGATCACAAATTAAAATACACCCCATAGGTGGGTAGCTAGTGCATAGTAATATAAATATTATTAGTAAATATGGAAAGGGAAACACATCACCTATTGCCATGTTATGATAAAAGAATTACCCAACACCCAAAAATCTTCAATAATTAGCCATTGGGTATGATAATTGTAAGAAATTGCTAGCAATAATCAGTCAAGAGTCAATCATCCATAAAAATAGTAATATATACCATCATAGACAATCAAATATCTTACATAATATCTACATGCACCATGGGATGTTACACAAAATCTGGGATGACACACTTTAGTGATATTTTTAAAATAGACATAATGGTTAATATTTATAAGATAGTAAAAATTGCCTAAAAAATTCTATGTTTTATTCTAGAAGAGAATAATCATTGGGGGAATTTTGATCTCTAAAATGGGCCTACTACGGAAAATATTCATATAAAATAATAGTTAAAATAATAAAGCAAGAGTCATGAATTTTTATGGGAAAAGAAATAAAACTATTTTTTTATTGTACTTTTGACTTACCTCCTTATATTAACTTTACTCAAATGTCAAGCACAGGAATTCTTGGGCGTGGAAATAAATTCCTCATCCAATAAGTACTCACTCTGGATACTTTTGAGTGGGTCTGCACAAAGAAAAATTAAAAATACACGGAAAAGTGTGTTTCGTGTATTTTCATTTTTTTTTGTGGGTCTACTAAAAAATATGCAGAGTGGATACTCATTGTATGAGGAATTTAATTCCGCATCCAATGAGTGACTACAATTTAAATTTGAGTAGACCTACAAGGAGACAATTCAAAGATACGATTTAAAAAATAGTTTTCTTTTATTCCCTCCAAAAATATTTATCTTTGAGGATGAATCACCATCTTAAATCCTACTGGTTTTGTTAAAGTTGCTTTTTTATACATTTTTTGTTTTGAGACCCATTTTTTACTTGAAAATTACCTTACTGGGAAGGCTAATGAAAGAGTTGAGTTATTCTAGAGATGAGTTGGAGGAAATTATTCTTGGTTTTAAAAATACAAAAGTCCTAGAATTGATGGGTGGTCCGTTGAAATCTGTATAGGGTTCCAAGAATAATTGAGGAAGGTCTTATGCAAGATATAGCGGGTTGTAGATTGAATGGTAAAAAGTTAGTTTATTTTAATATCGTGCTTATTTCTCTTATTCATAAGTTGAACAACCATATTCCTTTGAAGGATTCATATCTATATCAATATGAAAATGCATATATCATAAATCAATGCAATGATTAATTTGTTGAGGGTGAAAAGTAATTTATTTGAAGAAATATCTCAGTAACAACACGACTTTCTACCTGTTAGTGGCATATTCATGATGAGATACGGATTTTTCAATAAGGACCAAAATTTATAAAACTAGGAAGATGGAAGTAGTGGTGATTAAAATTGATCTTTCAAAAGCATATGATAGGGCTAGCTAGATCTATTTCAAGTTAATGATGACGTATATGGGGTTTAATATTCAATTTGTGATTGGGTATTGAGTTGTATATTTATATTTTATCTCTTAATTCAAATAAATGGTGTTTCTTTGGGTTTCTTTAGGCCTAGGAGATGATTGTAATAGGGGTTCCTTTTATTCCCTCTATTATTTATTATAATGGTTGAAGGCTTGAGTAGCACATTTCTTGTAGTTAAGAAATTAGAACAACTAAAGGGTATTAGAATGGTGGATTCATTCTTCATAACTAATTTATTGTCCCTAGATGAATTTTTTTTGTATTGTGATGGCTCTATAAGGGATGAATTAAAACTAAAAGAGGTACTTGATCTATATTACATTTCTACTAGTACAATGGTCGATATAGGTAAGTCTACAATTTCCTTTGTGAGTGTTCATGAACATGATGCCAATGTTTTCTTAGATTTGTGTAACCATTGATCAGGCTTTTTTTTTTGTCTAAATATGACTATATTCTATTATATTATACAAAAAGTACAGTGATACGGTTCAACATTCTGACCGAAATTGCTGAGTTAGCCAATTCCGGTGGGAAAGAGTAAATTCAAAAATACAAAAATGGGGCTGCCCATGGTGGGAAAACCAGCCCAAAAACCAGTCCATAGAGTATAAAGGGTGTTGCCCCTATAGGGGAAACCAACATAAAACAATAATACCCAATATCTAAGTTTTATGTGTGGAAATTAAATAAACATATAAACGATAATTGAGTTGGAGAAAACAAGAAAAAGAGGAACCATGGCGCTAAATGTTTTGGTTCTTGTCATCCTAAATTGGCTAGGGAGGCTACTCTTCCTCAATAAAGAAACCATAATCAGAGAGGTCGTCCTCTGGCTTGGAAATTTGGGGGTCCTTCTTAGGAATGGAGGTCAAATGAGCACCCACTGCTATTGCTTTGCCACCTTCTGCGGAGCTGTTGATACCACTGCTGTCCAAAGAATCCTCCGAAGGATGGATGGGCAGAGCCACCATTTTCTAGGGTTGCTGAAGGTAAGATGATGACAGAGTTTATTTGTGCATCCTCTTCCTGTACCCCAAACCATATGGGCTGGTATGAGCTTCAGGAAGGCGAAGGGAGATGAGGACTGAGAGATGTTGCGAGTCAAGGACCTCTGGCGAATCCACATCCAAGGAGAATTCCACATAGCATTTTTCCATGGCAGGGATGGGTGGATGGGAAGGCTAGCCTAGGCCTCGGCTTTTGCAACAGTGCATGAGATGGTGGTAAGGCATTGAGGCTACCGAATTTTGAGAGTGAAAGCCAGGCAAGTGAGCAGGGTGAGGAGGGCATGCTGTGAAACTGTAGGTAGCGTGGAGCGAGTGGGAAGACAAAGTTTGAAGGGAAGATCGAGGGGTGGAGGCGCAACAAAATTTAGCAGAGCTGAATGCCAAATTGACTGTGAGACAGAGGGAGAAGTGTTGAGGGGAGGAAACTCCATTGCCCATAAATAACGAGGGTTCTCTGCAATGAGGATGAGTGGGAGTGAAGTCACAGTATTCGAAATGAATTGCAGTAATGGCATTGGGCAGAATGAATTCATATTTAATGACACCCATGCTAGGGCCATGTGTTGCCTCGTGGCGAGGAAAAATGCTTAGCGTTGGGGTGGCCATGTGGCAGGCTGAACGAACACTATGAGGCACCCGCATATGGGGACCATTGATTAGGATATTATCTTTATTAGACAATGTATTTTTATCTAAGGTCATACACATAAGACAACTAATAACTAAAAGTAGAAAGTACAATGTATATAAGATATAAATTATAATAAAGAAGGTATTTACAAAGGCCCACAAGGAACATACTACTAAACCATCCATCCAAAAAACTAATAGTACATAAATTAAATACTTAAATACAAAAATACCTAGAACCTATAGCTTGTTGTAGTCTAAGGCTTACTTAATTGTGCTCCAACTCCTACCAATAGTATCCAATAAGATTTTTTGAATTGGGCTTCAATATTAAAATGGGGAACATCTAAGAGTTGAATTTCCACCCAACCAATGAAATCACCCTCATAGGTGTTTCCCCCTTAGTACGGGTCAAGCTCAAAGAGGATATGAGCCAAAAATTCATAGTGTTCAAAGCATTTCCACCTAACTTAGGATTAAATCAACATGCTTACAATTAGTTCATCCTAGGTGTGGTGAAAATTATCTTGGACATGTAGCACCTTCAAATCCCATGGGATTATTATGTGTAGGTTTCTTACTACCACCTTCAACTAGTGATTGAAAACACATAGTAGTGAGGCCCCACTTCAATAAAGGATCTTATGACCACATTCAAGTAGTGATCAAAACCACAAAATAGTTGTGTCCTACTATGTATATATTTTACTACCACCTTTATCTAGTCATCAAAATCACACAACAATGGCATCCCATAATTAGGGATGAAATAAAATCTACAAGGAGTTTGACGCACCAAGATTTAATACCCATTTTATGTTGTATGCACACTCCCAACTCCTTAGTCCACACATAACTAGATGACACAAACACAATTATTCATAACCCATCATCCTCATTGTTACACAACATTTTGTCACTGTCCCTACAATTCCTCGTCCCGCACATTGGAGGGCCTTTCGCGTGACCTGTGAGCAGTGACATGACCTGAAACCACTTTCATGGCATCCCCCTTGACAAGGACAATCATTCCTCTAAAGAAATTTTCCTTTGCAAAACCCTAAAAATAGATCTTTTGGCCTTGGCGCGACTAGCCAGTTCAACCCTCGCGCTAATGGGGAAAATCCACCATAGAGGGTGTGCCAAATGGTGCTCTTTCCTAGTGTCTCACTCGTTCCAAGCTTAATAGGCAATGTTTTTTAAAAGTAAATGGCGGAAGTTTGATTCCGAAAAACTCTTGAATGAGTCACTAAAATGAGTTGGGAGGTTTGGTTCTGGATCTCCATGTATGGGAGGTGGTTTTCCACCTATCATGGAAGCTTCCTTAGAGATAGGGCCAATCCCATGATTGTAGGGATCCCAACTCCTCTTCCCCCATCTATATAAGCTTGCCTTTTCCCTTAGCAAGCTAAGAGCTAAACTTGTAGCAAGGAGACTATAGCCAGACAGATTTTGAGAGCCAAGACCGAAGAGAGAGAGCTTTGTCCCGTTTCCGACAAGCTTCGTTGAGACGTGATCCACTGTTAGCCCCGTCGAAGGAAGATCAAGCGTCAGAGCTTTGGGTTGTATCTTTCCTTTGTTATTTTAATGATAAGCGACTTTGATTATGGTTCTATTCATGTGTCTATTTCTCTGATGCGATGAATTACATCCTCTCTGACTGATGTATGGTTACAGGCTTAGATTTTACATTGTATATTGTTGTATCCTTTGTGCGTGTGCAGGTGTTCATATGTGTTGAGCGGAAGAATCGTGATCTACCAAACGAGGGAGGGGAAGTGTCATCCTTTCTTCAATGACCACTGCGTAGGATTTGAGGTAGGAAATTTGTTATGTTTTTGTAATTTTGTAACTAAGAACCTGCATCACTACATGACCTAATTGTTGCTAGACCCGATCTGGGCTAGTAGGGATCGCCTCTATCTGCAGAGGGGATTTATCTCTGCAACAAACTGGTGACTCCACTGGGGAGTTTCCTTTGAGTTTGTCACTCTTTGAGGTCTTAGTCATTTGACGGATTTATTCAAAAAACCATTTCCGTGTTTGTTCCTATGTTTTTCATCTATTACGATCTTTTAGTTTTTTCTTGAAGTGGAGAGTATGGTCTTGGTTGGGAGAAATTCTCTGTTTTTTCTTGTTTAGGCATTGGCACTTTTATTTTTCTGACAGTTGCACTGATTGGCACTAGTTGTTAGTTAGAAACCTGCGCCAATTGGCCATTGGCGTTAGTTTTTAGTGAGCAAGTCGTGCTAGTTGGCGCTAGTTTCACCCACCAAAGTCGTGCCAATTTCAGGGTGTATGAAAAATTGAGGTTTTTTCCCTAAATCCTTCACCAGTGTATCTTTCCCTTCCGGTCTTTTTCTTTGTATGATTTACTCATTCTCTCCTCTACTTTTTCAATTATGAGCATAGATTACATTGCTATTTGTTCAACTGAAAAGTCTTCTTTCTTGATTGCTTGATGTAAAAGGGAATGAATGCCTTGTTTTGAGCTGATGCTTTGGAAGTCCTTTTTGTGCTTGACCTCATATGTCTTGTATCCTTTTGAGGAATTTCGTTACAACGTATTTAAAAAAATGATTGCATTCTTAGTGTGATTTTGCATCATTTTTGCATTCATCCTTCCATTAAGGAGATTTGTGTTCATTTAGTTTTCATCTCAAAGTTTTCTTTTCGTTAAAATGCATTAGATCAAATTGCATTGAAAAGTATTTTTGAGATTTATCATTTAACTTAGATCACATTGTTTAATGATTGAAAGCTAAAAATCACATTGAGTGCATTCTTATTCTTTCAAAAAAAGGAAATTGTGCATAGATTACAATTAAATAGTTTTCAAAAAAGAGGATTTTGCATAGATTACATTGCATAATTTGCATCGTCGAATGTTTTAGACTACTTTTGGATAGTGAAAGTCATCTAGTTTGGAAAAAGTTTAATTTTCAGTATTGTTGTTTGTTGCATCATTGTTTGGAACTCTTCCCTTAACTAGATAACATTCATTGAATTCAAAGATTTCTTTCCTCATATAGTAGCATATAGGAGATTGTTAGATGACATGCGGTAGGGCCTTGAAACCGAGACATAATTCAAGATCAAATTTAAAATTTATTAAATTAACCTAAGGAAGCATTGAAACATCATGAAAATTTTTTAGTGGTCTAGGCTAGAGACGTGTTCCAGCGTCTTTAAACCTAATAGCTGTCGCTCGCCATCTGGCTTCAGACAGTGCTAGTACGGACTTGTGCTCCCCGTACCGTCACGTATATAAAGGGAGACCCCATTAGGTTGCAAATCCTTTATCCATAGGAAGCCGAGTTTGCCACCTCTTACCTGTGATACACAAAACACAACATTCGGGGAGATTACCTATATGAACGTTAAGTCCTTGGTTGATTTCTCTTTCCTTTTTACCAAGGTGTATATGGCAGTTCACGGATATCTAGCACACCCATTTACCTAGATTACCAGAGCAGTCAGTTTGATATTTACTGACTCTTTTAACTGAAAAGATCATCGAGCTATTGTCCCTCAAGATTGTTTCCAACTTAAAAGAAATAGAGTCACCTTTTGCTTGTTTCTCGACTCTTAAAATATGAAACAATAGAGTTTGGTTTCAGTGTTTTAAAAATTAATTGCCCACGAAATATTCCTGGTTAGAATTTTTTGTCCTTAGTGTTTTATTTCAAGGTCATCTATGATGGAAACTTTTCCAGAGTTCACCAACCAAGGAATCCCCTCCGATGGTAATCCTGGTCCTTTTCCTCCTTTTGGGAATGTTGGTGCTCCTTATATGGCAATGTTGTACCTTCTTGGGTTAACTGTTGGGTTTCTTGTTTGGTTTTTTTCAACCTCTGTGGTCCCGAGTGTTCTGGCTACCGTACCATCCACTCCTTCGCTTGAGCAACACCATGTTGATTCGAAGGTGGACCTCTCCCCTTCTTCACCTGTTTCTTCATCCTCATATTCTACTTCGCCTGGTGAAAGTTTGGATTCTAGTACCCAGGTGGCTAAGAAGAAAAAGAAGAATACTAAAAAGAAGAAGTCATATAAGCGAGAGGCTAATTCTGCAGCTGTTGCTTCTAAAAAACCTGCTCGTGATGAACCTTCCAACCCTCTGTAGAAAGTTAAGTTACCTTGCATGTTGTGCCAGGGAAACCATCTTCTTCGAGATCACCCTGGCATTCCCAAGGTGCTCGAAGTATGGTCCAGCGGTCGTCTACCGTTGCCTTTGGCTTCCAGGAGTCAGGTTGGGGGCATGTCTTCAGCTAGTGCTGGTAAAGCTCCTAAGAAGCAAGGTAAGCTTTCCAATCCCTGTAAGTTGTGTGGAGGGCACCATGCCATTGACCTTTGTCCTTATATGGATGAAGCTAATAGATTTTTGGACAACTTTACTGTTTCTGCACCGTGCCTTCCAGCTGGTTACAAAAAAAATTCTTTGAGTCCTTCACCAGTTGATTCAACGATTGGTCAAGAGTCATCCTTGGTCGATCCTGCTCCCCCAGAAATTCAAATTCAGGAATCCGTTCCCGACCCACCATTGGTCGTGGGATTGGTTGAGTTGGCCTCGTCTGCAGTGAACTGGGTCTTTTCCGTTGAGAGTGGATCTCACATCCCTCAGGTTCTTCTTATTTATTCAGATTCTTTGGACTTGGAGAAAGATTATCCTGTCCCTATACCTCAAGAAGCTGCTCCTTTGCCTCCCGTGATGGAGGTCCCAGAGGATACCCCTCCCGAATCCGTGATGGAGGTCATGAAAGATGCTCCTTCTTCTCTTGTAACACTAGGGGAAGACCATCTTGGTTCGATGGTAGCCCCTCCAAGTATTTTGGTCACTTCCTTCGATTGGAGTCGATTTGCAGGATACCACCTTTCGTCTTATGTGCCTTTTGAGATCATGGTACAGACCTTTGATTTGGTTGTACCCAACACCATTATAGATGAAGGCATGTCTATTAGTATTTTATCCTCGACTACTTGGCAAGATTTTGGTTCACCACAGCTTGTGCCTATTACGCAGATTCTGTTGGAGTTTAACAGAGGAACTAGTCAACCACTAGAAATCCTTTTGAAGTCGCATATTAATTTGGGAGGGAAAACTGTCCATATGGACATGATGGTTTTTCTTGGCCCCTTGGACTTTAATTTAATCTTGGGCCGCAAATTTACTTATGCCATGGATGCTCTTTTCTCCTCCCTCTTTCGTGTGATGTGTTTTCCACACCAAGGTCGGATCATGACCATCGATCAGCTTGCGTTCTTTGGTCCACATATGGTAGCTAGTCCACCATCATCCATGTCGGATCTTTATTTTTCGTTTGTGTCATCCCTGCCGCATGTCAATTATGTGGCTACCTGTCCTATGCTCGTATTCAGTGATAGTGCCATTGTACATCGTGTGTTGGGGCATTGGGTTCAAACTTCCAAGATGTTTTCCTTCCATCGAATGGGCAACTCTTGGAAGCGATGAATTCTTATTCATTATAATGAGGTGTCCGAAGCAGAGTTCATTTTCTTGTGTGAAGATCTTTAAAAAATGAAGCAAGGTTATCGGAGCATAGTTCGTTTTCTTGTGTCAAGCTCCTTAAAAAATGAAACAAGCTTGTCGGAGCACAATTCGTTTTCTTATGTCAAGCTCCTTAAAAAATGAAATAAGGTTGTCGGAGCACAGTTCATTTTATTGTGTCAAGCTCCTTAAAAAATGAAACAAGCTCTTATGAGGATAGTTCTTTTAATGTGTCAAACTCATTAAAACAATGAAACACGTTCGTGTTCAATTCGAATCTTTGATAAGATCTCATAAAATCCCAGTCGATTCTTTCTCTTGATCTCATAACTTGAACCTTCAATCCATCTGCCTTTCATATGGACTAAATCTTGGGGGGCATGTACCTGATTTGAGTCACCATGTTGGGGGTGTTGAGGAGGTAAATCCCCTCTGCGGACAGAGGCGATCCCTACTAGCCCAGCACGGGTCTAGCAACAATCATCAAATGCTACAGCGCAAGTTCCTAATTGTGAATAAACAGACCAACGATGGAGGCCTACCTGGAGTCCAATGCTATGATTCGTAGAAGAGACATCGTTCCCGTTCCTCAGCTTTGGCAGATCACAATCCCCACGATCTCCATGAATGGACACTTGCACATGCAAGAAACAACACGAATACAAGCTTAAAATCTAGAATACGCAACTATATATCAGTCAGAAAGGATATAAATCATCATTATCATAAGTGAAAAATAGAGTGGAACCATAACCAGTAGTCATTCATTAATAAGCACTCGAAAGAGAGTACAACCAATGTTCTGACGTTGAGTTCTCCTTCGGAGGGGTCTCCAGTCGTACACGTCTTGCAAAGCCTGCCAGGGATGGGACAAGCCTCTCTTAGAGTCTCTCAACGATAGTCTCCTTGCTCGAGTTTGGCCTTAAGGGAAGAATGAGGGCTCTTGCAGCATGAAGGCTCTTGGGAACTTGGAGATTCAAAGCTTAGGCACTTCAAGACTAGCTTGCAATGGCAATGGGCAAGCTTTTATAGATGGAGGAGAGGGAGTTGGGATCCCTACAATCATGGGATGGGCCCTATCTCCAAGGAAGCTTCCATGAGAGGTGGCAAACCACTTCCCCTCCATGGAACTCTCGGAGCCAAACCTCCCAACTCAAAATAGGTAATGGTTTTTGAGTCTGTTGAAATGAAACTTTCGCCATCTTATTTTAAAAAACACTCCTTAAATTGGCTGGCGCGGCCACTTTATAGGATTTTCCCCATTGGCGTGAGTGATGAACTGGCTGCCCACACTAATGAAAAAAGGGATGTTTTTATGGTTTTATGCAAGGAGATGTCTTCAGGGCAATGGAAGCTCATATTTAGAGGAGTGAAATGATAGTGGTTTCAAGGCATGACATTGCTCACAGGTCACATAATGGGCCCTCCAATGTGCGGGATGGGGAATGGTAGGGACGGTGACAAATTACTGCGTAACAGATGCCCCCTAAAGCATGAGGCCCGAGAGAGAGAGAGGGGTGAAATGCTTTACGAGAACGTGTCCAACTGAAAACTCCGCCGTCGAAAAACCTTCGTGGAGAAATACAACTGATATTTCAAGTACATGATGTAAATGTGGTATGGACGCAGCCATCCAAAACAGAGTATATAATAATCCAGATCCAAGGTATGGACACAGCCATCCAGTGAGGATCGATAAATAGACTCAGGTATGGTCGCAGCCATCCATTGAATAAGTCATGTAAATAATAATCCACAAAATCGCAGCTTGGATTACAACAGACACAATCCAGGGTCTTGCGCTCCATCTCGACTCGAACAAAGTACAAGTTCAAGCATGCGAATATGTGAGCTGAAGTCGAACATGCAAGAACATCGTCTGATTACCAGCCAATGATGAAAGTTGTTAACAGACGCGAGAGGAACCACCAATAATGACAATGGCCCTCAAGGTACTATAGGTACAATCTATGGCATGTGAATCAATGAGCTGGCGTCGAACACCCGTAGAATCACTCGATTGGAGGCCAATGATGAAAACCTCACGTCGAATGCGAAGAACCTGCCATTGAGGCATGCAGGCTCCAAGGTACCATAAGGGAGTCTCTAGATCAGCTTCCTGGATAATGAGCTGAAGTCGACAAGAAGTGACCTTGATCGAAGGTGGGCCATAATGTTTCCCACATCATCGACACGAGATAGAGGAACATGATGTTTTTGTTGTGAATCAGGATCATATGAGAATCAGAGGAAGGTTGATATTCGCAGAGGTCAACTTCTCTTGAACATATAATGGCACAAATAATGGTTTTGGCAGTATTTGACATCAATGGATCAGAGGTCATGGTGACGAGGCAATGAGAAGAGGAGAGGTCAAAAAGGATTACCTGAACCCACGGAAGCAAGTGAAAAAATGAGATGAGATGTCCCCAACCCGACACGAATGCAGACAAGTGCCATGTTCAAGAGCGACATACTTCCAACACGACAATGATGATGGTTCCATTTTTCCCCCACCATTTCTGGTGAGTACCCCAATTATTTTTTATAACAAGCTTGAAGGGGATAGCATATGCTTGTAATATAAGTCTGCCCTTCGAGCGAATCCATCCTAGTACATTTAACAAGCCCTAGGAAGGAGGAACTCGGAAAACGTCATTTCGACTGAATCCGATGTCATTAGGGTTTAATGAGTCTAACAAAGGAAGAACTTGGCGTCTTTTCATGTTTAGAGAGTTTGAAAAGACAGCAGAAAAGTAAACTCCAAAGGTCCCTTTTCATCAATAGTTCCCCAGATCCGAAAAGGCAGAAACAATATCCGGGAAAACCTCCTAGTCACGATAGGCTAGGGTATTCCTTTTTCATAAATAATCCATCCCAACCTGAAAAAGGGGTAAACGTATACTGGGTAGATGTCGTTTCGCAACCACTTTAACGAGATCGAAACGACAAGGGCCTCAACAATCTTTTCATGTTTCGAGAGTCAGAAAAGAGCTGAAAGATGACTCCAAAGTGACTTTTTCGTGTTTTTACCGAGTCCGAAAAAGTATAAAATACAACTCGTTTCGCCGTTTACATTGCATAAAAACCTGTTGCTGCACAGAAAGGCAAGTGTAAAATCCATTTTCGACAAAACATACGAAGTTTCAATGAAAAATGACTTTTTAAACTTAAAATAGAGCTCAAAAAGTTATAAATAAGTCTAAATGGTAAAAATTGAAATTACTTTTACTTTTTACCTGAGTGAAGAGAAACATTGGTCCATTTACTGTGCAAACTTCTGGCGGCGATTACGACCGATCCGGGCCACCATTCAGAGTTCCGTCAGTTCCAGGTAAAAGGCGCTTCCTCATCCTTCATTTCAGTCCATTTTTTAATAGTTTTCCATCATGCAATAGACTTCTGTGGCAACTTTTTGAATTTTTAGGGCTCCGCTCATTGGTGCGGGTATTGGGCACAGACCCGCGCCAATGGGCTTTTATATGTAAAGGGATCGCGCCAACTGGCGTGACTGTTACTAAAACAGCCGTGCCAGCGGCCGAACCCAATTTTCCGCCTAAAAATTCAACATTTTGATCAAATTAAATGAATTTTGAAGCTCAACAGAGATCTAGTTAAAGGTTTGTGACCATGTTGATGCAGGAAACCGAGAAAAATGGTGATTGAGTGGAAAGAAAGAGAGCATGGGGAAGAGGACGAAATGGCCATGGAAAATGAGGCCTGCATGAATGCCCTCAGAAACTGTGGGCTCAAGAAATTCTTCCTGACACCTTGTTTGCGTGCTCAACCTGAGCTACTTCAGTACCTGGTGAGCATTTGGGATGAACAAGAACAAGTATTCAAGCTACGAGACCAGGTGTTAGAACTGGACGTTCTGATGTGTACTTCATAACTGGACTGTCGCGCAGAGGTCTGGTACCCATACTGACAGGGAGCAGACCGTCGGGTGAGAAAATGGAGGAAGTGATGGCACGAGTGTGCCCACGGGCACAAATGGGATCAGGGAGTAAAAAGGTGGATATCCACACTATCCCCGATCTGGCACTACGAGTAGTGCTGCATACCATCACGCGGGCTGCAGGATCACAGGCTCCGCACGAAGTGACGAAAGCCCAACTCTTACTGGCTTCAGAGTGCATGAGTCCCATACTGTTTGACTGGGCCACAGCAGTAACGATCAACATCAAGAGACAGCTGACAAGATGCAAACAAGCCAAGTTGAAGCAGTTTGGCTATGGGTCCATCCTGGTATCGTTCATTCTGGAACGATTGCCAATCTTCCAGGGCCAAGGGGCCGTTGTAGCGGAGCTGATACCACGAGAGCCGAGAATGGATTGCTGGGCAGCACTAATGCCCAAAGTAGGAGGAGGCCAACAGATGTCCTGGAGGCCAGAGTTTTTTAGGTGGTTGCGTCGCCATTTGATTGTAGTGGAGGACTGGCCTTACGCCGGGATAGACTTTACTGGAGACCCAGATCTCCCACTGCCGGAGGGAGGTGATTGGGACGAAGAGCTGGGTATGATCTGTTTTTATTTTTTATGTTTTATGATTTTTTTGTTAATACATGTCCGTTCTAATAGCAGCTACATATGTATGCAGATTTCGGCCCAGAGAGACCAGCCGGGATGTCTCCTATCGCACGGATAACTCAGCTCGCAGTCGATCCTCATGAGGAGGGTGCGGAAGGAGGAGAGTTAGTTCAGAACCTTGAGGGCATTGCCCGAGGGATTCTAGATTACACCCGGCTGGCGGATGTACCGTTAGCATATCAGAGACACATGGTGGGAGTGCCTAGTCGCCTCCACCATCTACTGAGACGCCTAGTGCGTGCAATGACTTGTAATCATGAGCACCACGCAGACTAGCCTCTTAGGGTTTTATTTCATGCATATTTTTGAGAGACGTGTCGTCTCCGGATGTAATAAGACGAACATGTATATTTTTTGATCTTATGTGACACGTGCTATGCAAACATTTCGATATCTATATATATACATATCTATTTCTGGATGGATTTTCCTTTTACATGTGATGATGATTTACAAATTACGCAAATGTCTATCTAACACCAAATTAGCTACTGCATCTGTCAATGTATTCATGTACACGCAGATACAGACGTAAAATGTGTGGATTTCTTACCAAATAGTGACCATTCAGTTGTAATACTACAAGTTGTGAGTCTAGATATACAAGCAATTCACGGATACCGAGGTTTACAGCCTCAGTTAATAATTCTAATACAACACTATATTCCGCGACATTATTTGTAGCACGTCCCAGACACACACCTTGCAAGTTTACCAATTCACCAGCAGGATCATAGATTACCCAGGCTGCCGAAGATAGATTCCTGGTACTGCGGGAGGCACCATCCACAAACCCAACAAACGGATTGATAGACATCTGCACAATCAGGAAGACCCGATCAGCAGAAATACGTTAACACAGCACACCACACCACACATGCACACAAATTAATGAACACACCTATGTACACACACCACACAAAAAATGACTTTAAGCGTAGTATTTCTTCAGGTACAGCCCATTTCTGGGTTGCGCTAGCAGAACTCCTTCATAATCTATAAGCTCATAGGCCCCATTCTTTAATACCCGTTTAGCTATATAGGGCCCATGCCACATGGGTTGGAACTTCCCCGCCCCAAGCTTATCGTGTGCTTGATCATACAGGAGGACAAGGTCCCCTTCAACGAAGGAACGTGGTGAAACAGATTGATCGAAATGAGCTTTGACCCACTTTTTTTGTGCCTCCATCACTAAGGAAGCTAAGCAGCGGGTTTCATCTAACCGTTCCAGATACAGGAGACGCTCTTCTTCAGCAGAAGTGTTGGGTAGAAGTTCCACAGCTAATTTCAAAGAAGGAATCTCGCATTCAACCGGAAGAGTGGCTTCCAGACCATACACCAATTGAAATGGTGTGAATCCAGTTGCACTCTTAGCAGATGTTCGGTAAGCCCAAAGAGCTGAGAACAGTTGGAGGTGCCAATTTGATTTATGAATCCCAACTGTTCGTTGAAGCATGGTGACCAAAACCTTGTTCACTGCTTCAACCTGGCCGTTTGCCTGAGGGTAATACGGCGTTGAGCTATCGTGACGTAAGCCCAACTTTGAAGTCAGCTCAGCCATCATATAATCTCGGAAATGAGTACCGTGGTCAGTAACGATGGCTTGCGGGACCCCGAAATGTGAAATGATATGGTTGAATATGAATTGGGCAGCTGTCTTACCGTCGGCAGCTAGTGTAGGCATCGCTTCGGCCCACTTGGTGAAGTAGTCAACAGCGACAATGATATACGCATGCCCCCTGGCCGAGTGAGGGTTACACGTCATAAAATCCACGCCCCATTTCGCAAAAGGGCCGACGGTAATAACAGGATGCAAAGGGAGAGGCGGCGCGCGCATCTTGCGCTGAAACACCTGGCACGCATGATATTTACGGACTGCAACGATACAGTCTTTGAATATTGATGGCCAGAAATAACCTGCTCGCAGAATCTTCTGGGCAGTAGCATATCCGGACATATTTCCACCACAGGCGCCACTGTGGTAGTCATTTAGAACCCTTTCAACCTCTTCTAAGGTAAGGCACCGGCGGAGCACCGAATCTACTCCCACACACTATAAGGTATCTCCTACGATGCGGTAGGGTTGAGACTAATGCCGAATTCGACGTCGGGCATCTTTGGTCAACTCAGACCGAAATGTGGAGGTCTGAAGATAAACGATTATATCGCCATACCAAGGGTCGTGAGTACTGATGAGGAAAAGCATTTCATCTGGTATATGGTCTTCAGAGTGTGAAGGAGCGGAGTCTGTAGGGAGAGAGCATATAAGATCCGCGAAAACCAGTGATTTAGTTGACTTAGCGGTGGTGAACTCTAAGTCAAACTCCTACAGGATAACAATCCACTTGGAGTACTTGCCCCCCAGTAATTGTCTAGAGAGAATATATGTCATGGGGTTATAGTCTGAAACCACGGTGATCGTGCGCAGCAGGATGTAATGGCGAAAGTGATGCACAGCATGTACAGTGGCTAAAGCCAACTTCTCGACGTGAGCATAGCGTGTTTCCGTGTCGAGGAGGTTCCGTGACAGATAATAAACAACATGTTCATTAAATTCATCGCCATCCTGCACCAGAACCATAGCAATGGTGCTAAGCACGGTAGCAAGATACAAAGTGAAATCGCAGTGATAATCAGGCGGACGAAGCAAAGGAGCATTAACTAATAACGTCTTTAGCTTCTCAAAGGATTGCTGAGCAATTTTTTCCCAATGGAAGGGAACATTTTAGTTTAATAGGCGTGTGAATCCTTTAGCCACCTCCACGTAGTTCGGGATAAAGCGTCGAAGGAAGTTCGCTTTTCCCTGCAGACTCTGTAACTGATATAACGAGGAGGGTGATGGGAGGTTGATGATAGCCTCGACTTTTAAAGGGTCAAGGAAAATTCCGTCTTTGGAGACTATGAATCCCAAAAGACGGCCAGAATCCACACAGAAGACGCACTTATGAGGATTGAGCCGAATATTGTAGCGTCTACAGCGAAGGAAGATCTGGCGGAGGTGTTCAGGGTGATCCTCTCTCCTAGCTGAATGAGCTGGCAAGTCGTCCAGATAAGGCTGAACGATATGGAAAATGTCATGGAAAGCATAAGACATCGCACGCTGAAAAGTATCTCCAACGTTCTTTAAGTTGAACGGGAGTTTTTTATACGCGAAAGTACCCCACGGACAGATGAATGTAGTCTTGTGTTGATCCTCAGGTGCAATATTGATTTGATTATACCTGAGAAACCGTCCATTAAGGAATAAATCTCACTTCCGGCACATTCGTCGATAATATGATCTATGAACGGAGTGGGATAGTTATCTTTTGGACAGGCGCGATTGATGTCATGGTAATCAACACAGACCCTAATAGTACCCTGCTTTTTATTAACAGGAACAATGTTAGAAACCCATTCTATGAGGGGGATGGGATAAATAAAACCCGCGTTCAGAAGTTTTTCAACTTCTGCCTTAATTGTAGCGGCTTTCCGAGGATGCATGGGGCGTAAGCATTGGCGCACGAGCTTCGTACCAGGATAGGTTGGAATCTCATACACTATGATACTGGGATCAATCCCCGACATTTCCTCATAGGACCAGGTGAACACATCTCTGAATGCTTTAAATAGATCAGTATAGACTTGAATCTCATTGGGAGAACAAGTCACTCCCACGTGAATATTCTCAACGATCCCCGGTTTAACGGAGATGTTGATCGGGATGGTTTGAGTGATGTTACCCAGGTTATCTTCCGAAAAAACCTCATGCGTCAAAATGGGCATTTGAAGAGGAGGGGTAGGAACCTGAGAAGCATAACGCTCTAGACAGTCAGTCATTGCCCCCAAGCTGGGCTCCTCAAGAGACATAGTTTCAATGATGGCTTCATCGGAAGGAAAAGTATCTTTGATAGGATCAGGTGAATCGGCCTGACCAAGCCAGGGGGATTGAGAGTAGACGTCGAGAGCCATGCTCAAAGGAGCATGCTGAGGAGGTGGAGGATCAGATGCGGCAACAATTTCACAGTAGCTGATCTCTACTGGAGTCAAGGGCATTGATTCTCCAAACTCAAACACCTGCTTAGGCGTAGGAATAAGCCAGGAGTCATTAGACCTGGAAATCATGTTAACTTTAGCGGTGTGCGGTGGTGGTGCAGGAAAGATACCCATGAGGACGGGGTCTTTGAAGAGACCGGGTCCTACACTGTCGGGGAGATTCGGAATCTAATCCACGTATGGTACGTTGTTCTCGGAGGTAGAGGTGAAGAAGGAAAACTGATCCACCGTGACGATTTTTCCCTCATGAGGGAACTTAAGAAGTCGAAAAACGGTGGATGGCACGCAGAGCATGGCATGAGTCCAGCTGCGGCCAAGAAGTATATTGTAGTTGAGCTTGGCGTCAACCACTTCTACTTCCATGTTGACAATCTTCCCCTGTAAAGTGATCGCTAAACTCTCGAGAACACCCAGGGGTTTGGATTCCCGACCATCAAATGCCTCGAGGGCATTGGGAGAGGACGAAAGGGCTGGAGAGCCAATGGCCTTCCAGCAAGCGGATGACATAATGTAGGTTGAAGCACCTTCATCCACAATGGCCCTATGGATGTTAAGACCGTTAATCCCGACTTGAATAACAAGAGCGATTTGATGTGGAAGTCGGGGAGTGAAATTCTCTAAATCGAAGGTGAGAAGACTCGAATCGGCGGGATCAATGCCACCAATTGCAAAGAGTAAAGCCTTTCGTTGTGAAGGACAGATTTGAAGAACTTCAAGTGCAAACATAGCAGACAGTGCCTGTGCCAAATCCTCAACAATGCTATAGTGTTGAGCGGCACGAGCATTCGGATTATACGAAGATCTCCGAAGAACACCTTTAGAAGGTGGCTTCACAACAGGTTCAAGAGTAGGCTTCTTGATTTCAAACGAACCGGAGACAGGTGGGGGAGGCGGCCCATCCGCAACTGCCTTCCCGGGTGCCTGACGTGATTCATTGTAATCCTTCGAATGCGTAGCGACAGAAATAGGCGCAACAACCTTCATCATGAAAACTTGGGACCCAAATGGTACAGATGGTGACGGCTGTTCAACCATCTGGGTCTGCTGAGATGGGAATGGCTCTTTAAGAACTGTCGGAGTCCCTTTTGAGCCCTTGGGAAGTTGACTAACTTCTGATCGTCGTGGACAATCCTTAGTATAATGGTCTCCTTCGCAAATGAGGCAAGGGTACTTCGGCTTACGCTGAGAACCATCCTCAGTACGAGATTTAGATTTTGGCTTTGGGGCATCAGATTTAGATTTGCCTTTGCCCTTATTTTTCCCCTTGGAAGTTTTCTTCATAGGATTGGCCTGGACGGCATTCACCTCCACGGTTTTGCGAGAATTGGATGGGGCGGGATTAGCAGGAGCGTTGTTGGAAGAATTAGACTTTTGCTTCCCATTCGAAGATTTATTCAAATTCTGAGAGACAGAACCAATGAAACCATCCACCGCAGGGGTAGGCGGAGCCTTAGAGGTTCCAGACCGAGGGGCATCAAGAAAGATATCATAAAGCATGCCGGACTGAGAATACACAAGATCTAGATATTGGGCACTCGCAATGGCTTGTTCCTCTGTCACACACGCTCCCATGGCAATATCTTGAGAGATTTTATTCACAAAGGAGGTGGTGAACCAGTGATTTAGTATCTGATCAGGTATGTGAAACTTGATCAGTCTACGATGGCGCCGCCACTGATGAATGTGATCAGAAATGTGAGTGGCTTTATCCTTCTTCAGAGAAGTCAGGAGGTGCGTCCCGGCTTCATAACGAACCGGTAACTGAAAGTGCGTGAGAAAAGCCATGGCTAAAGAGTTGAAATCTTGGAAGATTCCACGGGATAACTCGATGTACCACTTAGCAGCAGCTCCCGTCAAAGTGCGCTGGAAGAGGCACAGATGAATTGAATCGTCGACCCAAGAGTTAGATGAACACCAAAGATGATACGTCATCACATGCGCCTGGGGTCCTCTCCATCTTTTCCCTCAAACTTGGGGCAATCACCTGGTATCTTGGTGGGAACCGGAGGCCAATACGGATTATGAAAAATCAGATCATTGGTCAGTTTTGAAACATCTGGTAGCTCCAAGGTAGCCAGGAACGGAAATGGTGGATTAACCATCATGCCAGGCCTGGGATGAGGTCTGGTACCCATACTCCACAATGGTTGTGAATATCCTTGCCCCCATGGGTTCTGTCCCGTAGGATTCTAACCGTAGGGGGCGTAGGTCGTATAACCAGACTGATTTGGATGCTGGTAACCAGTGTGTGGGGCTTGATAACCAGAGTATTGACCCTGGTTAGAAGTCGGCCCCGTATAAGCAGCATTTGGATTCGGCTGCTGAGTATAGGTAAAACCGGGTGGAGGAGGATAATACTGAGAGCCTCGGGGGTGGTTATAATTCGGTTGAGATTGACCATGCAGATAATAACCGCCCTGAGGATGAGTAGGCTACTGAAAAGTGGAACCCTGTGGAGCATGATAAGTACGGCGCAGCTGTTGATTTGGCTGCGGCATCGAATGAATCGGCTGCTGGGCAGGGTTAATAGAATGAGCGGGCTGCCCTGAATGAACAAGTTTACCCGACTGAGAGGGTTGCCCTGAATGAACAGGTTGACTCGACTGAGAGGGCTGCCCTGAATGAACAGGTTGACCCGGATAAACAGGCAGGGTTGGTTGCGCAGGTTGACCTAGCTGTAAAGGAGCCCCAGGTTGTACTGGATGGGCTGGTTGGCCTGGAGGAGGAACACTTGTGCCGGATGGGCCGGTTGGCCTGGTGAAGGAATAGGGCCAGGTGGTTGCTGGAAACCGGTTTGACCTGAAGTGGAACCATAGAATGGTCCTGGCTGATATGCAACATTAGAAACAACAGGATACTGAGGTTGCATCGGTAGAGAAGTCTGGATTTGCCCCCCAGTACCATAGACCGGTCCCGGTTGGTACCCTGGCTGAGGCTAAATAGGTTGACCGGAATGGCTGTAATACTGTCCTTGCGGACCGTACAATTGCCCTTGCTGGCCCGCAGGATAGCCTTGCATGGGCTGCCCCTGTGGGTCATAAGGATAGCCAGGTTGGCCTGAAGGTTGGCCTTGGAAAGGTTGCCCAGCGGGTTATAAGCCTGGTTATAAGGTAAACCTTGAGCATGGAGGTAAGCCTTAAGAGCGGGCAGACATAAAATGTCTTCGTGCTCATCATACTTACCTGGAAAAGCATACACAGGCGTACCATCCTGTGCATAGTGCGAAAAGTAAGAGCGGTTAGGATCTTGGGAGGATGGTCCAACCTCGGGGTTCGGCTGTTGCAGAGACAACCGATACTCCTCCGGAGAGATGTTCTCCGGTATAGCAGTTGCTAAATAAACGTCTTCAAGAGTCGGCATAGCCCTGGCAGAGGGTGCCGAGACAGCGGGTATAGAGGCGGCCACACAAACAGTGGGCCGAGTGGGTACAGAAGTGACGAATGTCTGAGGAGACACCCCTGGCGAAGGAGTAGCAGACCTCAGAGAAGGAGCTGACACTCCCATAGAGGCTGCGGCGGAAATGATCTGACCCAAAGACATGTATCCCGCTGGTAAAGAGGGACTGGCTGTTGACATATCAGCCAGTTCAGAGTTGTCTCCTGGAAATAATCTTCGCGGGAAGAGCTGATAGTCTTCACCAAAAGTGGGAATTTCCTCACCAGAATCACTCATGGTTGAGCCTACCGCTAGATCTCACAATAGACGGCGAGGACTAGGAGGAAAGACAACAGCTATAAAGGGCGAACCCAATGTAAGAGAAAGGAAATCAGCTCCCAATCTCAATTAAGACACAGGGTCTGAAAAAGGCCAATCAAACTCAACTGGTCTCCCAAAGGGTTGTTCAGAAATAGTAGGCTGCTGTACTTCAGCAGAGGATTGTGACACCTTTGAAGAATCGTCTGTGTAAGGACTACCAGTAGACGAAATCGAAGGTTCTGCCACTATGACAAAAACGACAAGAGAAAAGATCAAACACACACACGGGCTGAAACAGAGTCAAGACACACGATCAAACGGTCAACAAGAAAAATCTAATAGGGCATGTAATCGTGGGTGATTAATTTTTACCACATTGAAAAATAAGAAACTTCACCGTTTCATGTTTTAAGAGTCGAGAAACGGTAAAACAAAGGTGACTCTATCTCTTTCAGATTTGACACAAGCGTGAAAGGACAAGCGCTTGGCGATATTTTCAAATTTAGGGAGTCAGAAAAGATCAAATGACTGCTCGGGCATACTAGGCAAGAAGGGTGTACCAAATAACCGTGAACTGCAATATACACCTTGGTTTCAATAATGAAAAAGAAATCAACCAAGGACTTTCTGTGCGTGCAGGTGATCTCCCCGAATGTTGTGTTCGGTGTATCACAGGTATAGGGTGGTAGACTCGGCTTCCTACGGATAAAGGATTGAAACCTAGAGGGGTCTCCCTTTATATACGCGATGGTACGGGGAGCACAAATCCGTACTAGCGCTGTCTAAAGCCAAAAGGCGAACGACAACTACTAGGTTTAAAGACGCCGGAACACGTCTCTAGCCTAGACCTCTAAATGTGTTTCGTTAGATTCCAATGCTGCCTTAGTGTAAATTGAGTAGATTTTAAAGTTGATCTTCAATTACGTTTCAGTTTTCAGGCCCTAACGAATGTGTTGTCTCAAAAATCTCCTGAATGCAAGACTACATGCCACAGTACATCATTTCGTTTGATGAAAACTAGCTACAGAAGAGTTGAGATATTTTACACAAATAAAATGATCAGAAGACAACCAACGATATCTATAATGCAACTAATGAAACTAAAAATTTTCTTTAGATTCACTAATTACTAGTAAAATGAAAATATTTCAATTTGCATTAATCAACTAGAAAGAAAAAGAGATTTTTTTGTATTTTCAATGTTTGATAGCTAGATGCACTAAACAAACTGAAAACAAAACAAAGCAATTTGAGAAACGATATTAAGAGAGAAAACAAACAAATTTCACTCGATAGCACAAAAAATCAGATCTCAAATCGACCAAAGTCTCTCAAAACCAAGAAACAGTCTCAAAGGCTCCAATGGACCGTGCAATCTAGGCCCAAAGAAATACCAAACGAAATTTGAATGAAGAGAAGAACAATCACCCAAAAATCGCAACGAAACAGTGAAAAACTACTAAGAGAATGCGGAGGAGCAATCAGAGAATTGATTGGACTAAGAGAACACCAAAACTCCTAAGGAGGGCTCGACACACTAAGCCACTAGATGCCCTAGGGCTTAAAACATGAAATCGATGGAAAAAAGCAAACAACCAAAGGATGAAGGCAAAATCGAAGTCAAACAGGACTCCAACACACTCAGGTAGCTGAAGAACCAAAAAGAAACACACTAACCAGACCCAGAGAGCTCAGAACTGAGTAAACCCTAATGCCTCACGGGAGTGGCGCGACTGTGAGGTTGTAACTGGCGCCATCAAGAAATTGGCGCGGGCAATACAAAAGCAACATGCGCCAATTGGTGCGACTGTCGAGCTAAAAAGCGCACCAGCCAAGTTCCTCAGCCAAAAATAAAAAATAACTACTCCAGAAGCAGATCAATGATATCTAAGCAAACCAAGAAGCAAAAAACAACAAAAGAACCCAGCCCAGAAGGCTAACCAAGCAAGGAAAACCATGAAACAATCAAAATGAGACAATGAGAATGAGACAATCAAAACTAGACTCTCCCCAGCGGAGTCGCCAAATTGTTGAGGAGGTAAATCCCCTCTGCAGACAGAGGCAATCCCTACTAGCCCAGCACGGGTCTAGCAACAATCATCAAATGCTACAGTGCAAGTTCCTAATTGCGAATAAACAGACCAACGATGGAGGCCTACCTGGAGTCCATTGCTATGATTCGTAGAAGAGACAGCGTTCCTGTTCCTCAGCTTCGGCAGATCACAATCCCCACGATCTCCGTGAATGGACACCTACACATGCAAGAAACAACACAAATACAAGCATAAAATCTAGAATACACAACTATATATCAGTTAGAAAGGATATAAATCATCATTATCATAAGTGAAAAACAGAGTGGAACCATAACCAGTAGTCATTAATTAATAAGCAATCGAAAGAGAGTACAACCAATGTTCTGACGCTGAGGTCTCCTTCGGAGGGGTCTCTAGTCGTACACGTCTCGCAAAGCCTGCCAGGGATGGGACAAGCCTCTCTTAGAGTCTCTCGACGATAGTCTCCTTGCTCGAGTTTGGCCTTAAGGGAAGAATGAGGGCTTTTGCAGCATGAAGGCTCTTGGGAACTTGGAGATTCAAAGCTTAGGCACTTCAAGACTAGCTTGCAATGGCAATGGGCAAGCTTTTATAGATGGAGGAGAGGGAGTTGGGATCCCTACAATCGTGGTATAGGCCCTATCTCCAAGGAAGCTTCCATGAGAGGTGGAAAACCACTTCCCTTCCATGGAACTCTCGGAGCCAAACCTCCCAACTCAAAATAGGTAATGGTTTCTGAGTCCATTGAAACGAAACTTCTGCCATCTTATTTTAAAAAACACTCCTTAAATTGGCTAGCGTGACTACGACTCTGGGACAGAGCGCTAGTTGGCGCGGCCACTTTGTAGGATTTTCCCCATTGGCGCGAGTGTTGAACTGGCTACCCACGCCAATGCAAAAAGGGATGTTTTTATGGTTTTTTTCAAGGAGATGTCTTCAGGGTAATGGAAGCTCATATTTAGAGGAGTGCAATGATAGTGGTTTCAAGGCATGACATTTCTCACAGGTCACATAATGGGCCCTCCAATGTGCGGGATGGGGAATGGTAGGGACGGTGACAAATTACTGTGTAACAGGGGGCATGCTTACTTTTTCAAGCATAGTTTGTTTCCATTTCAAGCTTGTGTAAAAATGAAACCGGTTTTAAGCATAGTTTATCTTTGTTTCAAGCTTGTGTAAAAATGAAACCAACTTCAAGTAGAGTTTCCTGATTTCAAGCTTGTGTAAAAATGAAACCATTCCCATTTTACCTCTTGTGATTGCCATTTTATCAGCCTGTTTTTCTAGATGAGCCTTGGTTCTCTCATTCCATTGTCCCTATCTGCTCAGCCGATCATATGCCTTCACTTGGTTGTTTTACCCATTCCTGAGGAATCGTTGCGATGAGTGCTCTTGTTATCCAGCCTCTTGACTTTTATCATGTTCTGAGCAGTTCCACCATTACCGAAACTAGTTTCTACCCTAATAACACTCGTTCCTCCAGGAGGAGTCACCTTTCAGCTCTTTTTTGACTCTCTAAAACTGAAAATATTGCCGAGTCTCTTGTCGTTTTGAGCTCGTTAAATTGGCTGCGAAATGATATCTACCCAGTATACGTTTACACCTTTTTCGGGCTGGGATGGATTATCTACGAAAAAGGAATACCCTAGCCTATCGTGACTAGGAGGTTTTCTTAGACACGGTTTTCTACCTTTTTGGATCTGAGGAACTATCTACAAAAAGGGACTGTTGGAGTTTACTTTTCCATTTTGTTTTCAAACTCTCTAAACATGAAAAGACGTCGAGTTCTTCCTTTGTTAGACTCGTTAAAACCTGATGACATCGGACTCCGTCGTAATGACGATACTCGAGTTCATCCTTCCTAGGGCTCGTTAAATGTACTAGGTTGGATTTGTCTGAAGGATGAGCTTATATCGCAAGCATATTCTATCCCCTTCAGTCTTGTTTTAAAAAATAATTGGGGTACTCGCCAGAAATGGTGGGGAAAAAATGGAACTAGTATCATCGTCGTGTCAGTAGTATGTTTCTCTTGAACATGGCACTTGTCGGCATTCGTGTCAGGTTGGGGACATCTCATCTCATTATTTTCTTGCCCCCATGGGTTTGGGTAATCATTTTTTACCACTCATCTTCTCTTTTCCTTGTCATCATGACTTGAGATCTTTTGATGTCAAATACTGCCAAATCCAGTATCGTGCCGCCGATATGTTCAAGAGAAGTCGGCCTCTGCAGTTCTCAACCTCCCTCTAATTCTCATCTGATCTTGATTCACCAACATTATGTTCCTCTGTCTCGTGTCGATGATGTGGGAAACACTATGGCCCACCTTCGATCAAGGTCACTTCCTGTCGACTTCAACTCGTTATCCAGGAAGCTGACCTAGAGACTCCCTTTTGGTACCTTGGAGCTTGCATGCCTCAATGGCAGGTTCTTCGCATTCGACACAAGTTTTTCATCATTGGCCTTTGATCGAATGATTCTGTGGGTGTTCAAAGCCAGCTCACTATTCACATTTCGTGGATTGTACCTCTAGTACCTTGATGGCCATCGTCATTATTGGTGGTTCCTCTCGCGTCTGTTAACGAATTTCATCATTGGCTAGTAATCAGACGATGTTCTTGCATGTTCAACTTCAGTTCACTTATTCACATGCTAGGACTTGTACTCTGTTTGGGTCGAGATGGAGCGCAAAACCCCAGATTTTGTCTGATAGAATCTAGGCTACTGATCTTTGTGGGTTATCATGATTGGTTACATGACTCATTGATTGAATGGCTGCGACCATACCTGAGTCTACTTATTGATCCTTTCTGGATGGCTGCGTCCATACCTTGGATCCTGATTATTATATACTCTATTATGGATGGCTGCGCCCATACCACATATCATGTTTTTGAGATATCAATTGTATTTGTCTACGCAGGTTTTCCGATGGTAGTGTTTTTAGTTGGGCACGTTCTCATAAAGCATTTCACCCCCCTCTCTCTCTCTTGGGCCTCATGCTTTAGGGGGCATCTGTTACATAAAATTTTGTCACCGTCCCTGCAATTCCCCATCCCGCACATTGGAGGGCCTTTCCCATGACCTGTGAGCAGTGACATGACCTGAAACCACTTTCATGGCATCCCCCTTGCAAGGACAATCATTCCTATGAAGAAATTTTCCTCTGCAAAACCCTAAAAATAGATCTTTTGGCCTTGGCGCGACTAGCCAGTTTAGCCCTCACGCCAATGGGGAAAATCCACCATAGAGGGCGCACCAACTGGTGCTTTGTCCCAGTGTCTCACTCGTGCCAAGATTAATAAGGGATGTTTTTAAAAAATAAATGACAGAAGTTTGATTCCAACAAACTCCTGAACGATTCACTGAAATGATTTGGGAGGTTTGGCTCCGGATCTCCATGTATGGGAGGTGGTTTTCCACCTATCATGGAAGCTTCCTTAGAGATAGGGCCAATCCCATGATTGTAGGGATCCCAACTCCTCTTCCCCCATCTATATAAGCTTGCCTTTTCCCTTAGAAAGCTAAGAGCTGAACTTGCAGCAAGGAGACTATAGCCAAATAGCTTTTGAGAGCCAAGACCAAAGAGAGAGAGCTTCATCCCATTTCCGACAAGCTTCATTGAGACGTGCTCTGTTGTTAGCCCCGCCGAAGGAAGATCAAGCATCAAAGATTTGGGTTGTATCTTTCCTTTGTTATTTTAATGATAAGTGACTTTGATTATGGTTCTGTTCATGTGTCTATTTCTTTGATGTGATGAATTACATCCTCTCTGACTGATGTATGGTTACAGGCTTAGATTTTACATTGTATATTTTTGTATCCTTTGCGCATGTGCAGGTGTTCAGACATGTCAAGTGGAAGAATCGTGATTTTCCAAGCGAGGGAGGGGAAGCATCATCCTTTCTTCAACGACCACTGCGTAGGATTTGAGGTAGGAAATTCATTATGTTTTTGTCGTTTTGTAACTAAGAACCTACGTCACTATGTGACCTGATTGTTGCTAGACCCAAATTGGGCTAGTAGGGATTGCCTCTATCCGTAGAGGGGATTTACCTCTCCAACACTCATACACAAGTGAATTAATCATACTTAGCTCCATAGATAATTTCCTCATGAGCAAACCAACCCCAGGAATGTGTAGCACAACCCTATTATAATTCATCTCAATATATCATCTTCCCAAGATTATGTCTTGGCCTTCCCCTTACCCATGAAATGGAGAATTCAAGCTTGAGGGTGAATTTACAAGTGTCCAAAATAAGGAAAAAATGAATTACAACCCATTTCCCTTATATCGTTTCACCCATGTTAACTTTGGAAGTATTTTGAACTAGTATTTTTCCATTTCCTAAGCTTCTTAGGAACTAGGATATAATAGTCATCCTTGGTGATACAAGAACCCTTCTATACTTGGGCTTTAATCATCTCAAAACAACTTCTGAAAGGCCCTCTTGATCATCATTTCACTATTTTAGATAGAGGTCCTAACCATAATGGGGTAAGATTTTGGAGACTGGTTTGTTTGTTAATCATTCTTATGAATTTTGTAGTTGAGTGCTCTTTTCTTACTTGTTAGATAAACCTAGGTTGTCTTTGTTCCATTTCTTTTAAATATTTTATCCAAAGTGGTTGGTTGGTTATTTCACCGATCTATAACTTGTGGTATTTCTCTAGAAAGTGTGTAGACACCACCTTAAGTGCACAGGCTGGATCATATTGAATATTCGTTGAGGAAGACAATCCATCAAAGGAAGATATCTTAAGGAATTATTATGAGATTTAGATAGTTGTGTACCAAATTATTGGGAGGCTTCCATCTCCTCCTCTGTAGTATGAAATCAATCCCATCAATATTGAGGATCTCATTGTTCTAACTTGGAATAAATTTAATATACCCCTTAATGCTTCTCAAAGTCCCCCTTTTCATAGCCTTTGAAAATCCAAGTCACATTACAAATACTTTCATCATTTTTCCACAATGGACAATACCATCAATAATTTGGATTAAGGGGAACTCTTAACTAACCATTAAAAATCTCCAGTATATGAGATAATCTTCCCATGTTAGGTGCCTCTATCATAAGCACATTCTTTTCCCCTTCTTAAAGTTCATGTAGAGGTATAATGTCTCCCTTGATAACTTCTAATAGTGATGTTGGGACTAAAATATCCACATCATATGGTGGGAGTCCTATTTCTTTTGGGATCTCATCCTTTGGTATGCCACATGTTGTGTTGATCTGTAACTTGATGTGGATATTCCTCTAGAAAATTTGTCATAACATATTTGATAAAAATAGACTAAAATCTATATTGCGAGGGTTAATTTCCTTAGATTCTAAAATTGTTAATTTTTTTTTTTTTTGCTTATGCATGCAAAACATGAAATGCAGAAACTAAATAATGATGAAATACAAGAACACACCAACCATAGTGACACAAGAAATTCCCTGACATTAGGGAAATTTTGAATTCTAAAATGGGACTCCCAAGCAATATTATCAAATAATAGTGGAAATAATAAAATAAGATTAGATTACCTCATCAAGTTTTGTTGAGATTCAACAAGAAGATCCTAGTGAAAATTAAGCACCTACACTAGGATGGGGCCTCAGACTATTTTTAGGTGTATTTATATTTATAGATGTACATGCATATCTATTTTTAGATGCATGCCTATTTATAGATGCATGTACATTTTATTATCCCTTAATATTATATTGACAATAAGCTATAATCTATTCTCAATGAGGACATGGAAATAGTTAACTGAAGTGGAAAATCAGTTGGCTAAGTGAATTTTGAGTTAAGTGGTTGGTTGGTGGGACATGCAGCTTGAATTTAGTTGTAACTGAGTGATTCAAGTTGTAACAGATTTGGAAGTGTAGTGGTGCATGAGTTGTGCAAGTTGTAAGTAGTTTAACTCATTGAATATACAGTTAAGTGAGTTAAACTCAGTTGTGCTAGTTGTAACTGAAGATACACTAGTGAGAGATCAAGTGAATTAATTATTAATTAATTAAAAATCAGTGGTCTCACATGCAACTGAAGATTTACTATTATTAACTACATGCATGTCATGTCCAGTGGAGACCCAGTTGATTTCTAGGTGAAAAGGGAAGTAAACTATCACTTGTGACATTATATGGTTGCACCAATGCAAGCAAACACACATTGGATGTGCCCATGAGGATTACACAGTCAACGTAGGAAAGAAGGCATCAATTCAGGGATTTCTTTCAGCAGGGATTGCGGAGTGGAGGCAGGTTGTTTGGAGACAGTAAATTGAGCAAGTGATTTGCCAATTTTTGTATGACAGTGTGAGAGAATTAGCTGATGTACTGAGAGCTCTTGTGATTGGAGTTTTTTATGTAATTGTTTCATGATCCATGATATAATACAAAAAAGAATATAGTGGGGTTTTTAGCTGTAAGAATTCCCCGAGAAATTTTCTGTGTTGTGTGTGATTGATCTTTCTTCATGATATTGTAATTAGCGACTGTGTTTTTAATTCCGCAAAGATTTGTAGAAGTGATTTAGTCTTTAACTTTAGCATATTTTTAGATCAGGTGAATCCAAGATATACATGCATATTGTGTAATTTCTACATGGTATCAGAGCACAAGAAATTGCAGAAGTGGAGCAGGAGTTGAGTTTGTTGGTGGATATAATTCAAATTTGTAGAAAGACTTTCTTGGTGCTACAAATGATTCAATATCGAAATGGATTTCAATGGCTTGAGGTTAGAGTATGCACTTGAGGGTAGCTCGAGCTACATTTATTGAAAGGAAAAGATGGAGGCAGTACTTGAAGACAATGGCTTGAAGGAATTAATTGAAAAAGATATTCCTAAGAGAGATGCTACAGATGCTGCCAATATTGATGCATGGAAAAAGAAAGTGGCAAAGGCGAGTAGGATCTTGTTGGAGGGAGTACGAGACCACATTTTCTCAAGCCTCCATGGGAAAGCCACACCATATGCTATGTGGAAGGCTTTGGCAGATCTATTCCAAAGCAGAAATGACCATAGGAAATTGGCACTCAAAGATAAACTCAGAAATATCAAGATGGAAAAGGGTGACACCATTCCAAAGTACTCACAAAGTTTTTCCAATGTCGAGATGAACTAGGGAGTGGGGAAATAATAGTTGCTGATGATGATTTAGTGAGTTTTGCTCTCCTAGGACTTCCTAAGAGTTGGCACATTTATGAAGCTCTATCAACGGATGGGAAGAATTTCTAGATTGGGAACGACTGTGTTCGGATCTGGTGCACGAGGAGTTTAGGTAGAACACCAGAGATGGATCTTCATTAAAGCATGATGATGAAGAGGATTGTGCTTTAGCTTCCAAGGAAAATAATGGGAAGGGGAAGAAATTCCATTCTAAATCTGAGTCTAAAGGCAAGAAGCAGGACATGTCCAAGGTGAAGTGTTTTCACTGTCACGAACATGGGAATTTTGCTACTAGCTGTCCACAAAAGAAGAATAACAAGAAGGTTTTTGGAGCTATAGTTGGTGAGGCCCTTGCCTCGCAATTTGAGCTTGAATTCTACTTGATTGCATGCTTGGTGTCAAGTGCATTGGGATCAATGTGGTATTTGGATAGTGGCGCTTCCTTTCACATGATGGGAGATTAGGAGCTTTTCAGTGACTTGGAGGAGAAATATCTCCAGATGCATATTGAGATGGGCGACGATGAACGGTACAATGATTTTTATATTGGTACCATTACCTTTTAGAGGGATTCAGGTAAAACATTTCAATTAAAATATGTGATGCATGTTCCAGGTCTGAAGAAAAATTTGGTCTCAGTCGTAATGTTGGAGGACAGAGGATATGGCATTGTTTTTAGTGATGGAAAATATTTCCTGCGACATAAAAAAATGGTTCTAGCCAAGAGGATAGGGATTCGAGTTAAGAATCTCTACAAGCTGGAGTTAGATGGTTGCGCTTGCATGATGGGAAAGGTGGAGAAAATGGTGAGCCGAGATGAGGGCGAATTATGGAATAGACGATTGGGCCATCTTCATCATGGAGCCTTGAAATTCATGCAGCAAATATCTACTAGACTTCCAATGGGAACACTTTCTCAGTTAGATCAGTGCAAGGGTTGCACCATGGGGAATTATGTAAAGTCCACCTTTCATGAGAAGGAGAACCGTATTTTAGGGATCCTTGAGAGAGTTCACATAGACGTGTGTGGATTGTTCTCAGTTGCTTCAACAACAAAATGTAAGTACTATGTAATATTTTTTGATGAATTTTCTCGTAAATGCTGGATCTTCTTCATGCAGAAGAAAGATCAACATTCTCTAAGTTCTGTGAGTTTAAGGCATTGGTGGAGAAATATTCAGGGAAGCAATTGAAGGCTCTTAGGAGCGATAATGGTGGATAATACATCTTTGACGAATTGAAGAACTTCTGTAGCAAAGAAGGAATTCAAAGAGAACTCATAGTACCTCATAACCCACAACAAAATGGGGTCACGGGGAGGAAGAAAAGAACGACCGTAGGTGCAGCACGAGCAATGTTGCATGATCAGGGCCTACCAATGCATTTGTGGGCAAAAATATGCAACACTGCGGTTTATGTGAAAAACCGTTGTCCTCATAGAGTACTTGGAATGAGTACACCTGAAGAAGCTTTCATTGGTAATAAAATGGATGTTTCACACTTTAATATTTTTGGCTCATTTATTTATGTGCGTGTGACCAAGGACGTCAGGAAGAAGCTGGAGCCGACTGATGAAGTTGGGATTTTGGTGGGGTACAGAGAAACACCCCATAACTATTGTGTGTATTTTCCAAACAACAAAACGACTGTTGTGCGACGGGATATAAAATTTGATGAGGGGAAAGCCATGCAGTTGTCGCTTGAGAGGGATTTGGACTTGCATGTGGAGAAGGAACTGCTGATTCCCAAAGATGAGCCTCTAGATGTGGATCAGAAACAGGAGGAGTTTCATGGAGTGGAGGAAGCCACTCATGCAGAGCCATCCATCAGAAATGGCAGAAGGTGCATCATGGAAGCTGATAGGTTGAGACTTGATGATACACAAAATGTAGGAGCCCCTACTTCATAGTGCAAACAGAGACAATATCCTGAATGATTTACTGGATACATGGCTCTCATGAGGAAATGTATTGTCACTGAACCATATTCTTCTCAAGAAGTAGTGAAACAACCTACTTGGGTTGATGAAATGGTGGAGGAGTATGACTCCATTGTCAAAAACAGTTCTTGGGAAATTGTTCCAAGATTGGTTGATAAATCAATGGTAGGTATGAGATGGATCTACAAGGTAAAGCAAGATTCTGATGAGAGTGTGGAGAAATACAAGTCCAGATTTGTGGCCCAGGGCTTCTCACAGATCGAGGGGATAGATTATGATGAGACTTTTGCACCTGTCGCAAGGTACTATTCCATAAGGGCCATCCTTGCACTCTTAGCACAGATGGGCTAACGCATTCATCAGATGGATGTGAAAACTACATTTCTCAATGGGATACTTGAGGAAGAGGGGTACATAGAGCAGCCTGAAGGTTTCGAGATCTTCAACAATGAGTCACATCTATGCCGACTCAAAATAGTGTTGTATGGGCTGAAGTAAGCACCCTGTGCTTGGTACACTTGGATAGACAATTATTTCACCAGACTGGGCTTCACCAAAAGTGAAGCAGATGCAAACCTGTACCAAATTGTGGTGGAGGGTAAGCATTTAATCATTGTTCTTTATGTTGATGATTTAATATTGACTAGTGATGAGCAGTTGATACACTCATGCAAGGAGGATCTTAAAAGGGAGTTCGAAATGAAGGATATGAGCCTCCTTCATTATTTCCTTGGATTGGAAATATGGCAGTGTGATGGTGAACTTTTTGTGTCTCATGGAAAGTATACAAAGGATATACTGGGTAACTTTAACATGGAGGGCTTCAAATCCATGGATACTCCTCTTCCAATAAATTGGAGGAAAGAGGATAATACTTCTGGAGAGGTAGTTGATGCTATTGTCTATCAACAGTTAGTGGGTTCGCTAATGTATCTAGTGAACATGAGACCGGAAATTTGCTATGCGGTTAACCAGCCAAGTCAAGCTATGGTTAAGCCTACCAAGATATTTTGGAAGGTAGGAAAGCATCTCCTGAGATACCTGAGGGGAAAATCAAAGTATGGTCTATGGTACAGGAAGACAAATGGAGTGAGGTTGTATGGCTTCACGAATGCAGATTGGGTTGGAAGTCCAACGGACAGAAAGAGCACACTAGGGGGGATCTTTAGCATTGGATCTATAATCGTTTCTTGGTAAAACAGGAAGAAGAGATCTGTGGCACTCATTTCAGTGGAGGTGGAATACATGGCAGCGAGTCAACCTGCATGTGAGGCTATCTGGATGAGAAAGATCTTGGTTGGTTTGTTTGGTTCTCATATGGATCTGATAGTGATTCATTGCGATAATCAGAGTTGCAATAAACTATCGATTAATCCCGTGTTTAATGATAGATCCAAGAATATAGATATCTACCATCATCTAATATATTGTGTGTATAGGAGAACCATGTTACTTTAGTACATTCCCACGAAAGATCAGGATGCATATATTCTAACGAAGGTGCTCACTAGGAAAAAATTCGAATACCATAGAGATAGGATCGGGGGTGAAGGATAATCCCTTGTTGAGAGGGAGTGTTGAGATTCAACAAGAAGATCTTAGTGAAAATTAAGCACCTACACTAGGATGGGGCCTCAGGATATTTTTAGGTGTATGTATATTTATAGATGTATGTGCATATCTATTTATATATGCATGTCCATTTTTATTATCCTTTAATATTAGATGGACAATAAACTATAATCTATTCTCAATGAGGATTTGTAAATAGTTAACTGAAGTGGAAAATCAATTAGCTAAGTGAATTTCGAGTTAAGTGGTTGGTTGGTGGGACATGTAGGTTGACTTTAGTTGTAACTGAGTGATTCGAGTTGTAACAGAGTTGGAAGTGCAGTGGTGCATGAGTTGTGCAAGTTGTAAGTAGTTTAACTCAGTTAAGTGAGTTAAAATCAATTGTGCTAGTTGTAACTGAAGATACACTAGTGAGAGATCAAGTGAATTAATTATTAATTAATTAAAAATTAGTGGTCTCACATGCAACTGAAGATTTACTATTACTATTATTAACTGCATGCATGTTAGATCCAATGGAGACCCAGTTGAGTTCTATGTGAAAGGGAAGTAAACTATCACTTGTGACATTATCTTCTTGCACCAATGCAAGCACACACACATTGGATGTGCCCATGAGGATTGTGCTGTCAAGGTAGGCAAGAAGGCATACATTCATGGATTTCTTTCAGCAGGGATTGCGCATTCGAGGCAGGCTATCTGGAGACAGTAAATTGAGCAAGTGATTTGCCAATTTTTGTATGACAGTGTGAGAGAATTAGTTGATGTAATAAGAGCTCTTGTGGTTGGAGTTTTTTATGTAATTGTTTCATGATCCATGATATAATATACAATAGAATATAGTTTGGTTTTTAGCTGTAAGCTTTCCCCGGGAAATTATCCGTGTTGCGTGTGATTGATCTTTCTTCATGATGTTGTAATTGGTGATTGTGTTTTTAATTCCACAAATATTTGTTGAAGCGATTCATTATTTAACTTTAGAATATTGTTAGATCGGGTGAATCCAAGATATACATGCATATTGTATAATTTATACAAGTTTTTTTTTTTTTTTTGGGAGGGGGGTGGGGGGGGTGCGGTGGAGGTGGAAGAAAAGACTACTTTTTCAACTTATCTCCTTACAATTTTACTCAAATTTCGAGTGGGAGTAATTTTTGGATGCAAAAATTAATTTTTCATCCAAGGAGTACCCATGTTGCATATTTTTGATGGACCATACTGCATGAAAATTTGAAATACATGAAAAAAATGATTGCAATCACATTTTTTTGTGTATTTCACATTTTTCGTGTAGTGGGGTCCATCAAAAGTATGCAACAAGGGTACTCCTTGGATGCAAAATTAAATTCTGTGTCTAATGATTTATTTCGCTCAAAATTCAAGTAAAATCACAGGGAGATAAGTTGAAAATATAAGTTGAAAAAGTATTTTTTATTTTTTTTATTTTTTTTAATATTTTTACCTTTTTACTCCAAATATGGTGAATCATCCCCCATGGTTGACATCATCATATTGAATTCTATTAGTTCTTATAATTTTGATTTTTGTTGTACATTTTTGTTTGGAGGCCCATTTTCTACCTCAAAATTTCTCTAATGAAATTGTTATGGGAGAAAACCTAGTTGTAAGGTGATGTTGTGTTGTTATCTTTCTCTGGAATGGAAATAATGCAAGTAAAAAAGGAGAGGGCACTGTTAGTGGAGTTACTTCAGACCTATGTAATAATAGGTTACTACAAACACTAAACCCATTTGTTATGCACTCTCACTCCCACTCCCAAATTTTTTTCTCTATTGTAGAACAAGATATACTAAAAATTGAATGAAATCCATTTTCCTCCTAGTGGCATAGTTATAACATAGCTCGATAGGAAGCTAGCGGTCAAGTTTGAATCCTTCAACTATGAAATAGTGTTACAACTTTGACCTTTCTAGATTTTTCTTTATATCATTCATGTGGCTAGCCCCTGTTCCATGAACAATGAGGGATGATGTGGCATCCTCTATTAGGTCCCTATATTACTAGTATAGTCCCTTATTGTTGTTAGTGTAACCTCCTTATTTTTATTGTTGTATTCCCGTAACCCCAATATTGTTATTATTGTGCCCTTACATTATTATTGTTACATTGGCTAGGATTATATTTTGGCCCCATGGACTCCTATATATAGAAGGAGGTTTGGTCATTTGTATCATCCAAGAATTGTTCATTTATGTAATATATTCGAGGTTGCCCCCTCGAAGTGGCTATTTATAAGGTGTTTATCTCTCTTTTCTTCTATTTTTTGAGCTGGTTTCATAACATTTGGTATCAGAGCTTTGGATTCTAGGGTTTCACTACTCCAAACAGGTCATCGTGGAATTTTCGCTATAAATTGTTTTCTACGAATGTTAAAATGCTGAAATTTTTATAGAGAAAAGCCAAAATCCTGAGGAACTTTGTGTAAACATTTCAGATCTTAGTTCGCAATATTTTCGGAGATATGTTCTATGGAAGGTATGGTTTTTCTAGGCTACCTAATTTCACCTAAAATAGGTCATCGTGGAATTTTCACTATAAAATTTTTACGAAGGTTCAGAAGCTAAAATGTTTACAGAGAAAAGATTAAATCTGAGGAATGTCCTGTAAAAATTTCAGATAATGGTTCACAATATTTGCAAAGATAGGATCTATGGAAGTTAGGGTTTTTTCAGGCTCTCGAATTTCATCTCAAAGAGGTGACCATGGGAAAATCTTCATAAATCTCTCTCTGAGCGTCAGATTGGAATTCTGTAAAAAGTGGCCGCAAGTACATAGATTGTAGTTTATTTTTTATCAATGTCATAGCCTAAGAAGGAAACGGTGACACATGGCACATCATACAAGTTAGCTCTACCGAAATAGTCCATAATTAGGTTATTGTGGGAGACTGGGCATAAATGTTCCTTGAAGAATCCAAATCAGGTGAGACCTATGGCATTTGAAAGAAGATTCAGAGGGCTACTACAAGGCCAAATTTCAAGATCCAAAATCATAGAGATAATTCAGTTTCAATATCAAGCTCCTCAAAAGAAAGAAAAAGGTTTGTATTTTTTTCTTCGAATTGCATAAGTCTTGTGTGAATAATCAGTTTGAAGTGATTCCAAGGGCATATTGAAGCATATATATTTGTATTTGGTTCTAAAATTCCACCTAGAAATAATTCAACACCCATTAAGCCTTCATAAGGCTCTACTATGACTCATGAAGAAGAAGAAGTGCAACATGACATATCAAAATTACAAGAGAAAGTGCACCAAATTTCGCTTTGGAAAAGAGCAACAAAAAATGAAATGGAAGTTTTGAAGAAAGGCATGGATGGTTTGAAGAATGGAATGGAAGCTAAGATGGATGGCATGGAAGCTGGCATGGAAGCTAATATGGATGAAATGGGAGCTAAGATGGATGACATGGAAGCTGAGAATGATGAAAAAATTAAAGACAACATGGAAGACATGAAGAATGATCTAAAAGCAGACGTGAAAGGTTTGCTGAAAAGGTTAATAAAATAAATGATTCCTAATGGAGAAAATATAGTAGAGGAAACTCATGATGATAAAAAAATAAATGCTAATCATGATTTCATAAACTCTAATGTTGGATTGAAGAACCACCATATTCCAAAGACGGATATGAGGAAATTTGATGGCAAGGATCTCGTAACATGGATACTACAGATGGAGCAATATTTTGATCTCAATATTGTGAAAAACACACTAAAGGTACAAATTGCAACTTTACATTTATAACAAAATACATTTGTATGGTATCGAAGGATTTTATCTCGTAAAAAAATTGTCACTTGGTCAATTTTTATGGAGGAAATGATAGCACATTATGAGGATACAAAGAGAAACACCTTCTTTAGCCAAGTGATAAATCTCAAACAAAAGGGTTAATTGGTGGAGCACATTGAGGACTTCCAAAAATTGAATATAAGGGTAACTGGTATTATAGAAGAACACATGATTGATGTCATCCTAGGGACTTTAAAATATAACATCCAACATGAAGTTCATGTTTGGGAACTCGATTAATTGGAGAAGGCATTCAGGTTGGCAAGAAAATTTGAATGTAAAATTATGGCGATAAGGAAGCCTACCACTCACATCTATAAAGATGGAATTGTTGTTGCTCCTAGACTTCCACAACCTACAAGGTTGACACCACAACACTTGGAAGAAAAAATAGAAAAGGGCTTTGCTACAGTTGTGATAGAAAATACACTAAAGGTCATAAGTGTATTGAGAAGAAATTATTTTACATAGATTGTGAAGAGGAGGAAGAAAATGAACAAGAACCTTCAAAATAAGAGGATTTACACCAGGAACCAACCCTAGAAGAAGAAGAAATGAGTCTGAACATATCATGTAATGCACTTGCAGGAATTACCACTCCTCAAAATCTCAATATAGAAGGACATATAAAGAAGAAGAAGGTAATAGTGTTGATTGATTCGAGTAGTACCCATAATTTTATTCATTGTAAGGTAGCCAAGGAATTGAATTGTTTCCTATACCCAGAACCAGAATGTCAAGTGATGGTTGCAAATGGAGAAACTATAAATTGCTCTCGAAAATGCCATAATATCAAGCTAACCATGGGAAAATATGTATTGAATAGTCCAATGATTTCCATTCCAATGGGAGGTGCTGATGTTGTACTAAGAGTACAATGGTTACAATCTTTGGGGATGATAGCTTTCAATTTTCAAGAAATTTTCTTGAATTTTTTTCAGAAGGAAAGGAAATCGAATTACGGGGTATTGCATGGAAGCCAGGAAACATAATAAGCTCTAATGTCATGACAAATATTCTGAATAAAGAACAATGAGGCATAATTGCACAATTATGCTCACTAGAAGTTCCATCATCAAAATCATATACTTCTCCAGATCTCCAAAAAGTCTTGGACAATCATTCCAAGGTGTTTGAAACTCCCAAAGGACTCCCACCTATTCGTGATCATGATCATGCTATTCATTTGATTCCACGAAGTGTTCCTCCAAACATTAGGCCTTACAGATATCCTTATGTCCAAAAGAGTGAAATTGAACGTATGATTGTAGAAATGTTAGAGGCTGGTATAATTCAAACTAGTCAAAGTTCTTTCTCTACTCCAGTAGTATTGGTGCATAAGAAGGATGGATCATGGCACATGTGTTGGATTATAGGGAGCTCAATAAGCTCACTATTAAAGATAAATTTTCCATTCCTGTGATTGATGAATTATTGGATGAATTACATGGAGAAATTTATTTTATCAAGTTAGATCTTCGTTCAGGATATCATCAAATTAGAATGAATACTGAAGATATTTCAAAAACAACATTTCGAACTCGTGAGGGTCATTATGAATTTTTGGTCATGCCTTTTGGCCTTTCCAATGCACCTTCTACATTTCAAGGGTTGATGAATTCCATTTTCAAACCCTTCCTTAGAAAATTTGTGCTAGTATTTTTTGATGACATACTAATCTACAACAAGTCTTGGAAGGATCATGTTCAACATGTTGATAGGGTGCTCAAACTATTGGAGAAGAAACAATTATATGAAAAAACATCCAAATTTTTCTTTGGAGTACAAGAGGTGGAATATCTAGGTCATATTGTATCTCATGAGGGTGTTAAGGTAGACCCTAACAAAATTAAAGCCATTAAGGAATGGAAAGTCCCCACAACCATAAAGAAGTTGCGAGGATTTCTTGAGTTAACAAGGTATTATCGCCAGTTTTTTAAAAATTATGGGAGAATAGAAGCACCTCTAACAACATTATTGAAGAAAGATGCATTTTCATGAACTCCTGAAGCAACTAAGGCATTTGAACATCTTAAAGAGGAAATGTGCCTAACACCAGTCTTAGCTACGCTAGACTTCACAAAAACCTTTATTGTGGAATGTGATTCCTTAGGAAATGGAATTGGTGATGTTTTAATGCAAGACGGAAGACCCATTTCTTTTGAAAGTCATCCAATCAAAGGAAATTATTTATAGAAAGCTATTTATGAGAAGGAAATGTTGGCAATACTACATGCACTAAAGAGATGGTGACCTTACCTAATGGGAAGACACTTCAAGGTAAAAGCTGATCATGATAGTCTTAAACACTTTTTGGAAAAAATACTATCATTAGAAGAGAAAAAAAAATGGGTCACAAAGATGTTGGGTTACGAATTTGAAATAATCTACAAAAAAGGGAAGCTAAATGTTGTTGCAGATGCACTCTCAAGAAAGGATGAAGAGGTGGAAGCATTTCTTTGTTCCATTTCTATTATCCAACCAGATTGAATAACCAAAGCAAGGGATGAATGGAAGAAGGACAAAGAAGTGTGGACACTCATTCAAAAGTTTCAACAAGATCCTAGTACATCTAATACATTTAGTTGGAAAAATGATTCCTTATGGTACAAATATTGCTTATATATTTGCAAGAATTGCTAACTAAAGCAAAATATTCTTTTGGAATTGCACACTTCTCCTTTAGGAGGACACTCAGGATTTTTAAAAACTTACCATAGGGTGAAGAACGAATTTTTTTGGGATGGCCTTAAATTTGATATTCAAAATATTGTGGCAGAACGTTTGGTTTGCCAGCAAAATAAAGTTGAGACAATTAAGGCCCAAGGTCTTCTACAACCTTTATCCATTCCATGTCAATGTTGGGAAGATATTTCAATGGTTTTTATGACAGGTTTACCTAAGTCCAAAGGAAAGAGTGTCATCATGGTGGTATTCGATAGAATTACCAAGTATGCACACTTTTGTGCATTATCTCATCCATTTAAGGCAATTACAATTGCTACTACGTTTATAGAAACAATTCAAAAGCTACATGGAAACCCAAAGATTATTGTAAGTGACAATGATCCCATTTTTACTAGAAATTTTTGGACGAAATTATTTTCTTGTTTGGGTACTTAACTAGCTCATAACTTGTCTTATCATCCTCATTATGATGGTCAAACTAAGATAGTGAATAAATGTTTGGAAGGATATCTTCGTTGTTTTGTATATGATAAGAAAACATAATGGGTCAAGTGGTTACCTCTCACTGAATGGTGGTATAACACTTCCTTCTATACTGCAGCAGAAATGACCCCATTTATGGAACTTTATGGATATCAGCCACCATCCATCACATATTCTTTAAGATAAAATTCTAAGGTTCAATCAATGGAAGATCACATTGAGCATCAAAAATAATTTTTCCAACTCTTAAAGGATAGCCTAAATTTGGCATAAAATCGAATGAAACAACAAAAAGATCAACATCGAAATGAGAGAAGTTTTGATGTAGGAGACAAGATGTTTTTATGTCTACAACCATACAATCAAATGTCCCTTAAGCAAGTTAAGAAGGATAATAAATTATCACCAAAGTACTATGGTCCTTACAAGGTGTTGCAAAAGATTGGTACTATGGCATACAAATTGGAGCTTCCTACTTCTTCGCGAGTGTATCAAGTTTTCCATGTTTCATGCTCAAAGAAGGTTATAGGGGAGAAAAATCCAGTTCAAACAATATTTCCAGAACTTGATGAGGAAGGAAAACTCATATTGGAACCTGAAGTAGTCACAGAAAAAAGAACTCGACAGCTATGGAATTGATCAATTTCAGAGTATCTCATCAAATGGAAGAACTTACCCATTGAAGATTATACATGGGAGGATGATAATTTTATACAGAAGCATCTAGAGCTACTCAAGCGTTGATGATCAGGAGATCATGTGTTATGCTCAAAATTGAAAGTGATCTAAATTTTACCAAACCTGAGCGACCGAAAAGGTCTCGTCTTTGCGATTTTGGCACCGTGAATGGTTCAAAAAACCAATGTCATATGAGGAAGATATTGCGTTCTATTCGTTTTCTCAAACAACTAAAATTTTGTGACTGGGATGCCTAGTCAACATGCAGGTACAGTCAGCAGGTTGCATATTCTAGGGAATATTCCCTTTTCTTACAGCCAATCAGATCACACCACGTGGCTTAATCTGGGCCGTTGATTTTTGTGGTATGGAAGTGATTCTGATTGTTAATGTTTTGGAAATTAACCATTGGATGAGTGACACGTGGAAATCCCGAAGGCTACTAAATGTCCTCAAGAGGCTATTTTAAAATTTTTGTGGAGTTGGGAGGGGGGGTGGGGGGGGGGGGTCGACCCCGCGACCTTCGACCAGTCTTCGTACGAGTTGTTTCTTAACATTACTATTCTATGCATTTTTTTATGTTGTTTATGTTTTAATATTTGGGGGAGGGGGGACGGCCAACGATCCAAACCCACTGGCGGCCCTGTGGTGACTGGTCACGTGGTATATAAAGAACCTGCAACACAAAACTTCGGAACCAATGTCTTAAACCTTAACCGACGGTGATATATTTGTTCACATGTCACAGTAACATTTAAGGTTGCAGTTGACGATTAGTGGGGGCGGTTTATCCGGCAGAGATATTTAAACCAATCACATGGCACGGGGTAATGGCAACAAATGTCATGGTTTCGGATCATGGAGTTATGGTTCTGCTCCAAACTCAACATAGATTTTTAAAATCCATAACCGCGTGGTTTTAGGCGGGGGTTCAGCTTGTGACCACCCCGACCTAACCACTAACATTTAATCCAAATGGTCTTTCCAGCGGAAGTTGGAGCATGCCCCTAATTTTATGGCACTCCATTAAATTAACTTCAGTTAAGTGCCAGTCTCCACTTTTAGTGGAGCTTTTCTAGCCGATATTGGGAAAAATGCATTGGGACGTCAAATTTCGACCAATTTGGGTAAAAAAAGAGTCTACCTAGACTAATTTGAGCATTCTGGAGCCATTGGTGTAGAGAAAAAAACCATTAGAGGCCTTTAAGCACATGTAATTTTCAATTTTGAGCATAATTGCAAAGAGGGACATGTCATTGGGAGCTGGACCAGCAGATGTAGCCCAGGAGGGGTGAACTGCTTCATCATGCCTACTATATAAAAATTATGTGTGATTGCATTTCTCTATTATACACTATCTTTCAATGTTTTTTAGGTTTATTTTCATGCTTATAGTTCACAAATTCATCTATGTTTCATAGTTAAAACACTCATTCCTTAAGCAAACAAATGGAGACAAACTTTACATGTTTTTAATATTGAAAGGACACTTAACACAAAAAACTAATACACTCCTTTCAGATCAGGTTGGTATCATATCTAGATTTTAATCTCTGGTGTTTTTTTGTGAAAATATTTGTTAACTATTTGCAAGGGTTTTCATGCTTACTAGGCTCAAGCTTAAGAGAGGAGAAGGAAAATTGGTGGAAGTAAGAGGTTCTCAAAGTGAGCCACAACAAAGGAGGGCATGATTGCCACATTATCCACCACCTAATTCAACTCCAAAAGAAGTAGAAGAAGCTATAAGCATGCCTCCAGGATTATAAGAAACCCATGAAGCGGTGGATCCCAAAGAAGAAGAAAGAGTGTTCAGAAAAGAATTCCTTGACATTACTGAAATGGTGAGAGTCCTTTATCAAGAAAGGAATGAAAGAATAGAAGGAGAAGGATCCAAACTTCACAAGGAAGGTCAGGGATCATTAAGAGGCCACAATGATGAAGATAAATCAAAGAAGGGAAATGGAGGAAATGGAGGTAGTGGAAAGTCACCATCCTCACCCTCATCATCATCATCCTCTACTTCATGTTTAGTACACCCGTCACACAAGTCAAAGAAAAATGGTAAAATTACTTTTCTAAAACTTGATGTTAAGTTTTAATTTCCAATGTTTAATGGTGAAGTAAATGTAGAAAATCTTGATAATTGGATTAGGAAATTGGAGGTTTATTTGAGAATTCAAAAACTTCATGATGATGATAACAAAATCTAACTAGCTTCATTGAGGATGGAAGGTGCAACTCTTGTTTGGTGGGAAGCCAAGACAAAGGAGGAGATCAAGAAGCATGGTAAGATTATTCTATCATGGAATAATTTCATTATTGCAATAAAGAAAATTTTTTATCCATTAGCTCACATGCAGAAAGCCATAATGAACTGGAAAAATTTTAGACAATTGAAAGGACAAAATGTACAAGACTACACCCAAGAATTTAGGAGAAGAGCTCTCTTATTAGGGGTATATTTGTAGAGTCAAGATACTTTTCTCAAGTACATAGGGGGCTTACATAACTACCTTAAACATACTATCCTCATGTTTAATCCTACAAGTCTAGATGAGGTATGTGTTGAAGCCACACATCTAGAAGCTAGAGGGAAAAATAATTTTGAAGAGGGTAGAAACAAAACTTTTAGGGGGGAAAAAAAGAGAAGACCTCAAAAGGAAAAGGCAGAAAGAATGCATCTATCAAGAAAGAGGGAGAGAAAGTGGTTTGTAATTTTTTTTCAAGAGAAGACCATGAAGAGAAAAAATGTTGGAAATTACATCCTGAAAAGAGACCCAAGTATAACAATAACAAAGGGAAGCAGAAAAATACAGCTACAACTCAACATGACTTAGGAGAGGATTCAGGTAATGAAACTAAAATTACAGCCACGAGATTGAAGAACATTAAGGGTAAATAAATTGAAACAAAACCCAATACTAGTACTTAAAATTGTGACATACAAGCTCTAAATGAAGAAGAGAGAATTGCATTGTTTCATGTGAGGGTCATATCCAAACATACCAATATTGGCACACTGTTTGACAGTGGGTCACAAGAAAACTTAATCTTTGAATACTTGGTCAAGAAACTTAATCTTGAGACCATTCCACATCCAAAACCATATCCACTTGGTTGGATTTGTAAGGATGCAAATTTACAGGTTTCAAAGAAGTGTATATTGTGCTTTGTAATAACTCCACATTTTGTTGACACAATTGAATTAGATGTGGTTCCGCTTGATATTACAGGTGTTGTGTTGGGAAGTAATTACTTATATGATAGGAAAGCAATCTTCCATCACCATCAGAATAAATACCATTTATTCAAATATGGAAAGGAGTACATTTTTGGAGCACATAGCAAGAAGACAAATATTGCAATGGTAAATGCTGGATAGGTAAAGAGGCTGGTGAATTCAAGTAAGAATTTTGTTATTCTCATGATTAAGCCTAAAGCTGATGTTAATCATGAGTCATTTGAAGATTTTGATCCTAAGTTGAAATCAGATTTATATGATGTAGTTGATGCACATCATGAGATGTTTGAGGACGCAACAAGATTGCCTCCTAAAAGGGAGATTCAACATGAGATTTAGTTAGAATAATATTGTCCTCTTCCAAACATCGGCATGTATCACATGTTGATAATGGAGAATGATAAAATAAAGAGGAAAATCAAGGACTTGTTGGATAAGGGACTCATAATGCCAAGCACTTCGCCATGCGGATCACCCATAGTCTTGATTCCGAAGAAAGATGGGACTTGGCGCATGTGTGTTGACTTCAGAGCTTTGAACAAGATAACGGTAAAGAATCAACACCCACTCCCAAGGATAGATGATTTGCTAGATCAGCTTAAAGAAGAAAAGTTTTTCACTCAGTTAGATTTACGAAGTGGATATCATCAAGTAAGAATTTCAGAAAGTGACATATGGAAGACTGCATTCAAAACCAAACAAGCACTCTTTGAGTGGTTGGTTATGCTATTTGGTTTGTGTCATGAACCAACGAATTTCATGCGTGTTATGGATAATGTTTTGCATCCTTTTCTTGATTAATTTTTTATTGTTTATTTAGATGATATACTCATTTTCAGCAAAATAAGAGAAGAACATGTCTTGCATGTAAAAAGGGTACTTGATGTTTTGAAGAAATAGAAATTATTTCTTAATATATCTAAGTATGAATTTGGAAATACTTCTCTGGTTTATTTGGGACACATTATAGGAGGAGGTGAGTTGAGAATTGATCCTTCTAATTTGGAAGCCATTGTGAATTGGCCCACTCCCAAATCAGTAGCTGAGGTAAGTAGTTTCTTAGGCACAGCTCAGTATTGGAGAAAGTTTATTGCTAACTTTTCTGCGATAGAAGATCCTATGCATGCAGTGAAAAGTGTGAAGAAAGGCTTCCAATGGGGAGGAAAACAACAACAAGATTTTGAAGCTTTAAAAGACAACATCTGTTCAGCTCCGGTACTTGCATTACCGGATGTGAGACAACCATTCGAGATTCAAACCGATGATAGTGATTATGCTATGGGTGTAGTACTTTTGCAGCATGGTAAGCCTACTGCTTTTCATTCTGAAACATTCAATGGTGCTGTAACTGATTATCCAACATACGACAAAGATTTGTATGCATTGGTACAAAGAGGCAAGAAGTGGAAACACTACTTGATGGGTAAAGAGACGATTATACATAAAAATCACCAACCATTACAGTACTTGTAGTCGCAAACAAAATTACAGCAATCACGACATTTTAGGTGGATGGGATTTCTTCAACAATTTCACTTGGTTATAAGTTACAAGAAAGGTATTTTCAATAAAGTTGATGATATGCTTTCATGACCAATTATAAGTGCTTCTAATTTTCTTAAAAATGATTCTATTGTACATGAGAGTTACATAGAACAATATGCATCTGATGCTAATTTTCAAGATGTGTATGCTAGTTTGAGTGAAGGGAATCAAGTTGAGGAAAATGATTATCACATGCATAAAAATTTGCTATTTCATTTGGGAAAGCTGTGTATACCACAAGGAGAGAGATTTAGTGTCATGAGAGAGGCTCATTCATCTCTTATTGCTGGATACTTTGGGGTAAGAAAAACAATGGTGCATCTACAGAGGTATTTCTATTGGCCTCACATGATAGATAGTGTGTCACGTTTTATACGAGGATGTTCTATGTGTGCAACAAGCAAGCCTAGAAATAGTAAGCTTGGGTTGTACACGCCACTACTGGTACCATCAAGGCCATGGGAAAGTGTCTCCATGGACTTTGTTGGAGGTCTACCTATGTCAAGAAAATGACATGATTATCTTTATGTAGTTGTGGATAGATTCAGTAAAATGTGTATACTTATGCCACGTAAGAAAACCATTATTATTTAACAAACTGCTGAACTTTATTTTCAACATGTATGGGTTCATGTTGGACAGATTAATCCGTCTTGCGGACAAGACCGATCTCTCTAGTACAAAAGGTATCTAGCAACAAACAGCCAATTATACTAATCTCTCTCTAAGCATATAAGATTTATAAAAACACTATACGGGTGTAAGAACCTACCTCTTATCCAACGCTTGCTTGCTTACTTGATTTTGTTGAAGTCCTTCCCATGCACTGAAAGAACGTCCTTCGTATATCTGTAATCACAAACAAGGAAAAAGATTAAGTAGCACCTGTATAGACATTGTCATAAATCATACTTATCATATTGATCAAGGAATTTACGAAATAAACCACAAATTGACAGTTTAATGAGAGAAATGAGTATATTTGTATTAACTTTAAAGATAGAAAACCTTTACAACCTGTGCCTTGATGTTGTGCAGGTCCTCCCGGGGTCCGAAGCAGGAATATCCTCTACTTTGACAAGCATTGCACTCTTTGGACTAAGACAAATGGAGATGAGTGATTTAACCTCACAGAAAGTCTTAGTTAACTAAGTCTAAATCTCAACAACATTTAACTTCAAATCTCATAAGCTTGAACTCCCTTTGAGGCTACCCAAGGCCTCTTTTTATAGTGGAAAAGAGGAGGTTTCTTGTTCCAAATATGAAGGGATAGAATACTCCTTCAAAGGGATAAGCTCCTTACATCAAGGGGTTAGCTCCATCAAGTGAGGGATGCATGAACCTTCTCAAAGCGTATCCATTCCCGAAAATTCCCATCTAGAATCTTCTAGAATTCACCTGGAATTCACTTTTATCTTCATTTTCTCGCCTTTTTATGTTTTACAAAGGTCCGCACCCATTACACAAAGAACGTGCGGTATGGTTCCGCAGGCAGGCTGAGATTTAGGTGCGGGACCGCAGGGAATGCATAGAGAAAGTGCGATACCAATTCTTAGGGGATTTTAGGGATTTTTCTCTGATTTTGAAGCTTGACATGAGGAGCTGGTATATTGGACTTGCAAAAGGAGGAAGTATGAGTAATGATAAGCTCATACTCATGGTAAAATGTCAAGGTGACAGTTTTCAGTGTAACAAATTGCCCCCTAAAGTGCAAAGTCTGTAATAGATGAAGCTGTAGTCTGTCATATATGAAGAGTGCAGTACTTTATCATTTCAAAGATCATCCCGTGGACACCCCAGTCGGTACCTGTAAAAACATTCAATGCAAAATATATACATGTATATGTCATCACTGAGGTAGGCATTCCCATACTCAGATAAAAACTAACTATGAACTAACTGAAATCGTTCTGATACAAGAATGATTTTGAATACATCATAGTACAGATATATGTAGACACAGTATGGACGCAGCCATCTGTTTATCAATAGTCTACTGTATAGATGACAACAAAATTCCTCGCAGCCTGGATGGTGGAAACTAGATCCAGGGTCTTGATTTCCGCATCTCGAACCAGTACGATTCTATCCATGTGAATGAATGTATCGAAGTCGAACATGGTAGAAACCACTTGATTACCAGTCAATGATGTAAACTGTTAACAAGTGTGAGAGAAACCACCAGTAATGTCAATGGCTCTCAAAGTACTCAGTACAATCCATGAAATGTGAATGAATGAGCTGAATTCGAACATGTCACGGAGTCATTCGATCAAAAGTCATTGATGCAACTTGTCGTCGAAAGCGAGAAACCTGCCATTGAGGTATGCAGATTTCAAGGTACTGACGATTTCTGGATCAACTTCCTAGATAGTGTGCTGATGTCGATAGAAAGCGATCTGTCGTAGGCAAGCCCACAACACGAAATCATAGATCAAGTTTTGAAAATATGTTGGCAAGGACTGACTCAGGGATGGTCAATGATGGATGACAGATATTTTGCAGATGAATGGTTTCATTTGAACTGTTCTCTTGGACACATAACGACACTGCAGATGGCTTGGTGACAATTGACTCAAAGCTAATACCCAGAAACCGGCTGAAAATTTTCAATGTGGTTTGATTAACTGTTAAGCAAAGGATTTCCCAACCCAGGTGAATATAAGTGTCGTGTCCAAGAGTGGTTGACTGAGTTTTCGGACAATTTTAAAATACAACAAACATGCTCATTTTTCTCTCTTTTCCCCCACCATTTCTGGCAAGTACCTCTTTATTTTTGACAAGCTTGAGGAGGATGAATGATTTTTTGAGATAAGGCCTGACTCGAATATAAAACTTAGCTCTAAGATTCTAAATCCAAGAGGGTTCATCTCTCGTTGAAAATTAAACAAATCCTTTATCAAGTTAAATTTTAACGAGTCCAAGATAGGAGAAACTCTGGTTTTCATTATAGAGAGCGAGGTCAAGAAAACTAAGAAAAACTACTAGGGTGTTCTTTTTCAGGAATTTAGTCTCTCAAAGGCCCGGTAAGACAAAATAGCAAGTGAGAGAACTCTATTGACCGATGAATAACGATACCTTTTCGAAGAATCCATTTCAACTGCAAAGGGGTAAACTTATACCGAAGGGACGACTGTTCATTTACTTTAACGAGTTCGAATAGTCAAGTACTCGGAAATCTTTTCATATTTAGAGAGTCTGAAAAGGGCTTAAAGAGGACTCCAAGGTTTCGCTTTTTCGTAAAATTTTTGAAAGAGTCCGAAAAAGTGATAAAAGTATGCTCTTTGTCGAAAAATGATCATTTCACCTGAAAAATCCTGTTTCTGCACAAAAACTCAAAACATTACACATACCTGTTTAAGATAAATAAAAATGCTTTCAAAAATATCCCTTTTAAAGTGAAAAATAAATAAATTAACAATTCATTCATTCGAAAAAACTTATAAAAAGGACTTTTTCTATTTCATTTTTACAGTTCAGTTGCAGAGTGAAAAGTAAAAAGCTTTTGGATAAAAAAGTTCCCGTGAAGATTCTGGAAAATTCAACCGTTGGAATCGAAAATCGTCAGTCCCAGGTAATCCACGACCTCCTTATCTTGTTTTTCATCCGTTTGAAATTCATTTTTAGGCTTTAGTTTG